>CM077225.1:347555-537555 GCA_039654775.1 Spinibarbus caldwelli | reverse complement strand
TGGTTTATCAATATCAGACCTTATGTGACTCTCTAACTGAGGCCAAGCAGGTTCTGAATCAAATGGATTTTATTACATAAATGGTTGCTTTTTTTCTCGAGCGGATCGAGATAAACAGGCTTCCAGAAACCCAGTGATCATCTCATGAATGGACTGAAAAATGTGATTTATTTTACTCAAGGCATTTTGAACAAAGAGAGACAGAAAGAGCTGAAATAGTACATTATGAATTCATTATGATGCCCGATCTGCTTTATATGAGTTAAAATCAAGATGACGCCGGACCATCCATAAGCGTTATTGATGTATTGTCAAGGACATACCAGCACGAAACACACTGAAACAATGCGAGCAAGCAGAACACATGAATCAGAAAGACAACAGCAGAATGACAGGATCATGATGCTTTCAGAGTCTCGTTCAATTCAATTCAAGTTTATTTGTATAGTGCTTTTCATGACACAAATCGTTGCAAAGCACTGTACAGAAAATTAAGTTTCTACAATATATTTATTAGTAGCTTATCATTGGTGACTATGTCAGTTAATGTACATATGGCAGAAATGTACGGAAAAATCAATTAAAAACGTAATCAAACAGACGATGAACACTATTAACAGCAATTATTATATGTTGAAATCAAACTTATAGCAAGATTTGGTAGTTCTGTATGTTGTTTCAGGGTTGGCATCGTCTGAGGGGTTGGCATCATCTCTTCTCAGGTGTTCTGGATCCAGACTGAAGCTTGTGTAAATCCTAGTTACCACGGGATGTCAGTGTATTACAATAGTCCAGTCTAGAGGTCATGAATTCATGAATTAGCTTTTCTGCATCAGAAACAGGTAACGTTTCATAGCTTGGCAATGTTTCTAAGATGGAAGAATGCTGTTTTTGTAACATGGGAAATATGATTTTCAAAAGACAAGTTGCTGTCTAATATAACATCCAGATTTTTTACTGTAGAGGAAGTAACAGTACATTCGTCTAGTTGCAAATTATAATCCAAGAGATTCTGTGTACTGTTTTTTTGGTCCAATAAGTAATATCTCTGTCTTATCTGAATTTAATAGGAGAAAATTATTGGTCATCCAATCTTTTACATTTTTAACACACTCTGTTAGCTTAGATAATTTAGAAGTTTCATCTGGTCTTGTTGAGATATATAGTTGAGTATCATCAGCATAACAATGGAAACTAATCCCGTATTTTCTAATAATATTACCAAGGGGCAACATGTAGCAGAGGACCTAGGACAGATCCTTGTGGTACTCCATACTTTACTGGTGATATTTGAGATGACTCCCTGTTTAAATAAACAAAGTGGTAGCGATCAGACAGGTAGGATCTAAACCATCTTAAAGCCTGCCCTTGAATACCCGTATAGTTTTGTAATCGATCTATGAGTATGTCATGATCTATAGTGTCGAACGCAGCACAAAGATCAAGTAAAACTAGCAATGAGATGCAGCCTTGGTCTGACGCAAGAAGCAAGTCATTTGTAATTTTAACAAGTCTAGTCTGTCTCAAATCTCCATGAAGTGCTCAACAAGCGAGAGAAATGAGAAAGACTTTTCATGCGGGCAATTATTCAAACGATTGCAGCAAGTAAAGTATAAAACAGGAATACAGTGCTGCTGAACTTTTCTCTGGTGCTGCTGATATACAGATGCAAAGTCCAGACAAAGTGTATTATGATTCATAATTCAAGACCTAGTATGCAATCCTTCACTTGTTTCAAAGGCTGTGATTGAAAGCAGTTTGTGCAGATGGTATAAACTCATCAGATCAGCTAGGTTTAAAATAACCCAGTAATGATGCATGAGAGCATCTCGAGCTGTAATTATCAATTCATTCTTATGGAACGAGCCACTCATGCAGAAGTGATCAGGATGGATGTTTAGCACTGAACACAATAAAGAGAAACACATTATCACTACAGACACAATCACAATGTGTGTGACACAACAGGACATGATGAATGTTTGACCAGCGTTCACAAACTCTTCACCTATTAATTTATTCATGAGCGTGATTCTCCAAAACACACACATGGCTGTTTGGAAAACAGCATTTGACCAGACAATGGTCAGTTTTTATTTCACAGAATAAAGACAAGCTAAAACGGCATAATCTACTCTTATTTAAAATTGTTACAACACTGATTCTCTCACCATTTATAACTCTCACATTTCATATGCGGTTGTGTTTAATCATTAAATGGACAGGACGGTTATTAATAGATGAATGATTATTGTTTATAGATTAATGGGCTCTAGATGGGTTTGGAAACATATTGTATTAAAATATATTTATGTACTTGATTCTATCAAAAACATTGCTGGAACAGAATGAGAGTTAAATGTTAAAAACACTCAGCGTGTCAACTGCTCTGACGGCTGGAACATTCTGATAACAAACCACATTAACTGAAAGACTGAAACGAGCCACTTCATCCTCACACTGTATTGCTTCATTCTTTTCTTTTCCTAATCTAGCCTTTTTCTGTCCAAACCTGAAGCTCCTTAAATGTCTCATTGATTTTACTGCAATGTCTGTCTGCTTTATGTCTGTAAGACACATTCCCTGTGTGTGTAAACATACTTGGCAGCAGTGCTGGGTGTAATGCATTACTAAGTAATTAATTACTGTAATTTAATTATATTTTCCTTGAAAAAGTAAAGTAAGGGATTACTCTTAATTTTTCTGCAATTTGATTATAGTTACTTCTGATGTAATTGCATTAAATACTGTGTAGACTATAGAATAATTCTATATAAAACAATAGTGGATTTAATATCAGAATGCAATATCTAACATTAAAATTTATGTTTTTAATGTAACCTTCTCCCTTTAAATACTTTGGACAGTTCAAGAATAATTTATACAATTTTACATTATTTATTTGAAAGAATTAAAAAAAAACTGTTTCATGTCTATCCTTGTAGTGTTCAACTGGTTGGAGTTGCATATAAAGTTAAACAATACAGGGATAGACATGAAACTAAATTTTAATTCTTTCAAATATAAAATTGCTTAAATTTAGAAAGTAATTAGTAACAAGTAATGCAATACTTTTAAGGGAGAGTAATTAGAATTACTGTTTAAGGTGTAATTAGTAACTATTAATTAATTACTTTTTTATAGTAACTTACCCAACACTGCTTGGCAGGGAAACTTTCTCTGATTTCTGATTTCTGAAGATGTGTCAGAAAATTCTGATGTCCTGATGAGAGATCTGGAGTGTTTACTGAAGTCTAGGAGATGATAGTACGATCTCCTTTTAATGCATTCACATCAGACGGATGATATCCTCATCTTTAGTTCAGTGGCACTGCAAACATCTACACCATCATCCAACATAAACATCAGTCAAGTTCATAATTCACTGGCTTATGGCTCACTGAGATCATCCTCATCTGTTCATGATTCTTTTAAAGCGAATTCAGATACAAATGAGTTTATGACCGTCAGCCAGTGTTAATGTGACAGCTGTCAATCATCAGAAAGCAAAGACTGTTTCCAGAGTTCAGTATCAGCTCATCAAGTAAAGTAATTATCAATACAACTCTGGTGTTTATGTAAGGCATTATATAAACCTTACATAACCCCACACCTCCAATTAATTGACTGTTGTCAAGATAAATCCACTGACAGAGAGAGAGTGAGAGGCCAGACTAGTGCATGCTGGGATAGACGCGTATTATAGATCACAGTCCAAACAGATGCACACGTGTGTTCGGTCATACGTGTGATTGTGTGTCAAACACGTGCAGCACATGAAACTCGTAATGTTTCTTATCAGTAAGACACAAAGACGAGCATCAGTTCCTGTGCGTGTGTGTGTGTGTGTGTGTGTGTGTGTGTCAGTGTTGCCAACTAATTTTCAGGGGGAATTTCTAAAGGAAGGTCAATTTGTTGCTAAAAGTTGCTAAATGACATTGTGACATCATTACGTAGTCACGATGCAAAATTGTGTCACAACATCAAATCTCAACAAAAATCATATGTTCATTTAGATTTGTTTGTAAAATAATATAAATGCATATAATATAAAAATATAAATAACTGTTTTTAAATGAATTATTGAAAACCTACACATTCTTGAATGATTACAATTTAAGTTTTTTTTTTTTTTTTTTTTTTTTTTTAGCTAGTAAACAAGTAAAACTACACATTCTGAACAATTATATTTTACAGTTTTTCCCAATTGCTTAGACACAATTCTGGGAACAACTCACCATTTTCTTAAATCTTCACACACAATTTTAAAATCTCACACCCATCAGTACAAACAGCTTACTTCTGAATCCCAATTCAAACTTTGCCCTCAGACAATACAAACAATCTGTCAGAAACACAGACTACATGACTGTTTTTTACACACTGGAGAGATAAATCTGGAGAGATAAATTCAAAACACTGCTACCAAATGATTTACAAATTTTCAGGTTACAGGGTTACAACGGATAATGGATAACAGATAATGTCCTGGAAAATTACTAGTACCTTTTCCATTTTTCTAGATATTTCTCTTACAGTGTACTAACTGATCAGCAATTGTTGGTACTACTAACAAAGTGTATCATAAATGAACAATTATTCAATTATTCAATTATTATAATTAAATTAAACAATTGCAAAAAGCAGCTAACTTAATTCATGTGATGTGTGTACTGCTAGGCATCTTTGGTTTCCTCTTGTAAATGCGTGCCTTTTTATGGTTTGAGTCACTTATCAAAAGTTGCTAAAAGTTGCCAAATAAATTTTAAAAATAGCTAATATTTTTGGTAGGTGCTTTTGGAAGAAAAAGTTGCTAGGGTAGTCTGAAAAGAACAAATGTTGGCAGCACTGGTGTGTGTGTGTGTGTGTGTGTGTGTGTGTGTGTGTTGTAGCTGAACAGTTTCCCCTGCACCAAGATCATTAGCTTCATTATTAAATATAATAATAGTCACTGGTGTGTCACACATGAGGGTGAGTGAGTTCATCTTTTGACAAGGGTGAAAATTACAAATCTTTAAAAATAAAAATTTCTGTGTTTTGTTTTTTCTTTGGCTGCAATATGGAAAAATCACACAATTAAATCAGTCCTGCTGTCAGTCATCAGTATTATCACGATGCCAACTATAAGAGTTCAGTTCACAGAACGATATAATAAATGCAGCCTGTAAATACATAAAACTGAGCTCTGCCTCAATAGAGTTAATGAGTCTCCCACTGATCCACTTACAGCTCTGACCATTGACCTCCAATCACTGAAATATTAAACTACAGGTTTTTAAAGGTTTTTATTAGGAAGAATCAGATTTTCCTCCATCTTCTGAGATCAGAGTTTATCGTACTATAAAACTGTAACGTTCACTGCGCTGCGTGTGAGGAGATCAGCCAATTACAAACAACGCACGCGAGGGTCACAAAAAATGACAGAAAAAGGTTATGAAAAAAGTTAATTGAGCATGTTTGCTGCAAAAAACCTGACTAACATAAGTCATTTACATTTTTACATTTAGTCATTTAGCAGACGCTTTTATCCAAAGCGACTTACAATTGGGGAATACATAAAGCGATTCGTCTTGAAGAGGCAATCAGACAGAGGAAGTGCTTGTAACAACAAGTCTCAGGCATTGTTCAAATAAGTACAAGCTAGAAAGGAAAGGAATAAATAAAGAGAAAGAATTTTTTTTTTTTTTTTTTTTTTTTTTTTTTAGGATGAAGTCAAGTAGTGCTGAAAGAGATGAGTTTTCAGTTGTTGCTTAAAGATTGGTAGGGATCCAGCATTCCGGATAGGGGTGGGAAGATCATTCCACCAGCCAGGAATGGTGAATGAGAATGTTCTGGAGAGTGATTTTGAGCCTCTCTGTGATGGTACCACGAGGCGTCGCTCACTAGCAGATCTCAGACTTCTGGAGGGGGTGTAGATTCGTAATAGTGAGTGGAAGTAGGCGGGTGCTGAGCCTGTGGTTGTTCTATATGCAAGCATCAGTGTCTTGAACTTGATCCGAGCTGCAACTGGTAGCCAGTGCAAGGAGATAAAGAGAGGTGTAACATGGGCTCTTTTGGGCTCATTGAAGACCAGACGTGCCGCTGCATTCTGAATCATTTGTAGAGGTTTGATTGTGTTTGATGGAAGACCAGCCAGAAGAGCATTGCAGTAGTCCAGCCTAGAAATGACAAGGGCCTGGACAAGAAGTTGTGCACCATGCTCTGTCAGAAAGGGCCTGATCTTTCTGATGTTGTGTAGTGCAAACCTGCAAGATCGAGCGGTCTTTGCAATGTGCTCTTTGAAGGTCAATTGGTCATCAAAGATTACACCGAGATTTCTGACCGAAGTTGATGGGGCAATTGTTGATGAACCTAACTGAATCGTGAAGTCATGCTGTAGGGTTGGAGTAGCAGGGAAGACAAGAAGCTCAGTCTTTGCCAGGTTGAGCTGTAGGTGATGTTCTTTCATCCATGCCGAGATGTCCGCCAGGCAGCCTGAGATCCGTGCAGCTACTGTTGGATCATCTGGTTGAAAAGAGAGATAGAGCTGTGTGTCATCAGCGTAGCAATGGTAGGAGAAGCCATGTGCCTGTATGATGGGACCCAGTGATGTCATGTATGTGGAGAAGAGGAGGGGTCCAAGAACCGATCCCTGAGGAACCCCAGTGACCAGTTGATGTGCTTTGGATACCTCTCCTCCCCAGGCCACCCTGAAAGACCTACCAGTGAGATAGGATTCAAACCAGCAAAGTGGAATCCCAGTGATGCCCAGAGATGAGAGGGTAGACAGGAGGATCTGATGATTAACAGTGTCAAACGCAGCAGATAGATCCAGCAGAATGAGGACTGATGATTTGGAGTCTGCTTTTGCAATTCGCAGGGCTTCAGTGACTGAGAGTAGTGCCGTCTCAGTTGAATGGCCACTCCTGAAACCTGACTGTTTAGCATCCAGTTTGTTGTTCTGTGAAAGAAACAATGAGACCTGGTTGAAGACAACTCGTTCGAGTGTTTTCGCTATGAATGGAAGGAGAGAGACAGGTCTGTAGTTTTCAGTAAGAGAAGTGTTTAATGTAGGTTTCTTGAGCAGTGGGGTTACCCGAGCCTGCTTGAACGCAGTGGGGAAAATGCCTGTGAGGAGAGATGTGTTGATGATGTGTGTGAGTGCTGGTAAGAGTGTGGGAGAGATTGCTTGGAGAAGGTGTGATGGGATTGGGTCTAGAGGACATGTTGTAGGATGGCTGGAGAGGATAAGTTTGGATACCTCTGCCTCAGTGAGTGGACAGAAGGAGAAGATGGGAGTTTTAGCAGTGGATGTGGTTGGTTGGAGGTCGTGTGTGTGTGGAGGAGAGAACTGACTACTGATTGTTCTAGTTTTGTCTGTAAAAAAAAGTGGCAAAGTCATCAGCTGTTATAGAAGTGGTGGGAGGTGGTGGAGGGGGACAGAGGAGAGAATTAAATGTTCTGAAGAGGTTACGCATGTCTGGAGCGCTGTTGATCTTGTCGTGGAAATGTGAGGATTTGGCAGAGTGGACTTCAGCAGAGAAAGATGAGAGCAAGGACTGATACCTACTCAGGTCCGACGGATCGTTTGATTTGCGCCATTTTCTCTCTGCCGCTCTGAGTTTGGTCCGATGTTCACGAAGAACCTCGGATAACCAGGGGTTAGAAGGGGCAACCCGTGCTGGGCTGGAGGAGAGAGGACAAATGTCGTCAAGACAAGAGGTTAATGTCTGGCACAGAGTGTCAGTAGCTGCATTCACATCCAGAGATGAGAAATGGGTAGGTGAGGGAAGAGAGGAGGATACTACAGAGGACAGATGTGAGGGAGAAAGGGAGCGTAGGTTTCGTCTAAAAGTAACCGGTAAGGGGGTTGATGGCACATGGGTATCAAAAAGTAATGTAAAAGAAATGAAGAAATGGTCAGAGATATGTAGTGGTTGCACCAGAATGTTATCTGCAGTGAAATTGTGTGTGTAAATTAAATCAAGTTGGTTGCCTGATTTGTGCGTGCTAGAAGTGGTAAGGCGTTTGAGATCAAATGAAGCTAGGAGTGAATGGAAGTCTGTAGCATAAGGCTTGTCTAGATGAATGTTGAAATCGCCAAAGACTAAGAGTGGAGTGCCAACCTCCATGAAAGAGGACAGCAGCCCATCCAGCTCCTCTAGGAAGGTGGCTAGAATTTGGCCAGGGGGACGGTAAATTACCACAATCTGGAGTTTTATAGGAGCTGTTACAGTAATCGCATGACATTCAAATGAGTTGTAATTGCATAGGGGAGAGTGGGTTGAGTATGTCCAATTCTTTGAAATGAGCAGCCCAGTACCCCCACCCCGGCCAACTTGACGTGGGGTGTGAGAGAAAGAGAAATTGTTAGAGAGAGCGGCTGGGGTTGCTGAGTCTTCTGGACGAATCCAGGTCTCAGTCAAGCCCAAGATGCTGAGCGTGGATTGTAAAGAAAAAGCAGAAATGAAGTCAGCTTTGTTGACCGCTGACTGACAGTTCCAGAGACCCACAGAGAAAGAAAGAGGTGCGGTAGAAGATGTAGAGATAGGGCGCAGGTTAGCAGGATTACGTTGCCGTCTGCGTGTGATGTTAGAGCGTGGTTGAGAGACAACCGGAATGGTTTGGAAACACATGATAGAGGTGGAAAGGAAGAGGACAGAAAAGGAGAGTGTGTGAGGGAAGATAGAAATGATACTTAAGTTCGTTGCTCGGTTAAAGTCGCGCAGGAAAAAGTCGTTCGTCTTTACACTCGTCGGTCTTCACACCAGGAGGCTGAACACGACGCTTCCGCAGACGCTTCCGCGTCAGCGCACAGATATCAAATAAATACACAGTTTAACAGACTAGAGTGAAAACCGCTGTGGCCGGCTTCTGATTAGCCCAGCCAATAGCCCAACGGAGTGCTAATAGCTCAAGACGAAACTAACACTTAGCGCAAGGAGCAAATGCAAATGACACGGGCTCCTTCTTAGCCGAGGCGCAAATTATTATAATTACCAGTAAGTGCAATCAAAAATATCCACCTCAACGAAAAAGCAGAATAGAAATAGGTAGGAAACGAAGTATTCCTTCCTAGCAGCAAGTAAATAATTTAAACAACAGATCTACCAACAAGTATTACAACAACACTTACGCGCTGCCGTCCGTCTCTTCTGGTGACTAATAAGTGAACCTCAAGGGAAAAAATTCAAATGTATGGTAGAATATTTAGGTTCAATTATTTGAGCAGTGGACTGATATCTGTGGTTACTGCATGCAGGACATCATACATCACAGGAGATCGTCCGTGTGAGGGATTATTAAGAAGTTTTGAGGAGAGAAACTCTAACGGCCATATAGTTTAATCTTTGATAGTTATGATGATAGTTACTGACTGTAAAGCTGCAGTTCATCTCTTCCGACACATTATATACATTCATGTCTGCTTGTTAGAGTTTTCCGTTAGCTTGTGTTTAGCAAGCTAAACAAACCAATGAAATATTAGCCTGATAACCCATCATATTTGTAAGCCTGGAGCACGGGTATATTTGTAGCAATAGCCAAAAATACATTGTATGGGTCAAAATTATTGATTTTTCTTTTATGCCAAAAATCATTAGGATATTAAGATCATGTTCCATGAAGATATTTTGTAAATTTCCGACCGTAAATATATCAAAATGTAATTTTTGATTAGTAATATGCATTGCTAAGAACTTCATTTGGACAACTTTAAAGGTGATTTTCTCAATATTTAGATTTTTTTTGCACCCTCAGATTCCAGATTTTCAAATAGTTGTATCTCAGTCAAATATTGTCCTATCCTAACAAACCATACATCAATGGAAAGATTATTTATTCAGAAATTTATTTCTAATTTCTTTCATTAGAAATTTCAATTTCAAAAAATTGACCCTTATGACTGCTTTTGTGTTCTAGGGCAGTGGTTCTCAAACTCTTAAGCCAACGACCCGTAATGAACAAGAACTCACGACCCCCACTACCAAAGCACACACAAACAATAAACAAAACAACTTCTTTTAAGCCATTTACAACATTTGAACTTTTACTAAATATCAAATTAATTTTGGCTTACATTTCAATGGGATGGGTGTACTTGTTTTTGGCAGCACAAAAGATTCATCCGAGGTCTGATGGTGGATACGACTACTCGCAGATCATCTTCAACATCAAGACGTGTTCGGTATTTATTTTTTATATATGTAACAGCGGAAAAAGTCTGCTCACACAAATATGTAGATCCAAATGGAACCAGTACATCCATTGCCTCACTGAATAACTCTGTGTATTCATCTGCTACTGCGATCCAAAATTCAGGCAGTGTAGAATTGGAAAATAAAGTTTTTAATGCTCGATCACTGGACAGCTCCAGCAAAGCATCTTCCAGATTTGTGGGGAGATGAGTCCTAGATTCAGAAAATGGTTGCCGTATCCAGTCATACAGATCTGATTGCGTCTCTTTTGAGAAATACTTCTTGAATTGTTCCAGAAGGCTGCGGAGATGACCAGTGATGTGTTCTTTCAGGCTGCTGAGACTCCAGATGCTCCTCAAACTCAGGAAACATCTCCACATTACCTTGTTCAACTCGCTCAGCCCATCTTTCCAGCTTTTTCATAAATGAATGAATGAATGAATGACGCATTTATATACATCAACTTTGTCATTCATTGTCAGGATATTTGTGTTTGGCCCTTGTAATGACTGATTAAGTATGTTAAGCCTTTCGAATATACATGCCAAATAAGCATGTTTTGACAACCAAGCTGGATCTGTCAGGCAGCGGGCGAATGCCAATTCTGAGTTTTTCAAAAATGTTCATAAAGACGTCCGAGTGCCTTCCCTCATGATAACCACTGAACTTCAGTGTGAAACAGTAATACTTCGTGCTGTGAGCCAGTTGCAAAGTGTAACTAGTATTCTGCTGTTTACTGGATGAGATTTTATGTGATTTACGATTTTGATTGCATATTTCAGAACACTGTTTAGTTCAGGATTAAGTGTTTTGCTAGCAAGAGACTCGCGGTGTATGATGCAGTGTGTAAACTTCACGTGAGGAGCCACTTCTAAAACCTATGCCTGGAGTCCCTTGTTGTCCCTCAGTACATACACCAACACAATTATCCCATGAAAGTCCCATCTCTTTTATTTTGCTGTCCACTTTGGTGAAAATGTCACTGCCTGTACAAGTCCCCTCGAGGGCTGAGCAGAAGAATATATCCTCATGCAGTTTTCTGTCAAATGTGTATCTGATGAACACCAGCAACTGAGCAGAATTAGACACATCAGCAGATTCGTCGACCTGTAGTGCATATTTTTTTTTTCCATTTATCCTATCAATCAGTTGACTCTTAATGTCTTTTGCGATATCATGTACACAGCGAGCGACAGTCATCAGCTCATTAGTTATTTTCTCACCATGCATGGCCCTGTCACGTTACGCTGTTTGGAAGAACGCAGGAGGCACGAGGAAACGTTTAACAATCTTTAATCCAGGAAACACAGGGTAAATCCACAATAGGAGCTGGCACAAGCACACGTACATAACGAGTAGACCTGACAAACACTAACTGAACAGACTGGGGCTTTTAAACACAGGATAACGAGGGACAGACAGGTGCGGTGAATCAATTAATGATCAAACTAAATGAGGACAGGAACATGACCAAATAAGGACAAACAGGAATAGAAACAGGGGCAAAACACGACACAGTCAGTCCAGAATCCTGACATTACGGCCCCTCCGGGAAGGCACGTCCTCGCGCCGTAGAAACTATATGGGGAGGGGTGGGTGGGAACTTGGGAGGCGTCTCAGGAGGAGGATGGACACCCGGGAGGGGGCTGGCAGACAGAGTCCATGGGGGTGACGAAGGAGGGAGGAGCCAGGGAGGAGACAGAAGGGACTTGGAGCAGAAGGAGTCCAGCTGGACCCAGGCCACAGCCATAATGTCAACCCAGGGTGGAGCCGACGGAGGGAGGAGACATGGAGGAGGGATGGCCGATGACTCCAGGGGGCAGACCAGCGGAGGCGGAGCAGGTGGCGGAGGAGCCCGAGGTGGAGACGGTGAGCCGAAGAGCCAGGGCGACGGGGAGGATCCGGGGGACCAAGGTGGAGCAGATGGCGCCGGCAACCGAGGCGTAGACACTAAACCATTCCTGTAAAGTAAAGATTCAACAGAAACGTGTCAGTTACATGTAAGAAAGTGTCAGGAACGGTTATGTATTATTTGCGTAACTTTAGGGACTAAACTTACCTGAAAGCAGTGAAAACAGCAGAGAGACAGACTCTCGCTACTTGTCAGCTCAGTGAGTTGATGCCCTGTTTCCATGGTAACCTCCTCTGCTCCAGTTTAAATGTGATTTGAATGCTCAACGTGCGCGCCCATTGGCCCTGTCCACATGAACGCGGTTATTTTCAAAACCGCAGGTTTTTCTATGCGGTTTGACCATTCGTCCTCACGCAAACACTGCACCAGGTCACTGAAATCGAACATTTTGAAAACTCCTGCCAGGGTGAAGATTTTCAAAAACTCTGGTTGCAGTGTTATCATGTAGATAGCAAAACCGGAGTTTTTGGCTTGTGACGTCGGAGCCTTCGCTGTTATCTCCGCCTACTGGAAACTTTTCCAGGCTTCTGATTGGCCAACATGGCCTAAAACACATCAAAGTTACGTATTTACATAAATAGTACATAAAAGTCAAATAAAATGTCCTGAAACTTCATCATGTATTGTTTAGTAGGCCTACATCAAACTGTAAATTGAATGAGAATATGAAAGCAGTGAATGCAAAACATTGTTTGAAGTCAGTTGTATATAAATAAAACAATACTATTTTAGAATAAAAGATATATCATGTATCATATAATATCATATGAGGCATGAATATAATTTCACATGTAAACACACATAATTAAACACACAATATGAGCTTTATGTTATGCATTTTAAAAATATATTTTCAAAATGTATTTCAATATATTTAACGGCATTTCACATATATGTGAATATATTACCTTTCTGTATGGGAAAAGATTGACATTTTACTCAAAAATATTTGAAATGGATTTTAAACGTGGGTCAAGATCGGCCATACTTATGTGGTCCACATATCTATATTTGACATCTGGGCCAAATACTACATTTGACATCTGGCCCATGTCTTGTGTGCCATCTTAAACCCGGTACCACCTCTGCCAAACCCGGGCCATGTTTGGCCCACATGCTGTATGCCAGTGCCGGATGAATGGCAGCTGTGCCAGATGCATGCCATATCTGGGCCAAATTTGTTTGCTGACTGGGACAGAGGTAACTGTGTTGGTCAGGTCTTCTGTCACGTTACGCTGTTTGGAAGAACGCAAGAGGCACGAGGAAATGCTTAACAATCTTTAATCCAGGAAACACAGGGTAAATCCACAATAGGAGCTGGCACAAGCACACGTACATAACGAGTAGACCTGACAAACACTAACTGAACAGACTGGGGCTTTTAAACACAGGATAACGAGGGACAGACAGGTGCGGTGAATCAATTAATGATCAAACTAAATGAGGACAGGAACATGACCAAATAAGGACAAACAGGAACAGAAATAGGGGCAAAACACGACACAGACAGTCCAGAATCCTGACAGGCCCGACATATAGCCACAGCAGTGGGCTTTATCAGGGTTTCCACGATTGTGTGTGGCTTTTTGGTCTGCACAATCAAGTACGCCACCTCATAAGATGCCTCCAGAGCATTAGAAGTAATTTTGACTTGTTGTGCGATCATGTGACCCTGTAATTCCTTCTCTTTTTGTAGAAAAACGTCTGTAGGCTTTTCAATAAAAGAAGGATGTTTTGTTTCCAAATGCCTTTGCATTTTGCCTGGCATCATACTTTCATGGGCAAGCACTTCTGAACAGATTACACATTGAGGATAATCTATGTTGTTGAGAGCAGAGCAATTGAATCCATACTTTATGAATTCTTCTTGATATTTCCGACGTTTCCTACTTTGGTCTGACGGGGTCTTGCTCTTATGCTTAGTCAAAGTACACGGTTCCGATGACTCAGGCAAACTGTCCACAATTTCCTCAACATTTTTAAATTTGCGAATTACAAATTTATCCATCTCTGCAGTTGCGGTTTCCACGTGTAGGTGCATGCTGTAGCGATAACTAGCGAGCCAGTCGCTGCACAGTGATGTCATATCTTCGAGTCGCAAAAAATTGTTTAACATTTGTGACGAGAAAGACTCGGGAGGCTCGAGAGGATCCATGTGCAGAGGTATTTATTGGGGCGAGTAAAACAGAGTCAAACAGGCTAGGGTCATACACAGTAAGGGCGAGTAAATCCAAGCAAACAAGTCCAAGACGGCAGGCTGAGGCAGAAAACAACCAGAGTCCAAAACCAGAAGAGACAAATAAAGGGAAATGCTCAGAATGCTAATGACAAACGATAGCCAAGACTTCGCAAGCATGCGCTGGCCAGCTAGGCCTATAAAACACCAGTGGATGACGCAGGAGGAACAGGTGAGGGCAGAACCGGACATTAGAATTCAGGAGACAGCTCCCTCATGCGTTTGGACATTATTTTTTAAAACACTCTAATCAGTAATATCTTTAAAAATAAGAACATATTTATTTGTAGTATTTACTTGTAATATTGAAAAATATTTATTATAATCACAAAAAAATAAACGTAATTTTTTAAACCCTCTCGTGACCCCCAGTTTGACAAGCACTGGTCTAGGGTCACATTTTACACTGTGTTCTTACCCTAGTAACTTACTACACTATTACAGCAAACACTGTGGATGGCTTGTTGATCAGGAAGGGCTCACACTTGTGTGAATTTATCTAAACTCTCAGGAGAAAGCCTGTCCTGTCCAAATAGTGTCATGGATTGACTTCCCTCTGAGAAGAACGCGTCCAGAGGCCCTTCAGTCAAATAAACACAAGAAAACCGCTGCATTCAGAAAGAGGAATAGCAAATCCTCTCCCAACACTGCAGCTCAGATCACACTCGTCTGCTTCGTACTTCCCTTTTGTGTTCAAAACAAAACACCAACAGATATAGTAACATTATTAATCAATTAAAAATACAGAGACATGATCGCTCATATTACAGACAAATAACCACAGCAGAGGAGAGGTGTAGCGAGAATTGCTTTTAGATGCATGCAAATCATTTCCCCCTGATGAAGTTTCTCTTTACACATATAATCAAATTTCTGGCTCTAGTTTTCTACTGTGCATGTTTTAGGATGCCCGTTATATTAACTGCATTAGTGCGTCCCTCTTCTGGTTCCTGATTAAACATTGATTCACAGCAGAAAATGAAAATCAGACCCTGTTGACTAAATGATTCATGCAGGAATTGCTGAACTCTCTCTACACGCTCACATTCGAGGAAAGACTAACATGAGACGAAAGCATCAATACAATGTCTCTAACACACAGCATTTCACGTTTGTCCTCACAGAGCTCTGAGGGAAATTGAGAATGAGCAGAAATGTGTTGACTTATCTAGTCCAGTTTTCCCAATAACATTACGCTCTTAAAGGAATAGATCACCCAACAAATGAACATTTGCTGAACATTTACTCACCCTCAGGCCATCAGAGATCAGGATGAGTGTGTTTCTTCATCAGGTTTGGAGAAATGTGTCACTGCATCAGTGTCTCAGCAATGGATGCTCTGCAGTGAATGGGTGCCGTCAGAATGAGAGTCCAAACAGCTGATAAAAACATCACAATAATCCACACCACTCCAGTCCATCAGTTATTTTAAAAATTAAGACATTTTTAACTAAAATCCGAGTCCATAATCCATGATAACGCTTCCTCCAGTGAAAAAGTCCATCTCCTGTTGTCTCTCACATTAAATCCAGCCACAAATTCGTTTAGAGCTGTTTTAGACTGTTTTGGCATATGTGCCTATTTCTCTCCTGATTCAGACCAGACCACTTTTTCACTGGAGGAAGAAATAAAAGAAAGTCATACAGGTTTGGAATGACAAGAGTAAATGATGACCAAATGTTGATTTTTGGTGAGTCTGTCCCTTTAATGTTGATTCACGTTAAAGAGTGGCGCTCGTGATCCCATCAGCTCTAGTGTCGGTCTTTCCAGGATCCCAGCGTGAGTTTTTCCATATGGAAATAAGGGTCACGTAGTTGTACGTGGAAATCAGCCGCTGGTGGTCAGCGCTTTGTGTTAATGAACTAAAATCACCTGCTGAATAGACGCAGTGCAGCGACAGATGGAAAGTGCCAGTGAAACCCTCAGAAACGCTGCTGTTGGTTCAGCGTGACTCCGGTTTCTGCGCGTCTCGATGTGAAAGGTAATGCGGGCGACTGGAGAGCACTCTGGGTAATCTCAGGTAAAAATAAAGTGTACTTGAATGCACTAAAAAATACTTAAATACAAGCATGTACATTTGTAGTACATTCTTATTTTTTGTGCTAAATAAAATTGTAAAAGTTATACACAGGGTTGGGGAGTAACGGAATACATGTAACGGCGTTACGTAATCAGGATACAAAAATCTAGTAACTGTAATCCTTTTTTTATTTTTTTATTTTTTTTTTTTTTGCATAATAACGCTATATTTAGCGCTCCTTTATCATGCAGTGGTTCCTGGTTCTGTTGACACATGCTGACTCACGTGAGCCACTTGTTGGTGTGTGCGCAAATAACACCCGTCTACAATTATTCTCCTCAAACGCGGGATGAGACGCTGCTACAGTTAATTACGATGCTTCCTGCTGGGAAATACGTTTTCATGTCTGGTAATGTCACAGTTATTTTGTTTTCAAAGAGGATAAATGAAATGACATAGTTGTGCAGCGTAAGCTGAAGACTCTTGCTTTAACAAAGTAGGCTACTCAACCAACTTGAACATTTGCAGGTACGACTAGCATGGAAATCATTATGTTAGCTAAAATTTTGTGTTTGTTAGTGGTTTAAAAATTCCATGGTGTGCATGACTGCAGTTGTGTGTAAGTTTTCTAGCGGAAAATGAGCTGGAAAATGTAGAAATGAAGACGAGAGTCCCTAAAGCCCGGATCAGAAATAAAGAAAGATCATAGCATTTCACTTACATTTCGACAAGTAGGCTTATTTTAAAATAGACTAACATGTACATGGTGTAAATTTTTTAATGTTGTGTATAAACTATACTTATTTTTTCTTGTACGTTAAAGAAAAGAAAAATAATAATAATAATAATAAAAATAAAGCTAATACTAAACTGTATAGCCACTAGATGTCTGCATAGCCTTTTATGTACATATATACGGGCTGTAATGCGATTTTTAATAGTTTCAAATAGTTTTTAATAGTTTTTATTAATTTTAATTTTAAAATCATGGTTAAGTAAAAGTACTCAGATATAGCTTTTTTGACTTTATTTACATATGTAATTTAAAGTAATCCAAAAGTAATCAGATTACATTACTTTTATATTGTAGCACTTGGATTACGTTACTGAATACTTTTTTAATGAAGTAATTTGTAACTGTAACGGAATACATTTTAAAAGTAACCCTCCCAGCCCTGGTTATACACTATAAATACACTAATTAAATTATATCTAATTTTATATAATTATAAAAATTATAATTATATATAATCTACTTCAGTTTCTACTTCAATTGCAAAAGTATACTGATATTTAAATGGACTTTTAGTGCATTGAAATAAAGTATACTACAACAAAATATATAGAGGACTTTTATCAGTGTATTTCTTAAAAGGGTTCTTTGAAAGATTTAAAAATGAGTTCAATGTTAGTACACTTTTACATAGTTATCCTATGTTTAAATTAAATAGATTTTATTTAAAATATATTAGTAATGTAATACAGTAGTTATAAGTACATTTCCCCAACTGTGCTATTTTGGGGCACCATGAATATGAACTAAAATGTGCTTTTAACGTACTTTCTCTGTAAAAAAAAAAAGAAAGAAAAAAAAGTAAAAAGTGTTTTAGTTATAAAAATATGTGGGCAATACATTATGAATGCATTTTGTAAATATTCATTATATATTATTCTTATATTTTAAATAATTAATAAGTGTATTTTCTATGTATAATGAGTACATTTAAAAGTGTATGAAAGATGGTTTCAGTTGAACTACAAGTGGTACCTAAATACTTTTTTTTTTTTTTTTTTACAGAGAAAGTATGTTAAAAGCACATTTTAGTTCATATTCATGGTGTCCCAAAATAGTAGTTGAGTGCACTTAGATGTTCTTAAGATTATTTTAAGAAGTACAATTTTTAGTATATTAAGTACAAAATTAGTGCATGAAAATAGAGCATTTTAAGTACATTATAGAAGTGTACTAAATGTACTGAATTAAAGTGTATTTTACTTTCCAACAGTCACCCGCAGTGCCTTCATTGGCCTGATCTGCTCACAAACCATGAGCTGCTTCCACAGCTTTACCTGTCAGTGAGTAACAGAAGAAGCACCTGTCGGCACAGGTGTGTTTGTGCTGACCTACACAGACTTCACATAGCTGCGGTAAAACCTGCTCGTCCGGCCCGCTCCTCTCACTACGTGTCATTAGGAGAGGCTTTGCACTCCACCGTGAGATAACAGAGCCATTCCTACAGCATTTTCCACTGCAGCACTTTGGCTAATTAGCTCTTTAATTGAGCAACACGATTGATGGCAGATATCCTGACACATGTAATTGTAATGGAGAGTAAACTTCATCAACACAGAATCAGCTCCATTGGTCATTGTGAAGCTGTCTGAAGCGTTGACACGCTGCAGGTTTAAAAAAAACGTTTGAGAAATTAGTGTTTTTGTCCATACAGTACACCAAAACGGTTCTGGTCAGAAACATTTTTTAAATTCTCTATTTTTGTGTTTCTCAGAGGAAAGTCAGTCCTCTGGGTTTGGAATGACATGAGGGTGAGTATGCGATGACAGAATGATGATTTATGGGTGAACTGTAGCTTTAAGATTTCAGATTCAGATGCATATCTGTTTGCATTTCTGTCATCTGAAATAGTCCTGTGGAGAGATAAATGAATTTTCCATTCATTTATTTTCTAAATACCTATTAAGGGCCAGTTTTAATAAACAGGGCAAATTAGCGTGAGAACGCAACTCCAAAACAGCGCCGATGGACGTGGAAATTTCTACGGGTGACTTACTAACAACACGCAAATTAAAGAACACAGACGCATCTCATTTATATATTGACCAATGCAATATACCAAGTGCAGCACAAATTATCATAGTCGCAAATAAAGAATAAAGAAATAAAGAAGCCATAGTACACTGAAAAGAACCAGAGGCCAAAAAATGAAGGGCTGCAAGAAGTTTTGATAGAGCTGGTATTGTGTGACTCTTAGTTGAGGATTACAAGTCGTCTTTTATTTCCTGAAGCAAATTAAAAATAACACGGCTTGGCAAAAATATTTTTGTGTTCTTCTTGCATTCCAAATAAATTCATGTGTGGAAATGTGTGTTCTCTGCGGCGCCACCTCTAGCAACAATAATTGCAGCCATTTCAAGCGCAAAATAGTTTAAGACATGCTTTTTTGGGGTGTTAAATAATGGCGCAAATACCAGTAATTTGACGAGCGTAAACATTAGTAAATCTCATTGTGTGATTCATTTGAATTCTCTCCTCCCATAAATTTAGCGTCTGAAAGGGAAGCTTTTACAAATGCATATTCAATAAGTTCAGGCGCAAAAATAACTGAGTCCATGCCTTTTCAGCGCTAATTCATCACTGCATGTCTTTAGTAAATCATGACAGTACTATTTTAACGCCAAAAGACAGTTTGCATTGACGCAAGCTGTAAGTAAAAATGGCAGTTAGTCTCTCAATGCATATGAGCTGATAAAAACCACATTCATAATAATTATTATATTAAGAAAATGTTTGAAATGGCTTTAGATGTAGTGTCTCATCTTCCCTTCTGCTTTCATCACGATTCTAACAAATAATGTAGACCTGCATAGAAGTGACACCGTAAATATGAAGAAATGAAGTGAAAAAAGGACCGAACAAAATAAAGTGCACATTCTCAGATTCTCAGCCATGTTTATACTCAGAGAAATGCCTCCTGCTTCAGTCCACATAAAATAAAATGAGTCGTTCTTTATGTAAAGAGCTTTCTGAAGTCTGGTTTTATGGCTTGTTGGTTCTGAAATGTTGTTTCCAGCCTCTTTTCAGCATGTATTAATTCAGATTTAACGCTCTGCCCTTCAGCACACAATTATCACTCAGTGCAAACACACAGAAGGAGCAGATACTGCAGTTTAATGAGAGCTGAACAAGCTGTTCCATCAGCTCTCTCTCTCTCTGGCTGTCTCTCTGTCTCTCGCTCTCTCTCTCTCCTGTGACTGTGCCCTTGAGAATCTGTCACTATGGATGAGGCTCTTCTGCATCTCCAGCGATGCTCCATGAGGATGAAGCCAGTGAAATGAGGCTGTTTATTCCAGAGAGAGGCCGATCTTCACAGAACAGCATGTTCCCATTGATTCATGCATTTCTGAAGGACATGCTGATACTCATGAATTCGTCAGAAACTTTGAGCTTCATGTCCTCATGATGACTCTTATTATTTTCCTGTTGTTAATCTAGTAACCTTAGTGAAAAATAAATATACTAAAATTCATTTGAAATGCATTTATTTCATGCTCAGTATACTACAAATACATTTACATTTTATGTACTTAATAAGAATGCCCTGCAATTGTACTTTTGGTATGCTAATCTGGTATACTTGAAGTCTGCTAAATTGGAACAACTAATTTTGTACATAATTGTGCAGAAGTAGTGCTGAAGTCCAACTAAAGATATACTGAAGTATATTTGATTAAGTGGAACTATTGCAAGTATACTTCAGGTACACTTTGAATCAATAGTGACATTAAAACACATTTTAGACTTAATATTAAGAAACGTGCATTGTGCGCAAGTAGTACTCCAAATAAAGTTTAACTAAAATGTTTATATCAGTAAGTCTCGAGCGATATGTCAGTAAATATGTTAATAGATCTGAACTATACTTAGTATGAAATAAATGTATTTTAAATATATTAGTTTTTACTAGGGAAGACTTTATGTTAAAGACCTATTTTCATTATTATCTAGTTGCTTATTAGCATGCATATTACTAGCATATTGGCTGTTGTCACATGTCTGTTCAGTTTCAGATTATTTCTGTATTCCTAGTTTAATTTGATCTAGTTTCCTTTGTTCTCATTTTCCCTCCACTAGTTAGTTTGCATGGTTTCTGATTAGTTAACCTGTTTCTGTTCTCCATGATTACTCTTGTATTTAAGCCCAGTGTTTTCTTCAGTTCAGTCCAGTATTGTTTGTTGTTTGATGTTTGTATCTTTGTACCCAATACCTAAACTTAACAGCTAACTAACTAATTATTAATAAGCAGCAAATTAGGAGTTTATTGAGGGAAAACTCTTAGTTAATAGTGAATGTGTTCCCTTTCCAAAAAAGAAAAAAAAAAACATCTAAAGACCCTTTAAACCAGATCAATTTTTGTCAAAAAAGACAAAATCTAACAAAACTTGCATTATTTATCTGTGTCACACATGATCTATCTGTGATATATGCTGATGAATTTCCTTTGAACCAAGAATGACTTTTAGGATGTGATTCCTCTTGAATCATCTAAAAATATTCCTCTCCAACACCAGTTTTAAAATCTGTTTTATTGCACTTCTGAACCATTTCTGTCTTTAAAACTCTACAAGTACACAGATCCTCCATAGACTTACATTAGAAGAGAGAAAAACACTTGGCTGAATTCAGAACAGCAGGCGATCATACTGCTCTTACTATCTCTGCATATAAAGACACTAGTTTGTTAGTATGTTACTCTGAATTCAGCCATCGTTGGAGAAAACATGGTTGCAAAGGTAGGACTGATCTTAAAGCATGAGACACTAAACCAAAAACATTCATCACTGATGTGTGTCAGACCTGCTGAAACGGCTCTTGAGGCAGAACGGTTGAATATTTCAGTGAGTGTGAATGAGAGCCGAAGGGTGAAAAACCACTTCACTTTCAGTCAGTCAAATCTATCATATGAATTCAGAACAATATAGTGCACAAGTCATATGGACTACTGATATTGAAATCAGAATAAGTCACTTTCACTGAATCAGGTGAAGGAGTATTATTCACCGTTCGATCACTACAGACTCTGACAGCTTCACTACAACACTTCATAACATTTGGACATCAGGAGCCATTTAAAATTTGAAGAGAATCAGTGGATTGTTCTTTTGAAGCGGCGAGCAGCGTGTGCTGAAGACTCTCAAAAGAAACGCCACAGAAAAAGACTTCAGACGCAAAGGCTTTCTGTGGCCCATTACCCACGGTCCCGTATTTAACATTCTGCATGTACACGCATTAAAGGTTTGATAAATAAATAAGACAGATAATAAATCAGTAACCAAAAACCTCTGCACAAAAGAATGCCGTTATAATGCGACACAGCATGATTTCAGTGACGTCTGACTGAATGCACTCATATTGTGAAACTCTCCTTTTTAAAAATAAAATCGATCTGTGCACTATGAAAACATAATGCAGAACTCAAGCCACTTTCACACTGACAGTCATTACATCGCAGCTGTATTTCCCCCCCAAATATATTTCAAAATTTACATGAATATATTTTCTACCAATACATTTTTAGCCATTTTTGTATATTTTAAAAAATATATATATTAAAAATATAAATACATTTATATTTAAGCAACCATGTATCTTTCTATCAGCTGTTTAGAATCAGAACTAAATGATCTAATCGGTCAAATGAGGTTTGCAAAAGGATCTGAGATTGTTCATGAATCAGTTTGATTCATTCAGACAGTTCAGTCACACACTGAATCATTTGCAGTGGTTTCTCAAACCATAAGATACTTTATAAGACAAAAAATATATATATATAAAAAATAGGATTCCTGGATGAGAGGGAAATTTAGTAAAAATAGGAACTAAAACATGCAAATATCTTCTGTTGTTTGTCAATGATGAAGCAGATCTTTATTGTGCATGTGGCTAGCAAACAACTGCAGGTAAAGACAATTCATAGCCTATCCATATATCAAAAAAGAATATAAATAAATAAATAAAAAGAGAGTGCACTTTTTTGATAGCAGATCTGTGTCCTAGTACTGATGAACAACTAAAAACGCTCTTGAAGGAGGATGAAGGACACACAAGCTGGTAGCTCAAGCTGGAGGTCAAGGCTTAACCGGTTAACAGGGTTCAGTAAAGCCCCTGCTGGGTGTACCTGGAACTGCACTGCAAAAAAAAAAAAAAAAAAAAAAAAAAAAAACCTCTTTCTCCACTGGTGAGCATCCGCCTTTTTGTTCCAAAGTCAAGTCAAGTCACCTTTATTTATATAGCGCTTTGAACAATACAGATTGTGTCAAAGCACTTAACAGTATCAAATTGGAGGATAGAGTGTCAGTAATGTATAATAATAAGATTAAACACTCAATTTTCAGTTAAAGGCATTTCATTATTGAATTCAGAGATGTCATTGTCTAGCTCAGTTTAGTTTAGTATAGTATCTGTGAAATCAAATTGATGATAATCATTAGAAATTAAGTGTCCCCAACTGAGCAAGCCAGAGGCGACAGCGGCAAGGAACCAAAACTCCCTCTGTGACAGAATGGAGAAAAAAACCTTGGGAGAAACCAGGCTCAGTCGGGGGGCCAGTTCTCCTCTGGCCAGGATATTATTATTTATTTATATTTTTACTAATTGTTTTAATTAAATTTTAAATGTATTATATTTCTATTTTTATATTGTTGCAATTTCTAACAATAATAGTATTACGTAGTTAGGTATTTTATTATATTTTTAGTTATTTTGTTTTATTTTTATTTTTATTGTATTTAAGTCGAGGTCTTCACTGGGGATATGTCCCCGGGGCTCATCCAGGTGTCCGGCCTCCACCGACGATCAGGGTCGCAGACATCATCTCCCGGCGCCGATCCACCATCTGATCCGGACACGGACTGAGAAACAGAATAAGAAAGAAACAGACAAATATTAGCGTAGATGCCATTCTTCTTACGATGTAACGAGTACATCGTGTGTTATGAGGAGTGTTCCCGGTTCCAGCTGATCTAATTAATGCAGCCTAACAATCCTTTAACGGATTTGAATAATAGAAGTGTATTAGTGTGTTATGTGTAAGCCAGGTTAAAGAAATGTGTCTTTAATCTAGATTTAAACTGACAGAGTGTGTCTGCCTCCTGAACAGTATTAGGTAGATTGTTCCAGAGTTTGGGCGCTAAATAGGAAAAGGATCTGCTGCCCGCAGTCGATTTTGATATTCTAGGTATTATCAAATGGCCAGAGTTTTGAGAACGCAGCAGACGTGGAGGACTATAATGTGATAAGAGCTCGCTCAAGTACTGAGGAGCTAAGCCATTCAGGGCTTTATAAGTAATTAACAAGATTTTAAAATCTATCCGATGTTTGATAGGGAGCCAGTGCAGTGTTGACAGAACCGGGCTAATATGGTCATACTTCCTGGTTCTAGTAAGGACTCTAGCTGCTGCATTTTGGACCAACTGTAGTTTATTGATCAAGCGTGCAGAACAACCACCCAGTAAAGCATTACAATAGTCTAACCTTGAGGTCATAAACGCATGAATTAGCATTTCTGCATTTGACGTTCAGAGCATAGGTCACAATTTAGATATGTTTTTGAGATGGAAAAATGCAGTTTTACAGATACTAGAAACATGGCTTTCAAATGAAAGATTGCTATCAAACAGCACACCTAGGTTCCTAACTGATGAAGAAGAATTGACAGAGCAGCCGTCACGTGTTAGATAGTGTTCTAGGTTATTACATGTGGGGTTTTTAGGTTCGATAATTAACACCTCTATTTTTTCAGAATTTAGCAGTAAGAAGTTACTTGTCATCCAGTTTTTTATGTCGACTATGCATTCCGTTAGTTTCTCAATTTGGTGTGTTTCACTGGGCCGTGAAGAAATATAGAGCTGAGTATCATCAGCATAACAGTGAAAGCTAACACCATGTCTCCTGATAATATCTCCCAAGGGTAACATGTAAAGCGTGAAAAGTAACGGCCCTAGTACTGAGCCTTGAGGTACTCCATACTGCACTTGTGATCGATATGATACCTCTTCATTTACTGCTACGAACTGATGGCGGTCAGATAAGTACGATTTGAACCATGCTAAGGCATTTCCACTAATGCCAACAAAGTTTTCTAGTCTATTCAAAAAGAATGTTGTGGTCGATAGTGTCGAACGCAGCGCTAAGATCCAGTAGAACTAATAAAGAGATACAACCACGATCAGATGATAGAAGCAGGTCGTTTGTAACTCTAATGAGAGCAGTCTCAGTACTATGATACGGTCTAAATCCTGACTGGAATTCCTCACAGATACCATTTTTCTCTAAGAAGGAATATAATTGTGAAGATACTACCTTTTCTAGTATCTTTGACAGAAAAGGGAGATTTGAGATCGGTCTGTAATTAACTAGATCTTTGGGGTCAAGTTGTGGTTTTTTAATGAGAGGCTTAATAACAGCCAATTTGAAGGTTTTGGGGACATATCCTAATGACAATGATGAATTAATAATAGCCAAAAGAGGATCTATGACTTCTGGAAGCAGCTCTTTTAGTAGTTTAGATGGAATAGGGTCTAACATACATGTTGTTGGTTTAGATGATTTAACAAGTTTATACAATTCTTCCTCTCCTATAATAGAGAATGAGTGGAATTGTTCCTCAGGGGATCTATAGTGCACTATCTGATGCGATACTGTAGCTGATGGCTGCATGGTTACAATTTTATCTCTGATAGTATCGATCTTGGAAGTAAAGTAGTTCATAAAGTCATTACAGCTGTGCTCTTGAGAAATGCCAACACCTGTTGATGCTTTATTTTTCGTTAATTTAGTGACTGTATTGAATAAATACCGGGGGTTATGTTTGTTTTCTTCTAGAAGAGATGAAAAGTAATCAGATCTAGCCGTTTTTAATGCTTTTCTGTAGGATAGGGTACTTTCCCGCCAAGCTACACGAAATACCTCTACTTTTGTTTTCCTCCAGCTGCGCTCCATTTTCCGGGCTGCTCTCTTTAGGGTGCGAGTGTGCTCATTATACCACGGAGTCAGACTGTTTTCTTTGATCTTCCTTAAGCGTAAAGGAGCAACTGTATCTAAAGTGCTAGAAAAGAGAGAGTCCATAGTTTTTGTTACATCATCAAGTTTTTCTGCGCTGTTGGATATGCTGAAGAATTGAGATAAATCAGGAAGATTACTTACAAAGCAGTCTTTTGTGGCAGAAGTGATGGTTCTACCATACTTGTAACAAGGAGTAGAATTTACAGTTTTAGCTATATGGAGTTTACACAAGACTAGATAATGATCTGAGATATCATTGCTTTGCTGCAGAAATTCAACACCACTAACATCAATTCCATGTGACAGTTTTAAATCTAGTGTACTGTACACAGTAGCCAATACAAACATCACAGGGGATTTATCACTAACACGTGTTTCTCTAGATAATGTTATACGCAGCACCATAACTTCAAACGAGTTATACTTAAAGCCTGCCCTCTGAGAAATACTGAGAATATTGCTATAAATTGTAGCAACACCTCCCCCTTTACCTTTTGGACGTGGCTCATTTTTATAGCAGTAATCTTGGGGGGTAGACTCATTTAAAGTAATGTATTCATCTGGTTTTAGCCATGTTTCTGTCAAACAGAGCAAATCTAGGTTATGCTCATTGATCAAATCATTTACAAATAGTGCTTTTGTAGAAAGGGACCTGAAATTCAGTAAGCCAAGTTTTATCAGTTGTTTCTCTGTATTGTAAACATTTTTTATTTGTTGAACATCAATTAAATTGTTACTATTACTTTGGTTTGGACGTTTTCTGTATTTTCTAGTACGGGGAACAGACACAGTCTCTATAGTGTGATATCTAGGTGAAGGAGTCTCTATGTGCTGAGAATTAACTGCCTTCTGTGACGTGAGGCGGCTAGCAGACGGTCGGTTTAGCCAGTCTGTCTGCTTCCTGACCTGGGCCCTAGTTAGTCAAGTACGAACTCTAAGACTATGTGCCATATTTCTAGAGAGAAGAGTGGCACCACCCCAGGAGGGATGAACACCATCTCTTTTCAACAGGTCAGGTCTGCCCCAAAAACTCTTCCAATTGTCTATGAAACCTATGTTATTCTGCGGGCACCACTTAGACATCCAGCCATTGAGTGACGACAGTCTGCTATGAATCTCATCGCCACGGTAAGCAGGGAGGGGACCAGAGCATATTACAGTGTCTGACATCGTACTTGCAAGTTCACACACCTCTTTAACATTATTTTTAGTGATCTCCGACTGGCGAAGTCGAACATCATTAGCGCCGACGTGGATAACAATCTTACTGAATTTACGTTTAGCATTAGCCAGCACTTTTAAATTTGCCAAGATGTCAGGCGCTCTGGCTCCCGGTAAGCATTGGACTATGGTGGCTGGTGTCTCTATTTTCACATTCCGTACAATAGAATCGCCAATTACTAGAGCACTTTCATCAGGTTTCTCAGTGGGTGCGTCACTGAGTGGGGAGAACCTGTTTGATGTTTTGATCGGAACGGAAGAGCGGTGTATTGACCCACGACTATGCCACCTCACAGTCACCCAGTTGCCCTGCTGCACGGGCACAACCGGAACCGAACAATGTACAGGAGTCCCTGAGCTAGTCGCATCCAAAGCAGTATCTACAGCCCTCACATTCTTACTATCCTCAACTAAAGTTTGGATGCGTGTCTCTAGTTCTAAAATCTTAGCTACAATCACAAACCTCTCAGCAGCACAACAGACAGGAACAGACTGAAGCAATCGATCCCAAAGCAAATGAAGGCCACAGATGCAAAGAAATCTGTTCTCCAATGGCTTCCCTGTAGCAGTTGTGTGAACATTTCAAAAAGATGCATTTCTAATTTATAGTCATCCGTAACCATAGTTTTGAATTATGACTGCTTCTGGGGTTGGATAAGGTATTTTAAGACAGAATAAGGACACACTTCACCTGTAACTCAGTCTCAAACGGCAGCACTGATTCATTCTGAGCCTCATTCAGATGAGTAAATCACTTCAGTGAATCAAACGCTAATGTGACCCCGAACCAGCCTTATTTCAAGCACTCAGACTGTCAAAAGCAGCGCGAGACGCATTGATAGTGACAATAACATTTCATTCATTCAGACCTGCTCGTATGCTGCTTTAATGTGAACTGACATGGATTGTTTTGTTTTGTTGTGGCCTTTCGTGCTTGTGTTGATTATTCAAGTCACCTTTATTATCAATTGCATTATGCAATACAGATTATTTCAAAGCAGCTTTACAGTGATGAACAAGAAAATAAAGATTCAGTTATGCAAACAGAATTGAATTCTGTTGTAAAGCAGCTCTAAAAAGACAATAGTAAGCAATCAATATTCAGCTGAAATTCATTCATACTAATGGCGGCTGATGGGGTGGAGTATTACAGTATTGGATGAGATCTGCCATGTTTGTCATTAATGAACATGTGATGCTGTTGCTTATCATGCGTAGAGTCACGTGACAGAAGAAAGAAACCTAGACTGACATTATAAGTGATCCTCAGAGGGAAAAACACAGTGATTAAAGAAATCTGTCCATCGGGTCATTCAGATGGTGAACCCTGAGAGCGCATTGGAAGAGACGCTGTGGAAACGTTCTCATGATGCAGTGAACAGACGTTCTGAACGCCGCATGAACGGTTCTGATTTCTCAGACATCACTGAGTGAATCAGATGCTCTCAGATACTGCTGCCCATCTGTCGGTGAGATCATGACTCACGGCAGGCTTTTTCAGTCTGATTCTCAGGAGAGCACCTGGAGATTTATAGAAAATAATAATAATAATTAATAATAGCATTATTGCTCTTATTTTATTTTTATAACATAATAAAAATAAATAAAGTGTGATAATACTATTATATTTTTAAATAAAAAGAGAATATTAAATAAAAATACAATTATTTTATAGCAGACTTAAAAATACAATGTAAAAAAGAAATAAATGAAAATGTAAATGTTAAATTTTTCTTGTATTTATTTTATTTTATTTTACTTTATTTTACAACTGTGGCAACATCTCCAAGATGCTTCTAGAAACCTACCTGCAAAGCTCCTGAGAAACTCTGCTCAAGTGCACCGAGGGCAAAAGCTGCTTTAAACATAAAGGATGCTCACATTGATAAAGAAAATCTATTTATGACATTATTTTTGACAGCATCCTCATTTTACAGCATTTTTACACAAAACTTTTAACAGTACTGTAGCTTTGCAGGTAGGTTTCTTGAAGCGTCTTGGAGACGTTGTTCTCCACAGTTCTTCTGGATTTAGTCTGTCTCAGTTTGTTCTGTTTCTTCATGTCATTCCAGACAAAAATCTCACTGGATTATTACAATTAATGGCCAGATGAATGTTTGGAAATGTAAACTGATATTTCCTACTGACACACTACAGCAAAAGATAGAAATAACTGGCTTAAAATCATTTTTTTAGCTGATGAAAATACTAGTGTTCTAATCATTTTGGCCACCACTGTATATATGGATTTTCATCATTTTCGAACCAAAAATCAGCAGCTTTTTTTTTTTCCAGATTACCAGGAATTACGTATATATGCGCTGCTGAGAGAAGTGCGTCAGAGAATGAAGTGTCACAGTTTTGTATTTTTCCTCTGAAACTGGCAGCAAATACAGTAGCCTAGAATTATGCTTTCAGTTCAAGTGGAAATCTTACACAGTACTACAGTCGCATACGCACCTGCTCACGAATGAACACTAGCCAGTCAACTACATCAGCAGATCAGAGCCACAGCAACTGCATCACTAACACCTACACAGCAACCATCCAGAACACCCTAGCAACTGCATAACACCACCCTAGCAACCATTCAGAACTCCACAGCAATGGCCTGTGTTATGGCTATGAGCCTGATACAGACAAAACAACTTTATACACAAATCAACTCAAGATCTATTTTTAAATTTTGAACGAAGGATTGAGAGGATGAGACGTGATTGTGCGAGCGAGTCCAGTCTAAATGACATAATTAAACCTCATTTTCATGCTCTGCATTGTGTGTTTGTGTGTTAGAGTGCATCAGCTTCAGGGCAAAAGCAACAAACCTCTCAGTAACACACATCTGAGGACCATAAAAATAACCCTGTCCATGACTGAAGACCATCAACACATTAAAGAATCCTTCATTTATTAGTGATAAAAACATAAATGTATGACACTACAGGACAAAAAGATATAATTAACTGAAATAAGAAAAAAGGACAACAAATTTGATTAACTGAGATTTCAAAAACAAAAGAAAAACATATTTTTGTCTGTCTGTGCCTGGAAATAATTTGCCACGAATCCGGTCTGTGGCCTTCCTTCCCATTGCCAACAGAGGTCACCCTTCCATAATTATATTCCAAGTAATTCACAAATTCATTTATATTATGCTTTAGGCTTGTTATAGAAATGTCTGTGCGTTCATTAATATAGATTCTTGAAAAAGGCTTCAGAATCACCAACCAAAAAACACTTCAGTCATCATGATGTTGGGCTCCTTTTTTACAAGAGCGACACCTGCTGTAAAACACATTATAATGTTTCTAAATCAACAACGATAGATTTCAGCTCCTGTGACTGAAACACAATAAAGTCTCTCTTTAATTTCTCTTTCTCTCACTAAAGCACACAAACCTCCACATACTGCTAATGTTATGTGATTGGGTTCAGAGAGGGTCATTCACTGCGATTCTGTGCTGTGTGTTTCAGCAGAACACTGACTCAGAGTGCCACAAGTCTCTGAAAAACACAAAGAGCAACAAAGAATGACCTTTAGCAGTGACCTTTAGCAGTTTATTAAAAGCGCAGATGAACCATGAGCTGCAGGCGCTTGCGACCGAACATCTGCTGCGCTGCAGGCGTCTGATTGGCTGAAACGCTGCTAGAGTTGGCCAATCGGACATTAGTATTTATTCAGAGATCTCTTCAGTCGTCTTTATTCAGCAGTGCGATGAGGATCTGAGACGATCCATTAAAGAGACAGCTTATCCAAAAATGAAAATATTCTGAAGAGTGTTGGTAACCAAAAAGTTGATGTTTCTCAAATTTTTTTCTGTACTATGGAAGTCAATGGCTACCAGCAGCTGTCTGGTTCCCAACATTCTTCAAAATATCTTCATTTGACAGCACTAGTTTGGAACAACTTGAGAAAGAGTAAATGATGACACAATTTTGCATTTTTTTGGGTGAACTGTCCCTTTAACCAGGGTTTCTCAGCTCTGAGTTATTTTGGCTGGAGTTATTAAATTTACAGCCTGCTGTTAAATATAAAGTGAAGAGGCTCAAATCAATGTTGAACTCTTCAGCATGCATTAATCATGAGCGATTGATATCAGCTGTAATATTTGCCTGTATCTTGAGCCATTTCCACAGCATCAGAGCAGATGAGAGTTTGATCAGGAGCGATGAATGATGGCCAACGTTTCTAATCGTTCAGCTTCACTGACCCCTGAGGATCTCCAATGCTGAGCAAACATCACACACATGGAGAAAAACATAACGAATAAACCCACCTGAGTGCAAAATAACTTAACTTCTGACAGTCTGCTCAAATAATGAGTCAAACAAAACACCAGTTAGAGGTATATTAGTAGAGAAAGGCTGAAAATAATGAGTGACTTCTCTAACTACACGACTTAATGAATAAATGGATGTGAAATCATAAAATGGAGTGTCTATTTACACTAAGTGCAAATAGTGCAAACTTTTTTTTCTCCCTTTTCAAATCTCATATCACTTCGGAAACACAATTATTTTCAATAAAAATGACGGAAATAATCAAAAAGTTGAAAATAAAGTATCGGGTAGGGTTAGGGCTTTATTGGTGTAGGGAGGGCTTTATTGTCCCAATGAGGTGGCATCCATTTAATCATTTGAATTAAAATTATAATTTACACTCAATACATTATTATTGCATACTGTTTTATAATGTTGGCTACTACAATACTGAGGTGCAGATAATTGCCACTATTTGCAATAAGTAGAATAAATAGCAGAAAATCCTGTTTTTTTTAACATAGTGTAAATAGAATCTATAGCTATTCACACTTAGTGTAAATAGCATCTTTCGCTAAGAAAATAAGCTATTTTTACTTAGTGTAAATGGCATTTAATTGCTATTTACACTTAGTGCAAATAGCCACTGCCATAAAAAAGTAAAAAATAAATTAAAAAAAACCTTTAAACACAAATTAATGTGATACAAGAAGAGTCACACTTAACAGAGTCAGATTTTACAACTGAAAGAAATTCATCTCAGTCAAACAGATGAGGTTCATCAGTTTGTAATCTCGCCTCATGCGGTTTTGGCTCCATTTTGAGAAATTTTGGTAAACTAGACTAATTTCAGCAGCTTGGTTGGTTACCAATTGAAAGAATATTAGTATTGCAGAAATTAAAAATGGTACATAAAATCAGTAATGATAGGGCTCCAGTATATTTTAATTCTTATTTTTCTCAGGTTAATGTAAGACATGGTCATTTTACCAGACAGAGTATTATGGATATTAATTTATGTAGGACACTATTGTCACGAATCCGGTCCATGGACTTCCATTTGCTCGCCACCAGAGGTCACTCCTCCATCACATTGACTCACACATTGCACAGACTGTCACATTACCCTAGACTACAATTCCCATCAACCATTGCACTGACGACACACACACAGCTGTCACCAATCACATGCTCACCTGTAAGATATTAAACACACCATATAAAAACACTCAGATCCTGTTCTAGTTCGCCGAGTATTGTATCCACTTATCGCTACCCTAGCCGATAGCTACCTTACAGAGCCTTTTGTAGTTTTCATAGTCTTAGTCTTAGTCTTAGTCTTGCCTGTTTTGGATTGTGTTTTCCACTGCCTGGATTATTGCTGTGTACCTGGATTATCTCTCTTTGCCTTGCCCTGTTGGATATTGTTCGACCCACGCTTGTCCTAGGAATACTCTTTGTCTTGCCCATGTTATACCTTTTTGCCACTGTTTGAACCATGCCTGTTATGACCACGTCTCTGTCAAATAAAAGTCTGCAAATGGATCCGCTTCCCTCTCGTCTCATCGGCTCCGTAACAGAATACTTGGCCACATCAGGATCCAGCGGCTTTTCATGTGGATATTGGCCAGGTATGGACACTGCTAGAGTGTTATTAACCCTCGAGCAGGGCTTGCGATCGCTCGAGGATTATGTACAAGAGTATTTAGATCTTGCCTATTTTTCTGATCTGCCGGACTGTGTGCTCATAGACGTCTTTTGTAGGGCATTAATCAGCCAATCAAATCACGTTTAATCCATGAGTGTCCCCATTCGTCTCTAAGAGATTTTATGGACAATGCTTTATTGACTGTCAGTTCTTCATTCACTGTGGGTGTCGCGGAGGAACGCGACACTGCACTCACTCCTGTAATGGCGGCCATACTGAAACGCGAGCACAAAATGGCGGCTACAGCGGAGCCCGTTCACAAAATGGCGGCCACAACGAAGCTCCGTCATGTCACAGCTGCCATCCATGAATCCTGTCAAGTCACCGTTGATCGTCATGAATCCAGTCAAGTCACCATTGATTTTCGTGAGTCCAGTCAAGTCACCGTTGATCGTCATGAGCTTTGTCACATCAAAGCTGTTTGTCCAGAGCCTCGTCAAGTCACAGCTGTTCGTCACGAGCCAAGTCAAGTCACAGCTGTTCGTCACGAGCCAAATCAAGTCACGGCTGCTCTTCACGAGTCAGGTCAAGTCACGGCTGCTCTTCACGAGTCAAGTCAAGTCACGGCTGCTCTTCACGAGTCAAGTCAAGTCACGGCTGATCTTCATGAATCAAGTCACGTCTCAGCTGATCTTCAAGAGTCTCATCACGTCTCAGCTGATCATCTAGAGTCTCGTCACGTCTCAGCTGATTGTCCAGAGTCTCGTCACGTCTCAGCTGATCGTCCAGAGTCACGCCACGTCACAGCTGATCTTCCAGAGTCTCGTCACGTCTCAGCTGTTCATCCAGAGTCATGTCACGTCACCGCTGATCGTCCAAAGTCACGTCACACCTCAGTCGATCGTCCAGAGTCACGTCACGCCTCAGCCGATCGTCCAGAGTCACGTCACGCCTCAGCCGATCGTCCAGAGTCACGTCACGCCTCAGCCGATCATCCAGAGTCACGTCACGCCTCAGCCGATCATCCAGAGTCATGTCACGCCTCAGCCAATCGTCCAGAGTCTCATCACGTCCTGTCTATTGCACCCAGATATTCAAGGTCAGTCTTTCGGTATCCCAGTCTGGTATCTAGCGTGAGGGATGCACCGCTGGTGTCTGCACGCACAGCTGGTGTTCCCAAACCCACTCACTCTAACCCTCCTGTTCCTGAACTTATCCCCTTGCCTGAAGCGCTTCCCATGATGGGGATCGCTTTATGTTTCATTTGGGCTGCGTCCACTGAAATGTCTCCAGAGGTGGTGGCTGAAGCTGCAGAACCTCTCGGGGTAGTGACGCGCGCTGCTGTGTTCTCCAAGGCGACGGCACCCACTGCAGCTTCTCCTGAGGTGGCGGCACATGCTGCAGAACCTCCTGGAGCGGCGGTGCTCGCTTCAGTTCCTGGTGTGGTTGTAGCGTTCAGCAATGTACTTTCAGCCTGTCATGTCGTGATCAAGGAGAGGGTTACTGCTGTAGAACCTCCAGAGGTGGCGGCAACTGCTGCAGAACCTCCGGAGGTGTAAGTGGTACCCATTCACCAGCTCTCGTCCTGCCCTGTCACGGCTATGGAGGCCGTCTGTGAACTCTCGTCTTGCACTGTCACGACTATGGAGGCCGTCTGTGAACTCTCGTCCTGTCCTGTCACGGCTATGGAGGCCGTCTGTGATTCCTCATCTTACCCTGTCACGGCTATGGAGGCCGTCTGTGAATCCTCGTCCTGTTCTGTCACGGCCACGGAGGCTGCTTTTGAAAATTTGCCCTATTCTGAACCGGCAAAGGAGGCTCTCTCTGAACTCCCGCCCCGTTCTGAACCAGCCATGGTGGCTGATTGTGAACTGTCTGTCTGTCTCGTCTCAACTAATGTGTCTGATTTCGAACTGTCTGTCTTGCCTGTCTCTGTCAAGGAATCTAAACCTGGACTGTCTGTCTTGAGCTCAGAAAATATAAATGCACCCCATATCTGTCCTGTTAACCCTATCATTGCCAAAGAGACCATTTGTGATCAGTCTGTCTGTCCCCTTCCAGTCAGTGTGTTTACTCCTGAATTATCTGTCTGTCCTGTTTCAATGAATGAGCCTGACTGTGAATTGTCTGCCATTGTTTTCCTCACTGAAAAATCTACCAGTCCAGTTCCAGGATGGAGCTCTGTCACGAATCCGGTCCATGGACTTCCATTTGCTCGCCACCAGAGGTCACTCCTCCATCACATTGACTCACACAATGCACAGACTGTCACATTACCCCAGACTACAATTCCCATCAACCATTGCACTGATGACACACACACAGCTGTCACCAATCACACACTCACCTGTAAGCTATAACACACACCATATAAAAACACTCAGATCCTGTTCTAGTTCACTGAGTATTGTATGCACTTATCGCTACCCTAGCCGATAGCTACCTTACAGAGCCTTTTGTAGTTTTCTTAGTCTTAGTCTTAGTCTTGCCTTGCCTGTTTCGGATTGTGTTTTCCCCTGCCTGGATTATTGCCGTGTACCTGGATTATCTCTCTTTGCCTTGCCCTGTTGGATACTGTTCGCCGATCGAAGACCCACGCTTGTCCTAGGAATACTCTTTGTCTTGCCCGTGTTATACCTGTTTGCCACTGTTTGAACCATGCCTGTTATGACTACGTCTCTGTCAAATAAAAGTCTGCAGATGGATCCGCATGCCTCTCCTCTCGTCGGCTCCGTAACAACTATATGGTCAAAGGTAATTTAAATATTCAGGCGCAAAAGAATGGAATATGCTGCCTTTGGATATCAAGGTATTAACAGACTGTGAGGGTTTCAGGATAAGGTAAAGAGACTGTTTTTAGATAGGATGCCTTAAAATGTTTAAGATTTTTGACTAGGATTTTCTTCTTCTCTCTTTTAATGCAAGGACCACAATGGAAATAAGTTAATGCAACTTTATTGTGTTATCTTTGACAAGAAAGTTGTAACAGTGTATTACTACTTTTTTTGTGTCAAAATAAACTCAAACTCAAGTCCTTTCTTTTCATGCAGGGCAGGGCAGGTTTTAATAGTTTAACATTTGTTTAAATTTTGGGTAACACTTTATTTTAAGGTGTCATAATACAGAGTAATTACCTAGTTAAGTAATTAGTAGTAGTCGTTGTACTTACATGAAACAAAATGTACTTACCATGTAACTAAGTTATGGAACAGCCTGTAATTACAGTTTGTAATTATGTTGATGTAATAGGCAGCTACTGTTACACATATGTAACAGACCGAGTCTGTCACACAGCTACTTATGTAACCAAAAGATTGTTACATATGTGTTGCAGACTTTATACAACGTAATTATAAATGTGAACCGGGACATAAGCTACTTAAAATAAAGAGTACCAAGATTGTACTTAAGTGTACTTCATGTGTACTGTACACTTAATCCAGCTGCACCTTAATTTAACCCACCAGTACACAGCTTAAATACATGTAATACTTTTCTAACTACATTACAATTACATAATATTACACAAACATAAGCTACTTAAAAAAAGTTTATCAAGATTGTACTTAAGTGTACAAGTAGCTGTGTAACAGACTCGGTCTGTTACATATGTGTAACAGTAGCTGCCTATTACATCTACATAATTACAAACTGTAATTACAGGCTGTTCCATAACTTAGTTACGTGGTAAGTACATTTTGTTTCATGTAAGTACAACAGCTACTACTAAGTACTTAACTAGGTAATTACTCTGTATTATGGACACAAAATAAAGTGTTACCAAATTTTGTTTTAATTTCTATTTTTTTCAATTTCTGTCCAATATAGTTTTGTTTTGTTAAGTCATCTTTATGTTATGGCAAAGGTGAGTTTGAAAGTTTAAGGAGATGCCACAACAAAAATGAAAACTAAATATTAAAGAACATTTTTATTGAATTTTTAGAGTCATAAAATTGTATTTTATTTAAGTTTCAGAAATTTTATTTTTATTTTAGTTAGTTTATTTTAGTAAGTTAAATGTAGCTTTCATTTTCATTTTACAATAATAACCTTGGGAAAGAGATGTAGGAATAGAAACTAATGAAAGAAACTAATGGAAGAATTGACATTCCTGTGGTCTTCTTCACTCTCATTCTGAAGCTTTGGCACATTCCAGCTCGTCATTACTCGTATGAGGACGAGAGACGCTCATAATGAAGGTAATGTACTGCGCCGAGGGCCACACAGACCCGCAACAGCCACCAGCGGGCCTGAGGCGCTTTAACAGCTTCATCAGCACGCAGCACAGCGAATCTGACAGCAGCTTGAGGACATACTCATTACAGCCTCCATTATCACCAATCAACTCCAATCCAAAACCTCCATCAGCCAATTCAGATCCCACGTCAGCCAATCAGTGCTGTGTGGTCCAGACTTACAGCGGGTCATTTGGATCAATCTAGAGCAACGCAAGAGTAAAAGTGATGCCAGGTGAGAGTTTAGTGAGACGCAGAGCAGTTTGGGTCCTGAACGACACACAGATACACAGAAATCTGAAAGCTTAATAAATAAATAAGCTTTCCATTGATGTATGGTTTGTTAGGATAGGACAATATTTGGCTGAGATACAACTATTTGAAAATATGGAATCTGAGGGTGCAACAAAAAATCTAAATACTGAGAAAATCGCCTTTAAAGTTGTCCAAATGAAGTTCTTAGCAATGCATATTACTAAAAAAAATTAAAAGTTTTGATATATTTATGGTAGGAAATTTACAAAATATCTTCATGGAGCATGATCTTTACATAATATCCTAATGATTTCTGGCATAAAAGAAAAATGGATAATTTTGACCCATACAATGTATTTTTGGCTATTGCTACAAATATACCTGTGCTACTTATGACTGCTTTTGTGCTCCAGGGTCACATATGTGCCTTCATCTCTACAGCACTGATGCTCCTGATCCAGAAACCAGTCTCCGGTAAAGTGGATCTCATATTTATAATGATGGATGACGGATCTATACAGTCACTCCCAAAACTTTGCTGCATGTACACACAGAGACCACAGTAACATGCCAGATGCAGGGTTGCTAGCGCAATTGAAACTGTAGATTTGGCTTTATATATAATCTAAGCTAAGAGGAACAACAGACTTCCTTTTAGCTGCATGAAAAAACAAAACTTTAATTCAAATTCTTAGTAGATTATATATAAAGCCAAATCTACAGTTCCAGTTGCGCTGGCAACCCTGCATCTGGCATGTTACTGTGGTCTCTATGTGGCTTCTCAAACACGAAACTGTGAGACACATGAGAGAAACAGGGCAAGAGACTTGATCACATTTGCTGGCGTCACATTGGCTCAGTGAGTGAGTTTCAGCATCTTCAACACATTCAGTTCCCTTTATACCTGAAACACTGCTGGACGCTCACAGAGATGACAGGAACGCTGGGAATATTTGGCATATGTCTTCTCTTTGCTTTGCTTACTTTTAAGTAAGCTTTAATCTGTTTGAATGTGAATACAGTGCCCTCCAAAAGTATTGGAATAGTAAAGACAAAATTGCTCTGTTGGCTGTGGAGTCAAGACATTTACAAATATGATTAAAAGATGAATATGAGACAAAACTACAGAATGTCACATTTTATTATTGGGTGATTCAACACATAGATGTTTTACCAGCTAAGAAGTTCAGCACTTTTAGAGTTTCATCCCTCTATCTGATGTGAGCATAAGTATTGGAACAGTTGCCTCACAGGTCTTTCTAAGTGATCAGCTGTGTCCTGTTGCATTCATTCTTCAGATATTTAAAGCAGGGAATGTGTCGTATCAGTTATATCCATTACTTCTGCATTCTGAATCCTGCATTCGATGATGACACACACAAACCAGGATGAAGATGAGGGAGCTGACTTTGAGAGAAAAGCAAGCAATTTGGATACTAAAAGAAAAGAGGAAGTCAATTAGAGCTATAGCAAAAACAAAGGGCATGAAGAAATCAAGAGTTTGGAAACCACCAGCGACACCAGCAAGCAACAACTACCTGATCGGCTGAGAAAACAACAGTAGTTGATGACAGACAAATCATAAAAGCTGTGAAAATGAACCCTAAAAGACGTGTCTGTAAAATCACCAACAACTTCCAGAATGCTGGGGTGATGCTCTGACAATCTACTGTCCTCAGGAGACTTTGACACAGAATTACAGGTGCTACACAGCAAGATGCAAACCTCTGATCAGCACCAAAAATAGAAAGGCAAGATTAGAGTTTGCAAAAAATCACAAAGGTGAGCCAGAAGAGTTTTGGAACTGTGTTTATGGACCGATGAGACAAAGATGAACCTTTATCTAAGTGATGGGAAAGCAAAAATGTGGAGAAAAAGAGGGAACTGCAAAAGATCCCAAGCATACAGCCTCATCTGTAAAGCATGGTGGAGGTGGTGTCATGGCATGCGCATGCATGGCTGTCTCTGGAACAGGCCCTCTCAACTTTACTGATGATTTAATGTATGATGACAGTAGCAGAATGAATTTGGAAGGGTACAAAACCATCTTGCCTACCAATATTCAAGAAAATGCCACCAGATTCATTGGGAAGTGCTTCATATTGCATCAGGACAATGACCCAAAACACCCTGCCAGTTCAGTCAAGGAGTTTATCAGGGCAAAGAAATGGAAAGTCTTAGATTGCCCAAATCAATCTCCAGATTTAAATCTGATTGAGCATTAATTTCACCAGCTGAAGAGGAGAGTAAAGACAGAAACTCCCCAAAACAAGCACCAGTTGGATTTGGCTGCATTAAAGGCTGGGAAAAGCATTTCAAAGCATAAGACCAAGAGTCTGGTGATGTCTATGGGTCACAGACTCACTGCTCTGATTGCATGCAAGGGATCTGCAACAAAATATTAGCTTTTAATCTTTTACATCTGCCTTAAATTCAACTGTTCCAATACTTATGCTCACATCAAATAGTGGGATGAACTTTAAAAGTGCTGTCCTTTTTATTTGGTAAAACATGTATGTGTCGAAAGACCTAATAATAAAATGTGACATTCTGTAGTTTTGTCTCATATTCATCTTTTAATCATATTTGCAAATGTCTTGACTCCACAGCCAACAGAGCAATTTTGTCTTTACTGTTCCAATACTTTTGGAGGGCACTGTATGTGTGTTTTACTCATCAGTTTATAGGTGAGCCACACTTCAGGATTCAATGCTTTCAGATCCAGATCTAGCAGAACTTCAGAAATTCAATTTCTATTCACGTTAAATGTTAAAGGCTTCTCTTTGTGATGTTTAGTTAGGGGTGGCTGAAATGCAGCTTTATACACAACTTCCAGCCGGCATGGAGAGGTTCTTGAGACTCCAGAGACACCAGCAGCTTCAAACACCTGCTTGCTGCTTAACACCTGCCCTTTTAATACAATCCGTTTGTTTGACAGAAACTTTCCTTGATTAGCCATTATCTGAATGAGTTCTTCTGTGCCCTGAATCACTCACAAATCTTTTGACAGTTTGATAATCAGTTATCAAACTGTTATCAAACTATTCAGTTTTTGCAAAATATTAGTTGTTCTATGCCTTTGGCAAAACGTTGCACTGTTTCATGCTTTTCATCTTCAGAAAGATCTTGCAACTTCCCCATATTACAAGAGAGCTGTGACTTGCTTAAATATGTAGAACAACCGATTTAAGGATTTCCAAAGTTATCTAAAAAGATATGAGAAATAAAGCACTCTTTCTTTGAAAAACTAATATCTGAATGTTTATTTTAATGAAATTATACGAATATGTCGCTTGCAAAATAATTTGCTTCGGTTTAAGACAGAAATGCACAGAAATCAATTCTGATTTGGATGATTACATATTTTATGGACACACAGAAGGATTTTAAAATGTCAGATTTTCATTTGTACATCATCCAACAGCATGCAATTTCATGAAATGCCATTTTGTTACTTAGTATTGCAACAAAATTTGAAACATGTTCGTTGCAATGAAGTGACTAACACTTCAAATATAATGTTGATTCAGTCATCGTCCATTTTAACAGAAGCGAATCCCTCAGGATGACACGGGTGTATTTTGTGAACCATGTTACCATGGGAAATCATTTTTAAAATGTCTCAAATAGATTAGAACAGTTTCAAATACATTAGAACAGATTATGAGGAAGCAACAGTGTAATAATTGTATCAACATTCATTAAGGGGGTGGGGATCATCAACATTTTTTGATGTTTTTGAAAGAAGTCACTTCTGTTCACCCAAGCTGCATTTATTTAATCAAAAATACAGTAAAAACAGTAATATTCTAAAATTTTTCATTTCTATGTGAATATATTTCAAACTGTAATTTATTTCTGTGATCAAAGCTGAATTTTCAGCATCATTACTCCAGTCTTCAGTGTCACATGATCCTTCAGAAATCATTCTAATATACTGATTTGCCGCTCAAGAATAATTTCTGATTACTTCTTTCAGTTCATTAAAGAATCCTAAAAACAATGCATCACAGTTCTTTTAAATTGTAATATTTCACAATATTACTGTTTTCCTGTGTTTTTAATCAAATTAATTCAGCCTTGGTCAGCGGAAGAAACATCAACTTTTCAAACACATTAAAATAAAAAAATCAGACAAAGCACTGTAAAATCCAAACCATAGTTCATAAAGTGTTTTGTATTCACATTTTTGTGTTTCACAGGAGTTCACATGGCTTCAGACATAACCGTAAACATCCCAGATAAAGTATATAAGATTGCGAGGGGCGATAATGCGATGATAACCTGCACATTCACACCGAGTACATCTATTGTATCAATATCATGGATGGCAGATCCAGACGTGCAGGGTGAATTCGAGGTAATAAAACAAACAAACAGACTCATCAGAACCATTGTCATTCAGTACAGAAGAGTCCCTAACATCACTTATACTCCTGTTCATATGGAGCCAGCTGTGTTAATGTTTTGTGATTGATTGTACTGTTTTTATACAGATTAACATCGTCGCTTACTTCACTACCGGGAATAAAATTAAGGTATACAATAAATATAAAGGCCGGGCAAACATAGTGGTTGATATTGTGAAAGGAATAGCCAACCTGGAGCTCCAGAGCGTCACCAGCGCAGACACGCGGGACTACGAATGCAAAGTTCAGGATCCGGAAGATGAGGAGGGCCGTCTGTCGGACAAGGCCAATCTCATGGTCCTGGGTAAGACATTCAACCCTTCAGAGAGAATGAGCTTCTGAACATTCAGAGAATGATTGTACTGTATGCGTCATCGTCTGTGTGGAGGTGGATCAGTGGTCAGATCTCTTCAGTAATCAACACTAAAGTCCAGTGCAGACGAATACATGTGACCAGTGCTGGCAAAATGAGTCACAACGGGCAAATGCTCAAAAATGTCCATTAAAAGACCTTCAAAATGATGTATGATTTGTTGGAATTGGACGAAAAATGGCTGAGCTTCACACGTTTGAAGTTGATAGAGTCAGCAAACTAAAAAAAAAAAAAGTAAAAAAGAAAAACGAGTTAAAGTTTTCTGAAGGTTCCAAAGCAAAATCACAGAGCAACACTGACTCTTTTCTTCCAGTTCTTTTCTTAATAATAATTACTGTATTAATAATCACAATATAGCTATTTTTATTTTATCTTTGTTATAAGAACAGATACAAAAATAAAAACAGCATACAAATATAAAGAAACAATGCATTACCTTTTTCATTTTACATCTAAACAAAAGCATTCAAATAAGAAAAATAAATAATCAAATGTAAAAATCCATTTATAGTGTTCATTACAAATAAATTGATTATTAAAACCACAAAAGCAGTTTAATCAAGAACAGTGAGTGATTCCCTTTTATTTGTTAGACTAACATTAATGCGACAGACAGCCTATATATTAAGACCTACTGTGCTGCATGGATCTAATATAATGTTACACATCAGATGTTTTTCCCCAAACATTTATTTAAGACATCACAGATTATGTTTGCGTGAATACTTAAATATTGTAACTCTGTGTATACCTTTATGCAGGCGCTTCAGATGTCAGTCAGCGTGAGAAGCGAGAGGAGAAAAGGTACTCCTCTCAGAAAAAACAAAAATCAAATAAAGATAACTTTAGATGTTTAATTACTACTTGGAGCATTGAGATTGCTAGATGAGGGCTTAATGAACTCATTTTTGTGAAAACCTCAAAATCGACATGTATCACTTTTTTTGCGTGTAGCTCATAATTATCCAGAGCGGATTCACACTCGTTTTGACAGCACGGGTTGCAAATGTGCATGCTATGATAATGTGTGTGTTCTTGTTGTGCCAGTGGCTCCATCGACGCCCGTCTGCAATGTTGTTGGGAAGGCAGAATACTTTCAGAACATTGAACTGACCTGCCGCTCCGAGGAGGGAATGCCAATTCCAACCTACAAATGGCAAAGCTACAGCGTCAGTAACATCCCTCGACCGCTGCCGCTCAAGGCCACTGAGCGTAAGTGTGTGTGATGATGCTCAGATACATGCTGAAAGCTGCTTCTCCCACATCACTTACGAGTGTGTGTCCGTCTCTCCTCAGAAAACGGCGTTTTGTCACTCATCAACATTTCCACTGACACGTACGGCTACTACATCTGCACGTCCACCAATGAAATCAGATCTGCGAAGTGTAATTTGACCCTGGCCGTCATGCCATGTAAGAAACATTGCAGCTTTTGCAGTCTTTCAGTCATATCATGCCAGTCAATAGGCATAGAATCTTTGAGAGTAAAAAAAACATGCACAGACAAATCTAAATTAAACCCTGCGGCTCGTGACGATACATTGATGTCCTAAGACACGAAACGATCGGTTGGACCGACATGTCCAACTCTCCTAAACAACATTTGTGCGTGAAGCCTCAACGTGCTCTGATATATATACATAGATGCCTCATCAGCGATTGTTTCTATGGGCCGCGATATGTAAGAATCTACATAGGAATCTACGTATATATATATATATATATGTGACAGAGCACGCTGACATGTCAAGCGCCAGATGTTGTTTAGGAGAGTTGGACATATCGGTGTTTCAGAGGTAAAAAATGATAGAAATACTGTTCAGTTTCTCACACAAACCGATCGTTTCGTGTCTTAGGACATCAATGTATCGTCACGAGCCACAGGGTTTAATTTGGATTTGTCTGTGCATGTTTTTTTTACTCTCAAAGATTCTATGCCTATTGACTGGCATTATATGACTGACAGTCTGCAACGGTTTGAGTTAAAAATCTTCGTTTGTGTTCTACTGAAGAAACAAATTCACCTATATCTTGGATGCCCTGGGGGTAAGCAGATAAACATCTAATTTTCATTTTTGGGTGAACTATCCCTTTAACAGGTTAAAGGGGTCAGAATGGGCATTGTCTGTCGTCATCAGATTATCATGACGGATGCCTCCCTGACTGGTTGGCAGTTTTCGAGGGCAGACCAGCTTGTCACATTTAGAGGGGCGAGTTTCTCTCATGGCACATAAACTGCCTTGCATCCTGTCTTTTTAGCCCTCGATCATTTATTTCTATTCCAGATGGGTTGTCATGTTATAGTCAGAACTATGACTATACTAGTCATAGTATAATCACTAAAGCAGTTCAGGAGTCTTTTGTATACTGTCAGGAGCACTTGTATACTGTTGCTCTCTCGTTGGTCTGATTGCTTCTATTGTTCTCCTCATTTGTAAGTCACTTTGGATAAAAGCGACTGCTAAATGATTAAATGAAAATGTAAATGTATACGATGTTTAATAGGGAGCCAGTGCAGTGTTGACAGAACCAGGCTAATATGGTCATACTTCTTGGTTCTAGTAAGAACTCTAGCTGCTGCATTTTGGACCAACTGGAGTTTGTTTATTAAGCATGCAGAGCAACCACCTAATAAAGAATTACAATAATCTAACCTTGAGGTCATGAATACATTAATTAACATTTCTGCATTTGACATTGAGAGCATAGGTCATAATTTAGTTACATTATTCTAATCAGGGCAGGTCTGCTGTCTCAACTCTAGGGTAGGATTTTGCACCCTCATCCCAGGATTTGGAGGCAGTGGCCAATCAGTGGCAACCAGTAATAGCTCCTGATCTCAAGCATGTAGGGGATCTGCAGGCTCTCTATGTGAGTGAGCAGTGCATGGAGTTTGCCCTGGGTCTTGTGAAGGTGTTTCCCCTGCAAACAAGCCTGCACTAGCCCTTTATGGGGTGCACCCTGATCTATAACAATACATCTGTTTCACTTTAAATACTTTTCAGCTACTAACTTAAGTCTTTGGGAAAAAACAGTTATTATACATCTGAAATAGATGCAGTCACCACATAACTAATGTCTATATTGTCAAAAATGCACAGTAGTCAAAGGGATTTCAAATCAATGGATTTATTAAATACAAAATAGAAAACATTCAATTCAGGTTAATACAGCTACATATAGCCAAAAATGTAAATACACAAAAAATACAAAAAAAAAAAGAAAAGAAAAGAAAGAAAGTAAACAAAGCAATGTAAGATTGTAGGATTTCGTCATGTGAAAGTGCGAAAATCTTATCTGTCGTACATCAATGTCCAAACACTGTCCGTAGCTGAAGTTGGTCTCACATCGAAAAGAACTTTAAATCCATATTCAAACTGGACTATGATGTGGTAACCTCACTAATTAAAGAGTCCTTCTAAAATGCATACAAATACACTGTCTTAAGCTCTTAGCATCAATCCAAACATAGGCCATACATACATGTAACATCTCTGCAAAAACATCAGCAATGTACACTTTTAAATAGGGGAAAAAAAAAAAAAAAACTCCTTTAGGCTTAGTTCACACTGCAGGCTAAAGTGGCCCAAATCCGACTTTTTCAAATAAGGCCCAGGCCACTTTCATATGTGGTCCTAAATCGGATACATATCCGATGTTTTGCAATGCAACTTCAGTCTGAACAGCCATGTCGCATTTCATGCGATTTTTACGTCATTGAAATATGACAGACGTCACAATTCTGCGCTGGAGGAAATCGTGCTCTCCTTCTTCTTAATATTCTTCTTCTTATCACTTTGTTATTTAGGCTCCGATTGCACATTAACTTAAAAATTGCTAAACACACGCTAACACGAGCAGCATCTTTTTTTATTTCCGCAAACGCAGTGCGCTGCGTCTGACGTCACGTCTTCTGCGCATGCGGGTAACTTCAGGGCCATATACAGTTCACACATGAGACTGATGGCAGTCGCATTTAAATGACAATGTGAACAACAGCGCAAAAAAAAAAAAAAAAAATCGGATTTCAGCAAAAAATCCGATCTGACCATTAAGACCTGCAGTGTGAACTAAGTCTTAGACTGGGCTTGAAATGACACATTTCCCAAACAGGACACAGCACAATGTGTTCAGCAGGTGAGCCCATGCTAGCTACTGCTGCTTGCTATTGCTTACTCCCTCTACCACATGGCTTTACTTAAGGAAACCTAAAACACCCTAGCACCCCTAGTGGTAAGGAAGAAAACGGCTCACAAAATTTTTATTAACAGGCTCATGTCTGACCCTCACTGGGCCATCATTGGATTAATGTGGGCGGGCCCATAGTGTGGGCTGCTCACAGAGAGCCTGCGGTGAGGCCAAAGCTGTGGGCCTCGTCTGGGCAAGCCCGCACTGGGCCTGTTTAGGTTTGATTTGGGCTGGCCTTAGCCCACTGTGCCCGCAAAAAGCCAGCATGGGCCCCGCAAGGACATGTTTGCAGGATCTGCAAGCCAGGCCTGGTTATGTCCCCAAAGTCTTGTCCACGTCATTTCATTCCCAAGTGGTCATGCTTCATGCTTTCTGTCCTCCTGCCTTTTCTTCTTCTTCAGAGGAAAGGCTTCATCTACTTTGCCCAAATCTGCATTCGGGCTTTGGCTGACACTGAGCCAGACGCATTTTTATAGCGGTGCACATTTTAACCAATCACACTTTATTCTGTTGAACTTATGATTGCAATGGCCAATCAGAGGTGTTCAGATGAGTCATCGCTGAAACGTTGATGTTTTGTTCAGTGCGCATTCTCGCTGAGTGAATTATGCTCTCTGGCGAATTCTCTCATCAGAAACAACAAAGTGCAGTCAGCGCCAATAGCCTCGTGGTTAGTGCCACACAGCGCAAATGTGCTCATAAGTTTGATTCCCATCTCGATGTCCTTTGCCGATCCCACCCCCCCTCTCCACCCAATGCTTTCCTGTCTGCTCTCTACTACTGTCCTATCTAATAAAGACATAAAAAGCACAAAAAAGAAACAACAAAGTGCAGATGTGTGATGTAAGATATTCATTTCACAATGTAAACAGCTTCAGTGATTATAATGGGAGTTTCTGAGAGTACTTGAACTCTGGCTAGACTGAAGTCATTGATAATGTTCTATTGTAATGTTCCTTGCTCACTTTCTGTTCAATATTCATTCTGTTCAAGTGTTAAAATAGTAACTTACTTGCTTTTATTAAATTCACGTTAAATACAAAGTCAGTCGTATCAAAATATTTTATGACATGACACCCCTGTCTGGTTCTGAAGTAAAAAGACCGGTTTTATGCGTAGTTAATAGATTACACTTACATTAGGCTACTTTGTCCGTCGCTCATTATAGGCCAACTAACATGATCTATAAAGGTGCAAAATGCGGGAGGGCGAGCGAGCGGGAGGGAGGGCGGGCATTTGTGAGCCTCCGGGCTCTCGGGGCTGCCCTTGGGAACAGAAACCCTCTCTTGACAGGACTTAGGAACAGAGTCTCTCTTTGGGCTGGACTTGGAAACACGAGCCCTCTCTGGGCTAGACGGGGGAACAGGAGACCTCTCAGGGCTAAACTCAGGAACGTGAGCCCCCTTTGGGCTGGATGAGGAAACCGGAGACCTCTCTGGGCTGGACGTGGGAACAGGGGTGACAGAGGGCTCCGAAGGAGGAGGGAGGAGAGAGGACAGGTCAGCATCCCAGTCTATTAAGTCTCCTTCCGCTTTTCATTTACCCAGATCCATAGACTTCTCACCCTCAGCCATGTTGCAGTGGGTGGAGCTCCTCTCCGCGATCTCACTGGTCATGGCTTTCTCCCTCGTGGTGGGCATGGTCGCCAGCTCTCGCACCTGGTCTGACGGTAAACACAGCTCCGGCTTCACGGTGGGCTCAGGCTCTCCGTCATCGGTGGGCTCTGGCTTCTGCTCCGCACAGTGGGGAGATGGTGGGCTGGGCTCTGGGTTGGGAGTGGAACTGGCGAGATCCTTCTGGGAACAGATGGTGAACGGAGATCCGTTTCTCACCAGTGTCCACTCCACAATGGCGGCAAAATTCGCTCGAGGACCATCCTCAGACGACGGCGCTCTGTACGCGGTGTTCAAACCGGCGCCGTAGAACACACAGAGTGCGTCGTCTGGGTAGCTGGTGAGACTCACGAGGACCATGAACAGTTTGGTATGGCCCTCGAGTGATCTCCCCCCCCTGCTCCAGCAGGAGGAGGAGGTATTCAGGGCGGGTGAGCGGATCCGTGGGGAACAACGGAAATAAAACACTGTACAGAAAATGGAAAACAAACGGAAGGGAAAACTCAAATAAACTTATTCTAGTCGGTCCGGTGTTCTGTCACGATCCGCTACTTTGAGGAGTGAGGAATGAGGAGATATGTAGTAAACACAAATAATAGTCTTTAATAATCCAAATCACTGGGAACACAGGGCAGGAAAAACACGTAGCACGTTGAAATTAGACACCAGACGCTAGACACAGGAAAACACTGGGCTTAAGTAAGGGACTAAACGAGGGGACTAATGAGACACACCTGGAATCAAATTAACAATCAACAACAGGGAGAAACTGGGTCACGGGGAGCACTTGGGAAGCAAAACACACACACAGACAGTCTAGAATCCTGACAATAATTAAGATAATACATTAAAATAATATGGTAAGACACACCAGTTTGCAATATCAAGAAACAAAATGAGTTTTGTACAGCTAAAAACTGCTGGAAGCGGATGACACCGGAAGCCTCGCACAGTAAATGTACAAATGGCCGCACCCGCTCTTACAGGAAAAATAAGGTGGATAAGCCTACATCAGTTATACAGTGCTATTGTGGCTGCTATATGTCACATGACAAGCATGAAATTGATTTCAACCAAGGGGGCCTTTAATCGGTCATAATCCGTGTCATAATCCGTCCCTGCCTGTTGGGTTTACATGGACTGCTCTGGCCAATGGAATCTCCTTAAAAGCAGATGGATCTGGGCCAGACTCGTCCATGGTGTGGAGAAGTTTGGCCTGAAAAACCTGGAGGAATTAACATTTTTCAGTGTTTTTAAAGGAAAAACTGCACTTCTGCTATTTGATCAAAAATACAGTAAAAACAGTAATATTGTAAAATATATTACAATTTAAAATAACTTTTCTATGCGAATATATTGTAAAATGTAATTTATTGCTGATCAAAGCTGAATTTTCAGCATCATTACTCCAGTCTTCAGTGTCACATGATCCTTCAGAAATCTTTCTAATATGCTGAAGAAACATTTCTGATTACTTTCTTTCAATTCATCAAAGAATCTTAAAAACAATGCATCACAGTTAAATTGTAATAATATTTCACAATTTTACTGTTTTCCTGTGTTTTTGATCAAATAAATGCAGCCTTAGTGAGCAGAAGTCACTTCTTTCAACAACAATAAAAAATAAAAAAAAAGTCAGACAATTCAGTGTTAAATGCAAACTGTAGTTCATAAAGTATTTTGTATTCACATTTTTTTGTGTTTCACAGAGGTTCACGTGACTTCGGGCATGACTGTAGACATCCCAGATAAAGTATATAAATTTGCGAGGGGTGATAATGTGACCATACCCTGCAGATTCACACCTCCAGCTCTGGGTGCATCTGTCATTATATCATGGACAGCAGCTCCGGATGTGCAGGGTGAACCAGAGGTAATAAATCAGACTCTTTCATCATGGTTTCATTCAGTACAGAACAATCACAATCACTGGTATCATGCTAATATTGAGCTGTGTTAATGTTTTGTGGTTGTACTGTTTTTTCACAGATTAGCATCGTCACTTACTTCAATCCCACTACAATTACAGTAAAAAAGAAATATAAAGGCAGGGCAAGCCTGTTGCACAATGTTGCGAAAGGAATAGCCAACCTGCAGCTCCAGAGCGTCACCAGCGCCGACACACGAGTTTACGAGTGCAAAGTTGAGGTTCCGGGTGATGAGGAGGACAGTGCGTCGGACACGGCCAAACTCGTGGTCCTGGGTAAGACGCGCTGCCATCTGCTGAACCCTTCAGAAAGAGATGCTTATGAACATTCAGAGAATTAGTTTCTCGATTGCTTAAACACATTTCTTGAAATTATGCCTCTTTTTTTGCAAAACTCTAAACACAAATCCATAACTTCTACACTGTTAAAAAAAAAAAAAAAAAAAAAAACTTTAGTTCCTCTAATGAATAAAAGTCAGTCTACGTTTATTCTAATCTTTTTTAACAATCCTCTTTCTTTTAGATTTATGTTTTTTTTTTTCAAAGCCTTCTGCATACTATGGGTAGTATTTGCCTCTTAAAACTAAAGGCAAACATTTATGCTATTAGACAAATGTTTTAAACAAGTTGTAATGAGATGCACATATACAGTACCTCAGCACACGATTCTCAAGCATGGTGAGGATCAACAAATTTTAAATCAGTAAAAATATGAACTCTGATCCACATGACAGCCAACTGACCGTGACAACAGCAGAAGCAGCATAAATCAAGCCAGTAAAATTTAAAACAATGATAATATTTTAATAATAATTCAAATAAAATATTTTCGAGCTGCAATGCATGCTGGGAACTTGTGCAAAATTGTTCAATGTAAAATTGTTTGTTCAGATGACTCAATCTGAAAAGTTGGGAGAACATTTGTATATGTTGTGAACAAATACTTGAATATCTAAGTAAAGTAAACGAGACAACTTTTGCTAGCGGCATGTTTAGAGTATTTTTGTTCAGTTCACAAAAAAAAAAAAAAAAAAAAAATTACTGACTTCTACTAAAAATTCTTTGTTCAGGCTACTTTTTTACATTGGTTAGTAGAACTTTTCGAAAGTTCAATTTCCCAAACTTCCTATATTCAGGTCAAAATGATGCTCTCCACTCAAAACAACTCACTCTTGCTGAAAAACCAAACTCTGCTCTCAGACATGACACACAAACCCTCAAAAACACACACACTACAACACAGTCTTACACACTGATGAGATGAATTCAAAACAATGCTAGAAAAACCAGTAATAAGTTATGTTGCTTGTAGTCCCCTGTGGAGTACCCCTTGTTGGCTGATAGCCGTGCAGCGTGCACATACCCATACAGCAAAAAAAAAAAAAAAAAAATATATATATATATATATATATATTTTTTTTTCAAATATATTTCAAAATATACAAAAAAAAAAATGGCCAAAAAATATATTTGCTGAAATATATTTATGTAAATATATTTTATACCAATATATTTTGGCCATATATAAATATATATTTTTAAAAGTATTTAAAAAATATATTTTGACCTCCATTTCAGTCCAAGAAAATGCATTTTCTTGCAACAGAAATACATTTAGAAATATATTTTGGTATATGATGGTTGAAACTAAATATATTTACGATTTCAAAAATATATTCCATTGAGCTTCACTGTTTGCAACACATATTTAGCATATTTTTCAAATATATTTTGCCCACAAAAAAAAAAAAAAAAATTATATATATATATATATATATGTATATATATATGTATATTTATATTTATATATTTTTTCTATTTTTTTTTTGGACATATGGGTTTCCTCCTCTTCTTCATCTTTCTCCTTCTCCTCTTCCTTCACGTCTCTCTGGATCCATTGTTTCAAACCTGAATGAGATGACTTTGGACTTTTATCTATCCATCGATGGTTCTGATTGGTGTGTGATAAATTTTGACTCTGTTTCCACTTGGGTAATTGTGTGCTAATTGAGCTCAAACTGTGCAGACTTGTGTGAAGATTTGTGTGTAGAGTTTTGCAGTAACAGTTCACCAAATCTGACTCATGTGTCAAAGCAGGGGAATAGTGTTTATAGTTTAGGGAAATGGGTGTGCTTTTTTTAAGAATGGCGTTATGGTTTTGAAATTTTAGTTCAAAAACCAGGTTATAGTGTTTTAACAATCGAGAAAACTGTAATATGGGTCATTCTGTGTCAAATCAACGAAATTTCAGAATTTTCATTGTGGTAACTTGGCATGAAAAGTCACACAAGAGACAGGCATGGACTATGGTTGTTTATCTAATAACTATTCTTATATTACAGGACTGAATGAGCACAAAATGACTATCCCACAGGTCAAAATGTTCTTCTGCACCAATGCCCACTAGGTAATGCCCACATTTTCACCCAGCTGAAAAAGAAGTACTCTTGAATGTATTAAAAATGTACTTGAAATTTAGATAGTATATTTATAGTACAACTGTACTCCTAACATGCTTACTTGAAGTGCATTAAAAGTACTGAATTGCATTTTAGTATATTTTTTAAAAGTATACTCAAAGAACTTTGGTAATAAATATATGCTTAGTTATACGCTTTAAGAAATATGCTAAAACACATGCATACTTTGACATTTTAGAGCATTTACAAAAAACATGCTTATTTTACTCAAAGTATATTTTGTTTACTTTGCGTAAGAACAATGATTCAGCTTTTAGTGGGTTTAAAATAGATGTATCTTATTTATAAACAATATATAGACCCATTGCAGTATATTTTAAATATTTATTAGTGCTGTCAATTAATTAAAAAAAAATTTTTCTGAAATTAAAATCACAATTAAGCCCACCATTAATGTTTTTAAATATACTTTTATATTGCAATAATTTCACATTCAATCTTCAAACTAATGTAGAAACAACAAAGTCAGTATATTTTTAATATTTGTTTAATGGCATCTTATTTTATGACTGGAGGCGAGTATCACTGATACCAATACTACAGATGTTTCCCTAATATTTAAACATTGACTATAGCCATTCAACATTACAGTATAATTGAGAGCTATCAATTTTAACATTTGTTAGACTTTAAAAAATAACTTCTAATCAGGCCCGTAGCCAGCTATGAGGTCACCGAGGTCCGGACCTCGGTAAATTTATCATGTTCATAAATAAAATTTGTTCTCTGAATGACTAATTTGCTGTTAAACTCTTCATATGAATGTCTGCATGACATGTATAATTCAGTTTAGACAGTTTGCAAGAATGTTGAACATCCGTGGTGTGAAAATGATCGCTGCAAGACGCTGGCAGAGTGAACGATGCTGCGTCCCAATGTGCCTACTTATTATACGTCCTTAAACTATGTACTCTTTTGGTGAAGAAAAAGTACACACTTTTGAGTGTGTAGTAGAAGAGTAGGCAAGCTTTGGCACAACTGTGTCTTTAACTGAGCGCTCTGTCGCACCTGTTACACGCACCCTGTCACTGTAAACTGGCCTGTCAGTCATCCTGTCGCAGTTAACATCCTCCACATTTAACTTCCTACCGTATTGGAGAGAAAAGTAGTAATGTGTTGAGACCCGTCGCGGGTCTTTAATGCCGAGAACTCTGCTCATATTTTCTGTATAATGATGCATTTAAAAGTTAACGACCAAAAGGATGTTTATAAAAGTTCACATTGCTGTTGCAGATGAAATATAAGACATATAACAATAAATAAATATGTTTTTACCAGGTTAAATGTTGATTATTATTAGTAACTCAAACCCTTTTTTGTAAACCTCTCTATCTACCGTCGATCACGGACATCCGCCACTTTTGTATTTTTCTAACGCAATTTATTCGTGTTTGTAGTTCTGGACCGAATCCTTCGCCATAGCGTAATGGATTGTGGGCAATTTGTGCATGGATCCACACTTCAAAAATCGATCTGAAATAGTAGACCATCCGGGGACTTTTACATTTATGCATTTAGCAGACGCTTTTATCCAAAGCGACTTACATGGCATTCAAGTTACAGTTTTTTACATTTGATCAACTCTTGCTTTCCCTGGGAATTGAACCCATGATCTTGGCGTTGCTAGTGCCATGCTCTACTATTTGAGCTACAGGAAAGCTCTTTTGGCATACTCTTTTCTTCCGGGGACTTTTGGCATACTCTTATCAACATACTATGCTTTGGGACACACTTATTCTAATCTCACATACTATTTAGGATGGATAGTATGAACATTGGGACGCAGGGCGGGTCTTCTTGAGAGAGTTGCGAGTCAGGGGGCGGGCACAGGTCCAGCTATTTTAAACATTTTTGGACTTGTCTTCTCCACTTAATTTGACACTGTAGAAAGTTGATAAAGTAGGTTGCAGTTTAGGGTCAGCGATATCATTATATTATCTTATTTTCAAAAGATTTGAAATAATTTTGGTTTATTTTTATTTATTTTTTGGTTTTTGTTTGTTTCAATAGCAATATCTGGCAACACTCACTTAAACTGATAGTAATCAAAAAAGCCCATGAACAGGTTATTGCTGACAGGATAGCACATTTGGTCAGAAACGCTGTCAAAACAATAGCATTTGACACTAGTAGCCTACACAGACCTGTAGAACAAGTAGGTTCCAGAATGAAATGAAATACGCAAACACTAGCCATGTAAGTCTTTGCTATGTCATTCAGTAGTTAAATTAATTTAAATTAGATGTTAAACTTATTATCTACATAGCAATGGTTGTTAATAAAAAACTGTAACAGTAATATGTATTGTTGCGTGAATAATAAACAGCTGATAAAATTATCCACCCCTAAGTTTTAACAAATTTTGATGCAATAAATAGGGTATGATTTAAAAAAGCAGAGAAAACATCTTTCACACTTCTTTTAAAGCATTTATAGTGTATATATTTAGTTGTATTTGTAGAGGTTATTATAGCACAATTTTACAACTGTAAATTGATACTTTTCACCGAGCGCATACACAGATACACACGGGAGCGCTTGAAAGCAGGTGTCTATCAGCGGATCCTGCTTTCAAACGCTCCCGTGTGTATCTGTGTAAGCGCTCGATGAAAAGTGTCAAAGATGTCTATTTACAACATGTTTTTGAACCATTGATCATTGTAGCCAATCACAGACATATCTGTTGAGTTCATGAACACAACAGCAAATCAGAGGTGTTTAAGAATCCGCTCAACAGCGCTCAAAAGGCTAGGGGGAAATGCTGGGATCGTCACATTTTTAAAATTTCAGTACCGACTTGGTACCGAAGTTAGTACTTTTGACAACACTAGATAGCAGTGGGGAAGTCGTGGCCTAATGGTTAGAGAGTTGGGCTTGTAACCTGAAGGTTGCCGGTTCGATTCTCGCACCGGCAGGAATTGAAGGTGGGGATTGTGAATGAACAGCACTCTCTCTGCTTTCGATACCATGACTGAGGTGCCCTTGAGCAAGGCACCGAACCCCCAATTGCTCCCCGGGCGCTGGAGCAATGGCTGCCCACTGCTCCGGGTGTGTGTTCACGGTGTGTGTGCGCGTGTTTGTTCACTATTCACTGCTGTGTGTGTGCACTTGGATGGGTTAAATGCAGAGCACCAATTTCGAGTATGGGTCACCATACTTGACAATACGTCACGACTTTCACTTTTTCATATGAAAAGCCATATTACTGAATGACAGACCCATAGTCATGACATGTACATGGCGAGGAGAAGTGTTCCAACCACTGAGCCCTGAGGTACCCCAGTAGCTAGATGTTACGAATTGGACACCTCACCCCTCCTGTGAGGGAAGACTTGAACTACACTGGAGTGCAGTTCCTTAGACACCCTTTGTCACAGGGGTTGACAGGACAATCTGGTGGATAACTGTGTCAAAGGCAGCAGACAGATCCAGCAAAATGAGTAAAGATGATTTAAAAGCTGCTCTTGCCAGTTGCAGAGCTTCAATAACCGAGAGCAGGGCAGTCTCAGTTGAATGTCCACTTTTAAAACCAGACTAGTTACTGCCCAGGAGGTTGTTCTGTGTGAGAAAAGCAGAGACTTGGTTGAACACGAATCATTCAGTTTATTTTAAATGAATACAATTGTGTGATGAAGTGTTTTACTGCCACAAGATTTTTTTTTTCATATTCAAAGGAGAAATAATTTTTAAAGGGTTAGTTCACCCAAAAAATTCTGTCATTAAGTACTCACCCTCTTGTCGTCCCAAACCCCAAGACCGTCTCACGCCACCACAGAGGGAGAGAGATTCTCCGGCGTTCCGCAACAACGCTTAGCTGCCCGCAGATGCGCCTGCCTATAAATCAGCCTAATTTGCAGCACAATCGGCCGATGCCGATTAATTAAAAAATGCCAACAAGCAGCCGATCAATCGGTCGACCTCTAAATGTAATGTGTAAACACTGCAGATCACTGATTGGTCAGAGAGAATCATCACTACCAGTGTCATTGGATTTGAAACGCGAGACACCAAACCCGCTAGATTTAAATAGTCAGTAACAGCCATCGCAGTATAATTTCTTTGTGAAACGACTTGTTTTAAAAGACCTTTGCATGCAACTTGAAAAAAGAAATGGCTGTATCGTGGTCAGTAGACGAGGTGCAGGCTTGTTGGTAGACGAGGAGCAGATCCACGGCAGTAGAGGCCTCAACTATAACGATCAGACTATAATGCCACCTACTTTGGTTCAACCTTAATATTATGAAGTGACGAGAATACTTTGTGCGCAAAAACAAAACAAAAATAACGACTCACTTATTGGCCAGCTCCTGCGTCAGCATCACACGCAAGCATCGTGCTGCTCACGTGAACAGTGTCGTCCAATAATGAGCCGACATTCTGTTGTAGAACACAGAAGCCTGCGATGCATCTACTATGTCAGCTGTGTATGACAACAGTTCAAATTGTTAAATAAAGTCATTATTTTTGTTTTGGCGCACAAAAAGTATTATCGTCGCTTCATAACATTAAGGTTGAACCACTGTAGTCACATGGACTAGTTTTAATGTCTTTATTCCTTTCTGGATGTCAAAAGGTGCAATGACATTGCTGCCTATGTAATGTTCAGAAACCCTCGAATTTGTGTTCTGAAGATGAACAAAGGTTTTACGGGTTTGGGACTACACGGGGCGGAGTACTTAATGACAGAAATTTCATTTTTGGGTGAACTAACTAACTCTTTAACCCTAGGCCCAAATTACATGTTTTCTAGAAACCAGAACTTGTCCAAGCACTTTGGTTTAACTAAAAACTTTTGCTTCCGTTTCTGCATGAAAAGACAATAAAGAATATGTTGCATTATCATATGGCATGAGAACACTTGTCCATACTGATTTCAGGTAAAAATAAATAAATTAAATAAGTTAAAAGTCCACTGTTTCACACCTGGATTGCCATGCTCATCTGCTGTAGATCTCCAGTCTTTCCACACGACCTGAAACCACAATTTAAAAAAAATAAATAAATAAAAAAATAAAATACTTTGTATTACATTCACACATTACAGAATATGTTCCACTGAGACAACGGTCTGGAAGCTAAGAAGTAAAGGCTAACAGTGATGTCTTGGTCTGCCATGTGATTTTAGCTATAAACATTTAGAGAAATTTATATTATTTACTTTGACTTAGCTGCATCATATTACTACATAGGGGCGTAACTGTCCATTCATCTGGATAGATGCAATTTTTATAACTAACGACCCAATATGTAATGACAATTTAACATCAGACATTAACAACTTTCAGCGTTCCCGCCATTTAACAGTTTCAAAACTTGGCGGGTAAGTTACTGCTATATGAGCAAAGAATTCATGCACTTGAACGGACTTATGAATAACATATGAATATGAATAACACGTTTACTAAACCTTGTTTTGAGTGTTTTGAGGTCAACTGATCTTTCTTGCATTAAAACAAATGGAAAACAAATTTGAAAGAAGCGTGCTGCATAGTAAGTATTTGTAGTATGAAAGACTTCCCTCAGTCGGTGATCGGTTGGCATGATGTCTGCTGTGGTATCATCAAAATTTGCTGTAGTTATCGAAAAACAGGCTCAATGAAAGAGTGCGATATTTTCTCACACAGCTCCTAATGGATAGCCTGAAATTAATTAAAATCATCCGCTCGCGCTTCCATCACTGTCGATGAGTAGAGAGCAGCTCTGCAGCTCATTTTGGGCGGGACTCAACGGAAGAGTTTTGGCGGGCAATTTGAAACTGCGTCATCACTTGTGCGCACACACACATAAACACATCTGTTTTTATACAGTCTATAAAACAAATACATATGCCTCTGAATAAATTTTGTTGAATAAAAGTTTGGATGTTATTAATTGTTTTATTGAGTTGAAATAAAGCTGTTTCAATTATGCTGTGTAAATATTTGCTGGTATTTGTTAAAATGCACAAATCTTTATTTGAATAGCCAACATTATACTACTGCTTAGAACAGATATTCCATAATTTATTTTGCATTTCTTTGAATATAGTATAAATGATTTCAAGTAAGTAGGCAAGGGAACACTGTAACCTCACTATTCATTTTTTGAGAATGCAGTGATTTATAATAAAGAATGCCCATAGATGCTGCTGCAATACTATACTTTTTGGCATGAAACTTTAAACAAATCAAATGTTTCTGATGCATCAAAATAAAATTTTGTCGAAATAATTGGACAGTACACAATGACTGACTGTTGATTTGTGGTTATACATTTTCTTCCTATTTTTACAGGAAATATCTGTAAATATTATATAACATTTTATGTAAAATTACACATTACTCTGTAAAAATACAGAAAATGTCCTTTTAAAAGCGGAAAATTGTTGTAATACCAAAATACAAGCAATTATCTGTAAATATAATGGTAGAACTTTAAAATACAGCAAATATCTGTAAAACAACAGGTATTATATTGTATAATGAAAAAAACTGGAAAATTCTGTAAAAAAAAAAAAAAAATACAGACCATTACCTGTAAAATTACATTTATTTTTAATGGTGCTCGTAAAAACGTTCTGCATCTAAATAAATGCAATTCTTGTCAAGAAAAAAAGAGACAAGCAGCAGTTGTGAGTGGGGTGGCAAACCCTAGCTCCACCCCTGCGTGTTAAACAAAAAAATAATAATCACATGCGTTAACGCGCTAATTTTGACAGCACTAATATCTATGCAATGAGCATGGGCTTCAGCTTGCTCTTCAAAAGAAAGATACCTTGAAAAACTGTTCATTCAGCACAGAGAAAACTGCAGATTTATGCTTGCTATCATTTATGACGCAATTATTGGATGTGTAATGTTGCATGACGATGCTTATCCATCCGTGCTAGCTCTAATAACTTATCTGTCAATCTACGATGTTCATAGTAAAAATGTTTATATTGTTTTAATGATTCATGTTGATAAATAAGGATTGAAGATTTTATGGTGAGTTATGTAATGCAAGTCAGTATGCTGTTATGCATCATGTTATTGTATGAGGGGAGCAGCCTATAGTTGTATGTGAATAATGATCATTTGTAATGCTGGTTGCTGTTATTAGAATCCTGCTCTTTGTTTGTTGCAGATAAACCACACACCCATACTCAACCACAATCATACCGTCCAAGTCTAAGTCAGCTGATAAACACCCAGCCCACCTATGAGCCAAACCCACTCTGGACTCTCTGACTGTACCTCAAGTTCTTCCACTGAATGTGCTTAACCTGCTGACACATCATATCATTCTCATTCACCCTTGCATGCGCATCTGCAGTCTTCCCAAGGCTCAAACTTAGCTACAGATATCCATTCCCTCTGGAGGCCGCAAAGGAAGCCTCGTTGACTCTAACACTGCAATCCTCAAACCTCTACTACTTGTTAAAGTGCATGCAGAAGCTGAGTCCTCCCTCTGATGCTGATATCTGCTTACCAGTGATAATAATCTGGTAAAACTGATACTTCCCTCTGTGGTGTTCTGACTGACACAAAGTGTTGGCGAGTAACTAGTTACATGTAACGGAATTATGTAATTTAATTACAAAATAAATGTAACTGTAATCAGTTTCAGTAAAAATGTGTAATTAAATTACAGTTACTTATAAAAATGTTAAAGATTACAAAGTGGTTACATCTTAATATTTTCACACACATACAGATATTATTGATTTCTTTCATAAATTGCATCGACGACTCTAAAATATGAGACACCAATGTTTCAGGAGTTTAGGACACAGAATAGGACACATGCTTATTCTACAACTGTTTTATTTCCTATCTGTATTTATGTATATGCTTTATTTTTTAAGATTAACTCTTTTTTCCCCAAGGCATTGTTAGATATCAGTGTTACCTGTCACAGCTATGCAAAGATTTGATTTCATAAACAGCATCATAGCTATTACACTATATCTTGTTATGATTTTAAATCTGTATTTAACTTCAGAATGATCTCAAAGTAAGTTTGATTTTGTGGTGTCTGTGCTTTAAAGTTAAAATATTATAATCTTAATTCAAGTGATGAAGGATTTTGAAAGTCTGACAGTAATCAGTGTTGAGCACTACTGGAAGGTTAATCCTGCCTTCTTTATATGTTTGATAATGATTAACAGCTGAAAACATTAGAAATTTAGAAAAGCAACCAAAAAGTAATCAAATGTACTCAGTTACATTACTTTAATAAAGTAAGTGAAATAGTTACACTACTTATTACATTTTAAATTTGAATTTACCTAAAAGGGTTACTTATAATCTGTAACCTATTACTTTTCCAAAGTAACCTTCCCAACACTGCCGACACACCTGGTTCACTGTGATCCAAAATAACCCTGACAGATTCAGGTAGCTCTTCGCTACAAATAGGCTAGTATTTAACTGTATACTTTCCACAAGCATTTCAACATCGTATCATTTGAAGTGCATCATAAATCATTTTTCCAAAGATATGCTTAAAATGCCTATTTATTTACTTATGTACCTAAATTCAAACAACCTCAACCTACTACGTGATGTGTGAAAACAAACCTCATTGGCTTTTGTGGAAGCTCAGGCGTGCTTGCATAACATGGTACAAAACCTCTGTGCATTAAGCAAAAGATAGAGCATTGATAGAGCCGCTGGCACCTGTGAATGGAGACCTTAAGTATTTTTGTTAGTCAATAAAACTGCTTATCTGGCCAGTCATCCTTTTTGGTGTGACCTGTGGAAAGTTCATGTGGGTTGAGGGCTGTCTTGGCTCTTTTTGGGATTTCATATTTTCATTGCCATTAATACAATGAGCTGGGCTTAAACCATTTTCAGTCATGTACTATTTGGTTTTTATTATCCGATTTTCATTCTCACTCTGTATTCAACTTGTGAATAATAGGCAAAATGAAATTCAAATTTATCCAATTCAGCTCTGTTTTTATTGTTATCACTATTATCACCAGATTACTTCTCACGCACACTTTATTCAGTTGCACAGCCCTTTTTACCTGGAAAATACTCAAACCACTCATTTTAAGAGTAACAAGACAATATTTTATACATTTGACAGCATAAAATCAATTCAATGAAGTCCATCATGGCATACTGAAATGTTAAAAAGTAAAGCTAGGTGTGGGGTGGACAGTGCAAGCTTGCTTGCTTTGCCTTCCCATGTTATGCACTGGGTAAATGTGGCATTGTTTTATTTCTGCCATGATAATAACCTTGGTACCAACTAGGAAAATTAATCCAATTCATCCATGGCTGTTATTTTATTGGGCCCACTTGATACATTTTTAAAACAGCTTTCAATAGCAGTATCTTAATACATTAAGCCATGTTAAGTGTTTATGGTTTTCTACGGGAGGAAAATGCAACATTGGCAACACTCACAATTTGTGTCTATTGCAAGTGACAGTGCAGAGAGTGCAGGTGGAGATTGCAAGTAACATTGTAATTTAGGTTCTCTTTTCTTGTCTTCACCACCTGGCTACTGTTGTAAAATGTTGAGAGATTCAATTAAAAAAATAATAAGTAAATAAAATAAAATAAAAAATAAAAAAAGATTGCAAGTGACTTCACTTGCGGAAGCAGGTTTTTGAGAGTGCAAGTGCATGTCTTCAGCCAGACCTTTCTCCTTGCATCTAGTTCCAGTCCTGTCCTCCAGTCCGCAATACAGGTCAGCCTCACAGATTTCTGTATGTTTGGAAGCAATCCATTGAAAAAATGGTGTTTTAGGACTCCTGTGTTGTCAATTCCTTCTGGAAGGCCTGCACATTCATTAAAGGGTTACTCCACCCCAAAATGAAAATTTTCTCATTAATCACTTACCCCATGTCGTTCCAAACCCGTAAAAGCTTTGTTCGCCTTCGGAACACACATTAAGATATTTCTGATGCATTCTGACAGCTCCGTAATTTTATGAAGCTCCGTAATTTTTTTTGAAGCATTTTGGAGAGTATCCACTGCACGCAAACTGTGTATGCTGTTATGTGTCAGCTGCACCACACGGATACGTTTTCTACATTTATTTACGCTTTGATTTGACCAAAAACAACGTATCCATGTGGTGCAGCTGACACAGAACAGCGTACACAGTTTGCATGCAGTGGATACTCTCCAAAATGGCGCTACAGTGATGCGGAGGAGACAAATTGTTATTCTTGTAGCTTCGTAAAAGTATGGTTGAACCCCTGATGTCACATGGATTATTTTACTGTTCTCCTTGCTACGTTTCTGAATGTTGATCGTTTTAATTACATTGCTGTCTAAGGGAGGGTCAGAGAGCTCTCAGAATGCATCAAAAATATCTTAATTTGTGTTCCAAAGACGAACAAAGCTTTTACGGGTTTGGAACGACATGGGGTAAGTGATTAAATTCCACTTTCCAACAATTTCTTTCGGTGCTCCCTTAATCTCAGGTGTTTTATCTGGTTTACCACATCATTTCCCCATTTTGCTAATAAGCCAGTTCTTCTTTGCAGAGAAAGAGCAAGCAGTTTCTTCTTTGCAAAAAGCAGGAAACAGAAAATAAACTCCTCTTAATATAGAATATGGTGTATAATATAATAGCAAAGAATTATCTGTCTTTCCCTGTTTTTACTGGAAACTAATATTACTATGAGATGTCCATTATATATATCTGTTAAATTTCTATTTAACTTGGTCACCCAATCTCATTCTCAATCAACACAATGCATAAGAGGTATCTAGTTAACATAAACCAAAATTGTATAAACTCTGAAATTGATAAACTTTTCATACTGTCTCCCAGGGATAACGGGATACAAATTCTAGCTGTCTTAAGATAGAGTATAATATTAAAACATGTGCAGTTAATATTGTACTCTTTATTTGTCTCTTTTAGAAGCTTCCATTTCCCAGCCTTAAAATTTCATTCTATGCAGACGACATTCTGTTGTATGTCTCAAACCCCAACTCCTCAATACCTCATATTATCTCAGTTTTAGATAAGTTTGATAAATTCTCAGGCTACAATCTCAACAGCTGTGAGCTGTTTCCAGTCATTTCTTCTCTCCACATAGATTCTTCCTCTATCCCATTCAGAGTGGTACGTGAGGGTTTCAAATACCTTTCACAGTGTCTAGTTGTTTTGCCCTAGACACTTCATGGCACTCTCCACTTCCGCTGTTACATGCCATGAACTTAGTTTCCCATAGTCCTTTGTCTAGTCTTTTCTGTTCTGATTATCATCAGCTGTAGGTCATTTACTCATTAGCTCATCATTATTTATACCATGCACGCTTTGTCTTTTCTTGCCACAGTTTTGGACCTGTTACGTTGTGTTTCTGTTACCCTGTCTTTATGGATTACTTTTTGCCAATGTTTTTGCCTGTAGTTTTTTTTTGTTTGTTTTGTTTTGTTTTGTTTTTGGATTATTGTTTGAACCACTATTAAAAACCGCACTTCGATCTATTTTGTTTTCCCAGGAGTCATTCCGTGACAGAATACTGCAGCCAGTTCTAGATCCTGCAGTTTAGTTTTGTATCCCCCTTCATTGGGACTATGGACCTTCAGATTACCCCTCCTGCCACATGGAAGGAGCGAATGGCTCGACACCAGGCTCTTATGGCTTTGCGTCAGCATGGCATGGAGGTAGGAGGCTTTGCCCAAACCTTCTGGACCTTTGCTGTGGGGCTGGAATACAATGATGGGGCGCTCAGTGATTTCTTTAATGCTTGCCTAGACAACCCCTTGCCTCCTTGGGAGATGGAGGGATTTAAGACTCTCGACTTTTGGAGTTTCATTGATTATCTCTGCTACCGCAATTTAGTAATGTCAGGAGTCCTCAGAGTCCACTCCAGAGCCTGCTCCAGTCCAGGAGTCCTCAGAGTCCACTCCAGAGCCCACTCCAGTCCGGGAGACCGCAGAGTCCACTCATGAACCCACTCCAGTCCAGGAGCCCTCAGAGTCCTCATGAACCCACTCCAGTCCAGGAGCCTTCAGAGTCCACTCCAGAGCCCGCTCCAGTCCAGGAGCCTTCAGAGTCCACTCCAGAGCACGCTCCAGTCTGGGAGCCCTCAGAGTCCACTCATGAACCGCTCTCACTGCTGTTGCCACACGAGTTTACTCCAGAGCCCGCTCCAGTCTACGAGTTCACTCCAGTTTACGAGTCTGCTCCAGAGCCCACTCAAGTTTATGAGTCCACTCCAGAGCTCATTCCAGTCCAGGAGTCCACTCCTGTGCCCGCTCCAGTTCCTCCCGAGGTGGTGGCTTCTGTTGCAGAGCCTCCCGAGGCAGCGGTGTTCACTTCAGCTCCTCTCTGGGCGGTGACGCCCACTCCTGAACACTGTCTGCCCTGTTACGGCTAAAGAGACTGTTGTTGAACTATCTGCCTGCCCTGTTACGCTCAAGGAGACTGTTGCTGAGCTGTCTGTCTGTCCTTTTGTGGCCATCAAGGCAGTTACTAACCTCTCTGTGCTCCTCATTGCAGTCCTGCCTGAGCCAGTAGTGAAGGGGGGCACTATACTGTAAAAAGCACTGTCTTTCGGAGGAGACGTTAAACCGAGGTCCTGACTCTCTGTGGTCGTTAAAAATCCCATGGCACTTCTCGTAAAGAGTAGGGGTGTAACCCCAGTGTCCTGGCCAAATTCCCTCCACTGGCCCTTGTCAATCATGGCCTTCTAATAATCCCCATCCACTGTAAAGATATGTATACAGTTATTGTCTTTACTTTTAGTGAGACATTTAATTCTGTTACAGTGGAAAAGGGCTCCAATAGATGGATCAAAGAGGTTATGGCTTACAGTCAACTTGAAAAGATAAAATTTACCATTCAAGGTTCAAAACAGAAGTTTTATGAAACCCTTTCTAAAATATTTTGAAGAATTACACCTGCTTGAAGAATGATTTGAATCCCCCCGCCCCCCAAAAATACTATTGTCAATTAAATAAATAGATGTGTATATATACAGATTCATAAAGTATTTATTTATTTATTTATTTAGTTTTACTTAGTTGTGTGTTTGTTTGCTTTACCTTGCATTATTATTAATACTATTTTTGTTATTACTTTACCTCTTGGATTTCAGCCTTTCAGATTTATTTTGAAACTATATATTTTGAAACGTTTGTAATATTTGTAATTTTTCTCTTAATTTTCAGCCTTCTTCATGAAACAACAACTGATAAGCTGGGTTAACAAGAGAAATTTGTGTCTCTTGTATGTGCACTGATCACTCATTTATTGTGAGTTGACTCCTTTTTTTCCATTTATTTTGTTTTGCTGCCATGATTGGGTAGGAATGAGGGGCAGTATGTGGGGTATTGTTAATGACTAATTTTGATTTGAAAAAAAAAATACTTTTTGCTGTTATGTCTCTTTTTTATTTCTCTTTTATTGTTAGAATTATTGTGCAGTTTAAAACTCCAATGAACAAAGTATTCAACGAAATGGCTGACACCCAAATTTTACTGATATGGGAAAAGTAGGTATGGTTCAACTTTCCAAAATAAAGAGCCCAGTTTTGTGTTTTTTGGCCAAACCATTTCAAGAAAAATAATAAGAAAAAAACAATAACTTTGTATGGAACAATAAAACATTGACTTTAATTTGATTCAGACTCAGGTCATTTAAAGATGAATGTAATATTTCTGTCACAAGTGTCTTACAGATAATGACACACATGTAAATGTGATTTCTCATAAGATCTTCTGCGTGTCTCAGATAGAAACGATCCTTTAATTAGCCACCAGAGGATGCTGCTGTGCTGCTCATGAATCATGCAAATCAGCTGCTCAGTGGTGATTGGTCACATAATTCACACGTGATCGTGACTGGTTGATTTGTCACATCACTGAATATCAGTAGATCAAACCATCAGCTTGTGGTTGAGAGTCTGTAGAGTGTGTTAATGTTTCTGTGAATGTGGTGTGTGTGTGTGTGTGTGAGAGAGAACTGGTATATATGGTTTATGAGGACACAAATGTGTATAATTACATGGGTACTATAATGTGAAGGTGGTTTATGAGGACACTGCCTATGTCCCCGTAAACCAAAAGGCTTAAAAAAAACATACTAAATGGTGTTTTTTTTTTTGTTTTGTTTTTTTGGAAAATCTGAAAATGCAGAAAGTTTCCTGTAAGGGGTAGGTTTAGGTGTAGGGTTGGTGTAGGGCAATAGCACATACAGTTTGTACAGTATAAAAACCATTATGCCTATGGAGAGTCCTCGTAAACCACAAATGCAAGTTTGTGTGTGTGTGTGTTAATGTTTCTGTGAATGTGGTGTGTGTGTGTGTGTTTCTGTGAATGCGTGTGTGTGTGTGTGTGTGTGTGTGTGTCTGTTGCCACTCCCTCGTCATATTGCTCTTGTCAAACCAGTTTCTCTGGATCTGATGCAAATCAGCATGTGTTTTTCAGTCTATAACTGAATAAAATGCTGAGAAATGAGTTTCCAAGAGTTCACAAACAACACCTGACATTGATTCCACTCAGTACAGTCATCACTTGATTCATCTGCACTTGTTTTCCTCCTCATAAGTGGAGCACAGACACACTTTACTGTGGTCTCTGTGTGGCTTCTCAAATGAGAAACTGTGAGACACATGAGCGAAACGGGACAAGATGAGACTCGACCGCTGGGCGGGGCGTTGCTGTTTTTTTCTGGCATCTCATGACTGAGTTTCAGTGTCTTCAACACATTCAGTTCCCTTCATACCTGAAACACTGCTGGACGCTCACAGAGATGGCAGGAACACTGGGAATATTTGGCATATGTCTGCTATTTGCTGGTAAGTAAGCTTTAATCTGTTTGAATGTGAATATGTGTGTTTACTCATCAGTTTATAGGTGAGCCACACCTCAGGATTCAATCCTTTCAGATTTAGTAGAGCTTCAGACACGACACAAACCCGGCTATAAATCACACTCGCAGGAATCACTCGTTTCAGGCTGAACTGAGTTCACTGGGTTACTTCATACGCTTCTGAATAGAGGAGAACAATACAAGTACATAATTATTGAAATAGTTACTTTCACAATAAAGTCACAGCTAGTAGTTTTTCACCTGAACTCAGTTATCGAAGCGTAATGACGGTCCTGTTGTTTTGGCTGTAGGCCGTTCCACAGAACTCACCTGATCGTAGCTCTTCCTGCAGCGGCGGCTCTGAGCCAACGCCCCAAACACACCAAACACCCCAAACGCCCCACAGCAAACTCACAGCACCATCTCAACACTTTCTCCTACACAATGAAATAAAATGAGAGCAATTTGATTTTTTTTCTCAGATGTTTCTTTTGAGTTAAAAACCTCAGTAATCTTACTCTGAGAACTAGGTCTCATGAGATGTGAAAGAAAACATTTGAGCAGTAAAAATATAAGTAAATTATATACATTTTTGTCATAATTGTTTGCAATTTTTTGTATGTTTTTCTGTTGGTAACTGTACTGGTTAAAGTTGGAAATCATTAAGATTTTCAAAAGAAGATTTATGAAAGAATTCCCTTCTGTTCACCAAGGCTGCATTTATTTGATCAAAAATACAGTAAAATGGTGAAATATTATTACAATCTAAACTAGCTGTTTTCTGTATGAATATCTGTTAAAATGTAATTGATTTTTGTGATCAAAGCTGAATTTTCAGCATCATTACTCCAGTCATCAGTGTCACATGATCCTTCAGAAATTATTCTAATATGTTGATTTGCTGCTCAAGAAACATTTCTGATTACTTTCTTTCAGTTCATCAAAGAATCCTGTTATCGTAAAAGTAATCTATCACAGCGGTTTTAAATTGTAATAATATTTCACAATATTCCTGTTTTTCCTATGTTTTTGATCAAATAAATGCAGCCTGAGCAGAAGAAACTTCTTTTAACAACATTAAAAAAATGTCAGACAATGCAGTGTTAAATGCAAACTATATGTCACACAACGCTGTGTATAAAAGACAGGAAGACTCAAGTGCTGTGCAAAACAGAGGAATGAAGTTTGTTAGAAACTTCGGATGATCACATCCAAAACAGAAACACAAAGTTCGGGAGAAAACTGGGCTCCCAGTGCCCACACCAACTGGATGGATGGCTGGGAGTAATTGACCGAAAGGATTTCAGTCTAGCGCTCCCAATCCGGATGCGCGATCCAGTGGATTAATTAATCCTCACCTGAGGATCCTGGACAAAGTACAAAAGATTAGAAGATAGAAGATCTCCACACATGCAAGGTAAGACGTAACACAAAATGACATACCGACACAGAGAGAAGGCATAGATGGGAATAAATAGGAAGGGGGAAACGAGTAACAGGTGCGGGGCTAATGGAGCTCACAGCACTGCGAGTTAGTGCTGATTGCTCCCCACGTGCAGCAGCAGATGACAGGATGAAAACAAACCACCACGTGTAGCTGACAGAGTCAGAACACGGGTGAACAGCAGGAATGAGTCGGAGAGAGGTGTCGACCATGACAGAATCCCTCCCCTCAGGGATGCCTCCTGGCATCTCCAGAAGACTCACCATGACACCGATGGAATTGGTCTATGAGAGCGTGATCCAGTATGTCGCGAGCCGGAATCCAGCATCTCTCCTCCGGACCATAACCCTCCCAGTCTACCAGATATTAGTGACCCCTACCCCTTCGCCTCACATCAAGGAGCCATCATACTGTGTAGGCAGGCAACCCCTCGATGAGTCTGGGAGGCAGAGGGGCCGAGGTCTGGAGTTGGAGGTGGGAGCGAATGACGTGCTTGATTCTAGATACATGAAATACCGGATGAATTCTTTTAAACATAGGGGGTAGTTTGAGTCGAACCGTCACCGGGTTAAGCACTTTAGCCATGACGTACGGTCCAGTGAATTTAGGGCCCAGTTTACGTGCGGGCAGCTTGAGAGGGATGTCTTGAGTAGACAACCAAACCTTCTGACCACAAACATAAAGTGGGGGCTTAGAACGGTGACGGTCCGCCGATGTCTTGTTCCTCTCACCAGTTCGGATAAGGGCTTGTCTGGCGAGCCATGTCCGGAGGCATCTTCGAATAAACGCATGCACAGATGGAACAATGGCATTGGATTCTTGTGAGGAAAATAAAGGGGGCTGGTAGCCTAAACAGCACTGGAAGGGTGACGATCCCATAGACGAGACCGGGAGGGAGTTATGTGCATACTCGACCATAGCTAATTTGGAACTCCAAATCAAAGGCTCTGCTGACGCCACGCAACACAGAACCCTCTCTAAGTCCTGATTGGCCCGCTTGGACTGACCGTTAGTCTGCGGATGGTAACCGGAAGATAGGCTCGCTGTCGCCCCCAATAATCGACAGAACTCTGTCCAAAATCTAGATGTAAATTGTGGACCCCCGTCCACCGGGTGGCCATGGATGCGGAAGACGTGATCAAAGACAATGACCACTGTCTCCCTCGTTGAGGGTAGTTTGGGGAGGGGAATGAAATGAACCGCCTTCGAGAACCTGTCTACCACAGTGAGGACCACGGTATTGCCACTAGTCAGGGGTAGGCCTGTGACAAAGTCCATGGCGATGTGGGACCAGGGTCTCGAAGGGATAGGCAGCGGTCGGAGAAGCCCTACTGGGGGTCGATTAGAGCCCTTACCCACCACGCACACCAGGCAGGCCAACACGAACTCCCGAGCATCCCACGCTACCGACGGCCACCAGAACTGCTGCTTAATCAGCGCCAGTGTCCGAGCCACTCCTGGGTGGCAAGCTAGCTTAGAAGAATGGCCCCACTGAAGGATACTGGTTCGAACCGACTCAGGTACAAATTACAGACCCTCTGGGCATCTCACAGGGATAGTAACGCCGTCAAGTGCCTCGCGGACCCTGGACTCTACCTCCCAGGTGACCGCCGCAATCACCCGGTTGGGTGCCATGATGGGCACTGGAGAGGAGGATCCAGTCTCTGCTTCGAAGATCCACGAGAGCGCGTCAGGCTTACCGTTCTTACTCCCCAGGCGATAGGAGATGGTGAAGGTAAAACACGCAAAGAATAGAACCCATCAGGCCTGCCAAGAAATTATTCTTTTGGTGGAACGGATGTACTCGAGATTTTTGTGGTCAGTCCAAACCAGAAAAGGAACCCCAGTACCCTCCAGACAGTCACACCACTCCTCCAAAGCCAACTTAACAGCCAGTAACTCCTTATTCCTGATATCGTAGTTCCGTTCCGAGGGGGTCAGTCGATGAGAAAAAAAAGCGCAGGGGTGTATTTTGTTGTCAGAAGGCGAAACTTTGAGACAAAATAGCCCCCACTCCCACCTCTGACGCATCCACCTCCACTACAAATTGGTGAGACGGGTCTGGGTTATTTAAAATGGGGGCCGAAATGAAGCGACCTTTAAGTTTTCTGAAGGCCTCCTGAGCCTGTTCAGACCAACAAAATCGCCATCATGTGGAGGTGAGATTAGTCAGAGGCAGGGCGATCAAGTCAAGTCAAGTCACCTTTATTTATATAGCGCTTTTAACAATACAGATTGTGTCAAAGCACTTAACAGTATCAAATTGGAGGATAGAGTGTCAGTAATGTATAATAATAAGATTAAACACTCAATTTTCAGTTAAAGGCATTTCATTATTGAATTCAGAGATGTCATTGTCTAGCTCAGTTTAGTTTAAATAGTATCTATGAAATCAAATTGACGATAATCGTTAGAAATTAAGTGTCCCCAACTGAGCAAGCCAGAGGCGACAGCGGCAAGGAACCAAAACTCCCTCTGTGACAGAATGGAGAAAAAAAAACCTTGGGAGAAACCAGGCTCAGTCGGGGGGCCAGTTCTCCTCTGGCCAGGATATTATTATTTATTTTTTTATTTATTGTTTTAATTAAATTTTAAATGTATAAATGTATTATATTTCTATTTTTATATTGTTGCAATTTCTAACAATAATAGTATTATGTAGTTAGGTATTTTATTATATTATAGTTATTTTGTTTAATTTTAAGTTTTATTGTATTTAAGTCGAGGTCTTCACTGGGGATATGTCCCCGGGGCTCATCCAGGTGTCCGGCCTCTGCCGACGGTCAGGGTCGCAGACATCATCTCCCGGCGCCATCTGATCCGGACACGGACTGAGAAACAAAATAATAAAGAAACAGACAAATATTAGCGTAGATGCCATTCTTCTTACGATGTAACGAGTACATCGTGTGTTATGAGGAGTGTTCCAGGTTCCGGTTGATCTAATTAATGCAGCCTAACAATCCTTTAACGGATTTGAATTATAGAAGTGTATTAGTGTGTTATGTGTAAGCCAAGTTAAAGAAATGTGTCTTTAATCTAGATTTAAACTGACAGAGTGTGTCTGCCTCCCGAACAGTGTTAGGTAGATTGTTCCAGAGTTTGGGCGCTAAATAGGAAAAGGATCTGCCGCCCGCAGTCGATTTTGATATTCTAGGTATTATCGAATGGCCAGAGTTTTGAGAACGCAGCAGACGTGGAGGACTATAATGTGATAAGAGCTCACTCAAGTACTGAGGAGCTAAGCCATTCAGGGCTTTATAAGTAATGAACAAGATTTTAAAATCTATCCGATGTTTGATAGGGAGCCAGTGCAGTGTTGACAGAACCGGACTAATATGGTCATACTTCCTGGTTCTAGTAAGGACTCTAGCTGCTGTATTTTGGACCAACTGTAGTTTATTGATCAAGCGTGCAGAACAACCACCCAGTAAAGCATTACAATAGTCTAACCTTTAGGTCATAAACGCATGAATTAGCATTTCTGCATTTGACGTTGAGAGCATAGGTCGCAATTTAGATATGTTTTTGAGATGGAAAAACGCAGTTTTACAGATACTAGAAACATGGCTTTCAAATGAAAGATTGCTATCAAACAGCACACCTAGGTTCCTAACTGATGAAGAAGAATTGACAGAGCAGTCGTCAAGTGTTAGATAGTGTTCTAGGTTATTACATGTGGGGTTTTTAGGTCCGATAATTAACACCTCTGTTTTTTCAGAATTTAGCAGTAAGAAGTTACTCGTCATCCAGTTTTTTATATCGACTATACATTCCGTTAGTTTCTCAATTTGGTGTGTTTCACCGGGCCGTGAAGAAATATAGAGCTGAGTATCATCAGCATAACAGTGAAAGTTAACACCATGTCTCCTGATAATATCTCCCAAGGGTAACATGTAAAGCGTGAAAAGTAACGGCCCTAGTACTGAGCCTTGAGGTACTCCATACTGCACTTGTGATCGATATGATACCTCTTCATTTACTGCTACGAACTGATGGCGGTCAGATAAGTACGATTTGAACCATGCTAAGGCACTTCCACTAATGCCAACTAAGTTTTCTAGTCTATTCAAAAGAATGTTGTGGTCGATAGTGTCGAACGCAGCGCTAAGATCCAGTAGAACTAATAAAGAGATACAACCATGATCAGATGATAGAAGCAGGTCATTTGTAACTCTAATGAGAGCAGTCTCAGTACTATGATACGGTCTAAATCCTGACTGGAATTCCTCACAGATACCATTTTTCTCTAACAAGGAATATAATTGTGAGGATACTACCTTTTCTAGTATCTTTGACAGAAAAGGGAGATTTGAGATCGGTCTGTAATTAAATAGATCTTTGGGGTCAAGTTGTGGTTTTTTAATGAGAGGCTTAATAACAGCCAGTTTGAAGGTTTTGGGGACATATCCTAATGACAATGATGAATTAATAATAGCCAAAAGAGGATCTATGACTTCTGGAAGCAGCTCTTTTAATAGTTTAGATGGAATAGGGTCTAACATACATGTTGTTGGTTTAGATGATTTAACAAGTTTATACAATTCTTCCTCTCCTATAATAGAGAATGAGTGGAATTGTTCCTCAGGGGATCTATAGTGCACTATCTGATGCGATACTGTAGCTGACAGCTGCATGGTTACAATTTTATCTCTAATAGTATCGATCTTGGAAGTAAAGTAGTTCATAAAGTCATTACAGCTGTGCTCTTGGGAAATGCCAACACCTGTTGATGCTTTATTTTTCGTTAAATTAGTGACTATATTGAATAAATACCGGGGGTTATGTTTGTTTTCTTCTAGAAGAGACGAAAAGTAATCAGATCTAGCCGTTTTTAATGCTTTTCTGTAGGATAGGGTACTTTCCCGCCAAGCTACACGAAATACCTCTAGTTTTGTTTTCCTCCAGCTGTGCTCCATTTTCCGGGCTGCTCTCTTTAGGGTGCGAGTGTGCTCATTATACCACGGAGTCAAACTGTTTTCTTTGATCTTCCTTAAGCGTAAAGGAGCAACTGTATCTAAAGTGATAGAAAAGAGAGAGTCCATAGTTTTTGTTACATCATTAAGTTTTTCTGCGCTGTTGGATATGCTGAGGAATTGAGATAAATCAGGAAGATTACTTACAAAGCAGTCCTTTGTGGTAGAAGTGATGATTCTACCATACTTGTAACAAGGAGTAGAATTTACAGTTTTAGCTATATGGAGTTTACACAAGACTAGATAATGATCTGAGATATCATCGCTTTGCTGCAGAATTTCAACACCACTAACATCAATTCCATGTGACAGTATTAAATCTAGAGTATGATTTCGACAATGAGTAGGTCCTGAAACGTGTTGTCTAACCCCAATAGAGTTCAGAATGTCTATGAATGCTGATCCTAATGCATCGTTTTCATTATCGACATGGATATTAAAATCACCAACAATTAAGACTTTATCTGCAGCCAGTACTAACTCAGATAGAAAATCAGAAAATTCTTTAATAAAGTCTGTGTGGTGCCCTGGTGGCCTGTACACAGTAGCCAACACAAACATCACAGGGGATTTATCACTAACACGTGTTTCTCTAGATAATGTTATACGCAGCACCATAACTTCAAACGAGTTATACTTAAAGCCTGCCCTCTGAGAAATACTGAGAATAGTGCTATAAATTGTAGCAACACCTCCCCCTTTACCTTTTGGACGTGGCTCATTTTTATAGCAGTAATCTTGGGGGGTAGACTCATTTAAAGTAATGTATTCATCTGGTTTTAGCCATGTTTCTGTCAAACAAAGCACATCTAGCTTATGGTCAGTGATCATATCATTTACAAATAGTGCTTTTGTAGAAAGGGACCTGATATTCAGTAAGCCAAGTTTTATCAGTTGTTTCTCTGTATTGTAAACATTTTTTATTTGTTGAACATCAATTAAATTGTTACTATTACTTTGGTTTGGACGTTTTCTGTATTTTCTAGTACGGGGAACAGACACAGTCTCTATAGTGTGATATCTAGGTGAAGGAGTCTCTATGTGCTGAGAATTAACTGACTTCTGTGACGTGAGGCGGCTAGCAGACGGTCGGTTTAGCCAGTCTGTCTGCTCCCTGACCTGGGCCCTAGTTAGTCAAGTACGAACTCTAAGACTATGTGCCATATTTCTAGAGAGAAGAGCGGCACCACCCCAGGAGGGATGAACACCATCTCTTTTCAACAGGTCAGGTCTGCCCCAAAAACTCTTCCAATTGTCTATGAAACCTATGTTATTCTGTGGGCACCACTTAGACATCCAGCCATTGAGTGACAACAGTCTGCTATGAATCTCATCGCCACGGTAAGCAGGGAGGGGACCAGAGCATATTACAGTGTCTGACATCATACTTGCAAGTTCACAAACCTCTTTAACATTATTTTTAGTGATCTCCGATCAGGCTAAACCCTCGAATGGACCTCCTGTAAAAATTGGCAAACCCCAGAAATCGTTGAACCGCTTTACAACTGTCTGGGGTGGGCCAATTAGCAACTGCTTCTACCTTGGCAGGGTCCATCCAAATGCCTTCCGGCGACAAAATAAACCCCAGGAATGGAACTGATCATGCGCGAAACTCGCACTTCTCCAGCTTGGCGAATAAGCGATTCTTTAGAAGCCGCTGTAACACTAGCCTGATGTGCTGGATGTGGTCACACTCGTTCTGGGAGAAGATCGGGATGTCATCGAGGTATACAAACATGAACCGGTTGACCACGTCTCTGAGCACATCATTTACGAGTGTCTGGAAGACCGCGGGGGAGCTTGAAAGTCCAAAAGGCATAACCAAATATTCAAAGTGACCTGTATGGGTGTTAAAGGCGGTCTTCCATTCGTCCCCCTTCCTAATCCGAACTAGGTGGTAAGCGTTGCGTAGGTCTAACTTTGTAAAGATAGTCGCCCCCTGCAAGAGTTTGAACACTGAAGACATCAATGGCAAAGGATGGCTATTCTTGACCATGATGTCATTTAGCCCCCGATATTCAATGCAGGGACGGTGCGATCCATCCTTCTTCTCCACGAAGAAAAACCCCGCCTCAGCCGGAGAGGAAGAAGGACGTATAAACCCGGCTAATAGAGACTCATTGATGTATTTCTCCATGGCCTCCCTCTCAGGACCGGAGAGCGAATAAAGGCACCCCTTAGGTGGAGAAGTGCCAGGTAATAACTCTATCGCACAAACATATGGGCGGTGTGGAGGAAGAGATGAAGCTCAGGACTTACTGAACACCGCTCTCAAGTCATGGTAATCCACTGGAACATTTGCCAGGTCAACCGGCTCCCCCTGTAACACAGAGACAGACATGACGGGATGAAGCAGACACCAAACATTTAGACAAACAAAATGGACTCCACTCCAATACAGTGTGGTGAGCCCAATCAATGAAAGGGTTGTGCTTAATAAGCCAGGTGTGCCCCAAAACTACTGGAGCGTAGATAGAGTGAATGAGGAGGAATCGAATCTCCTCGGTGTGATTGCTAGATGTGATCAGATGAACGAGTCCAGTGACGGCTGTGATCTTGGTGGAAGGAGTACTGCAAAGAGTCTTGGCAGAGATAGATTCGGCTAGAGGAAAAACAGGAATACTCCAGCGTCTAGCCAGCTCAATGTCCATGAAATCCCCCTCCGCTCCTGAGTCAATAAGAGCTGCCACCGTGTGGGTGACCCCCTCCTACTGAGAGTAGTCCGGCCACCAGAGGGCAGTAGAGCAGCAGTCAGGCTTGCCATGCGTGACCTCTCTCCAGAAAGAGGCTGCCTCTTGTGGGGACAGGCAGTAACCATATGCCCCGCCTCCCCGCAATAGAGACACAACCCGTGGGCGATCCGATGCCGCCGTTCCCGGGCCATGAGATGAGTGCGGCTGATCTGCATGGGTTCCTCTTCAGAGAACCCAAACCGTGGTGACATGTCGCTTCTAGCGCTGGGCGGCAGATCAAAGCTCTCATGCCTGTTCTCCATATTGCGGTGTTGCGACCTGAGTGCCAAGCGAAAATCCACCCGAGTGGCGAGTTCGACCAACCCATCGAGTGAGGGAGGCAGCTCCAGGGAGTAGATCTCATCCTTTGTGTGCTCCGCCAGTCCATGGAGGAAGTGGTCCCACAACACCATACTGTTCCAGCCGCTCAATGCGGCAAGCGTGCGGAACTCGATGGCGTAATCCAACACTGTTCTGGTTCCCTGTTGCAGTAGCGATAGTGCTCGTGCTGCCTCATTACCCAGAGCTGATCAGTCAAAGACCTTCCGTAGCTCCTGGGAGAAGTTAGAGTAAGAGCTGCAGCACTCGTGCTTGTTGTCCCACATAGGTGTGCCCCACTCTCTCGCGCTACCGGCCAGGTGCATTATAACAAACGCTACCTTGGATTCATCGGTGGGGAAACAGGAAGGCTGTAACGAGAAAGTCAGGGAGCACTGTGACAAAAATGAACGACATGATGTGGGTTCACCAGAATAAGGAGCCGGCAGATTCAGGTGGGATTCGGATCGGCACGGAGGATATGTCTCCTCCAAATCAGGTGCCGCAGCGGCGGGATCCATAGATAGACCGATCTGAATCTGGTCGAGTCGTTGAGAAATAGCGGTGAGATGTTGAGATAGACTGGTCAAGGCTTGATGAGACGCCTGTATCTCCTCCTGTTGGCATCTGAGGAGGATCCCCTGTTGTGCGAGAGCGTGGCGGATCTCAAGGTCTCCAGCTGAGTCCATGTCAGGTCGGTATGTTCTGTCACACAATGCTGTGTATAAAAGACAGGAAGACTCAAATGCTGTGCAAAACAGAGGAATGAAGTTTATTAGAAACTTCGGATGATCACATCCAAAACAGAAACACAAAGTTTGGGAGAAAAACTGGGCTCCCAGTGCCCACACCAACTGGACGGATGGCTGGGAGGAATTAACCGAAAGGAGTTCAGTCTAGCGCTCCCAATCTGGACACGCGATCCAGTGGATTAATTAATCCTCGCCTGAGGATCCTGGAAACAGTACAAAAGATTAGAAGAGAGGAGATCTCCACACATGCAAGGTAAGAGGTAACACAAAATGACATACCAACACAGAGAGAAGGCATAGACGGAAATAAATAGGAAGGGGGAAACGAGTAACAGGTGCGGGGCTAATGGAGCGCACAGCGCTGCGAGTTAGCGCTGATTGCTCCCCACGTGCAGCAGCAGATGACAGGATGAAAACAAACCACCACGTGTAGCTGACAGAGACAGAACACGGGTGAACAGTCAAGTCAAGTCAAGTCACCTTTATTTATATAGCGCTTTTAACAATACAGATTGTGTCAAAGCACTTAACAGTATCAAATTGGAGGATAGAGTGCCAGTAATGTATAATAATAAGATTAAACACTCAATTTTCAGTTAAAGGTATTTCATTATTGAATTCAGAGATGTCATTGTCTAGCTCAGTTTAGTTTAAATAGTATATATGAAATCAAATTGACGATAATCGTTAGAAATTAAGTGTCCCCAACTGAGCAAGCCAGAGGCGACAGCGGCAAGGAACCATAACTCCCTCTGTGACAGAATGGAGAAAAAAAAAACCTTGGGAGAAACCAGGCTCAGTCGGGGGGCCAGTTCTCCTCTGGCCAGGATATTATTGTTTATTTATTTTTTTACTTATTGTTTTAATTAAATTTTAAATGTATAAATGTGTTATATTTCTATTTTTATATTGTTGCAATTTCTAACAATAATAGTATTATGTATTATGGGGAAGTCGTGGCCTGATGGTTAGGGAGTCGGGCTTGTAACCTGAAGGTTGCCGGTTCGATTCTCACACCGGCAGGAATTGAAGGTGGGGATTGTGAACAAACAGCACTCTCTCTGCCTTCGATACCATGACTGAGGTGCCCTTGAGCAAGGCACCGAACCCCCAATTGCTCCCCGGGCGCTGGAGCAATGGCTGCCCACTGCTCCGGGTGTGTGTTCACTGTGTGTGTGTGTGTGCGCGCGTTTGTTCACTACTCACTGCTGTGTGTGTGCACTTGGATGGGTTAAATGCAGAGCACCAATTTCGAGTATGGGTCACCATACTTGACAATACGTCACGACTTTCACTTTTTCACTTTCACTTTTTATTTTGTTATATTATAGTTATTTTGTTTAATTTTTAGTTTTATTGTATTTAAGTCGAGGTCTTCACTGGGGATATGTCCCCGGGGCTCATCCAGGTGTCGACGATCAGGTTCGTGGACATCATCTCCCGGCGCCGATCCACCATCTGATCTGGACACGGACTGAGAAACAGAATAAGAAAGAAACAGACAAATATTAGCGTAGATGCCATTCTTCTTACGATGTAACGAGTACATCGTGTGTTATGAGGAGTGTTCCAGGTTCCGGTTGATCTAATTAATGCAGCCTAACAATCCTTTAACGGATTTGAATTATAGAAGTGTATTAGTGTGTTATGTGTAAGCCAGGTTAAAGAAATGTGTCTTTAATCTAGATTTAAACTGACACAGTGTGTCTGCCTCCCAAACAGTGTTAGGTAGATTGTTCCAGAGTTTGGGTGCTAAATAGGAAAAGGATCTGCCGCCCGCAGTCGATTTTGATATTCTAGGTATTATCAAATGGCCAGAGTTTTGAGAACGCAGCGGACGTGGAGGACTATAATGTGATAAGAGCTCGCTCAAGTACTGAGGAGCTAAGCCATTCAGGGCTTTATAAGTAATTAACAAGATTTTAAAATCTATACGATGTTTGATAGGGAGCCAGTGCAGTGTTGACAGAACCGGGCTAATATGGTCATACTTCCTGGTTCTAGTAAGGACTCTAGCTGCTGCATTTTGGACCAACTGTAGTTTATTGATCAAGCGTGCAGAACAACCACCCAGTAAAGCATTACAATAGTCTAACCTTGAGGTCATAAATGCATGAATTAGCATTTCTGCATTTGACGTTGACAGCAGGAATGAGTCGGAGAGAGGTGCCGACCATGACACTATAGTTCATAAAGTGCTTTATATTCATATTTTTTGTGTTTCACAGGAGTTCACATGACTTCAGGTGTAACCGTAAACATCCCAGATAAAGTATATAAGATTGCGAGGGGCGATAAAGCGGTGATACCCTGCACATTCACACCAAGTGCATCTATCGAATTAATATCATGGACGGCAGATCCAGACGTGAAGGATGATCCAGAGGTAATGAAACAGACACATTCATCACAGTTCAACTAAACTGAGAATCATTCAGTACAGAACAGCCCCTAACATCACTTGTACTCATGCTCATATCTCTGCTGAAAAAAAACAACAAAAAAACAATAGAAACCATCACAGAAATTCTAATGGTTTCCACTACAAATACCATTACAAACAAGTCAAGTCAAGTCACCTTTATTTATATAGCACTTTTAACAATACAGATTGTGTCAAAGCAGCTTTACAGTATTAAAAAGGAAAAATAGTGTGTAATAATGCAAAAAGACAACAGTAAAACCAGCAGTTTAATTCCAGGCTGCAGCAGAGTCGGATTGTGCACCGTCCTTCGGATGAGACATTAAACTGAGGTCCTGACTCTCTGTGGTCATTAAAAATCCCAGGATGTCCTTCGAAAAAGAGTAGAGGTGTGACCTCAGCATCCTGGCCAAATTCGCCCATTGGCCTCTGTCCATCATGGCCTCCTAACAATCCGCATATCTGGTGATTAGCAAGATTGTAAAATGTATACAATATTTAATAGGGAGCCAGTGCAGTGTTGACAGAACCTTACAAACATAACAAACCATCAACTTTTAACCAATAAAACCACAAAAAAATGGTTTCCTGTAGTGTGTTTTGGGACATATTCCATTAGGATTTAGTGGTTTTAACAAGCCACCAACAGAAAACGACCAATTACCAGTGGACACCAATAGGCACCATTACAGTTTCCATTAAAACCAGTACAATTCCCTTTATAATCAGTAAAACCATTACAAATTCTGTGATGGTTTCTATTGGGGTTTTCTTCAGCAGGGATGAAGCTGTGTTAATGTTTTGTGATTGATTGTACTGTTTTTATACAGATTAACATCGTCGCTTACTTCACTACCGGGAATAAAATTAAGGTATACAATAAATATAAAGGCCGGGCAAACATAGTGGTTGATATTGTGAAAGGAATAGCCAACCTGGAGCTCCAGAGCGTCACCAGCGCAGACACGCGGGACTACGAATGCAAAGTTCAGGATTCGGAAGATGAGGAGGGCCGTCTGTCGGACAAGGCCAATCTCATGGTCCTGGGTAAGACATTCAACCCTTCAGAGAGATGCTTATGAACATTCAGGGAATGATTGTACTGTATGCGTCATCATCTGTGTGGAGGATCAGTGGTCAGATCTCTTCAGTAATCAACACTAAAGTCCAGTGCAGATGAATAAATGTAAACTGTGTTGGCAAAATGAGTCACAATGAGCTAATGTTCAAAAATGAGTTGTTTTTACTTTTACTTTACTTTTAGTCATTTAGCAGACGCTTTTATCCAAAGCGACTTACAAATGAGGACAACAGAAACAATCTATTGTAGTATTGAAACAACTAAAACTGATCCAAAACTAAAAGCTAAAACTTTATAAATAGTATATCAACACACGCATTAAAAAAATTAATTCAATAAAAATGAGAAATGCATATGACAAAATTTCTAAACTTAACATTTAAATGAAAACAAAATAAAGCTACAAACAATTCAAAATATTAAGAGAACAAAAGGTATAAGAGTGTAATAATGATTCTAACATAAAAAAAGGGAAACACCAAAAACAACTAAGTGTATGTACACACACACACAGACATATATGCACACACACACACACACACGCATATCCATAAATTCAATATTATTTAATTTCCATGTAGTTTGTTGAAGTACTAAAATAACTAAAATTAAATAAAACTAAAACTTAATAAATAACTTATACAGACATAATAGAAAAAAAACTAATAAAATGACAAACATTACTACAACTGTAACTAAAATTAAAATAGATAACATATACAAATGAAATTACATTAGTTTGCGAGGTACTCCTCTCAGAAAACCTACAAATAAAGATAATTTTAGATGTTTAATAACTATTTGGAGCATTGAGATTGCTAGATGAGGACTTAATGAACTCATTTTTGTAATTTTATCACTTTTTTTGCGTGTCGCTCAAAATTATCCCATGCGCATTCAAACTCGTTTTGCCAGCACAGGTCACAAATGTGCATGCTATGATAATGTTTGTGTTCTTGTTGTGCCAGTGGCTCCATCGACGCCCGTCTGCAATGTTGTTGGGAAGGCAGAATACTTTCAGAACATTGAACTGACCTGCCGCTCCGAGGAGGGAATGCCAATTCCAACCTACAAATGGCAAAGCTACAGCGTCAGTAACATCCCTCGACCGCTGCCGCTCAAGGCCACTGAGCGTAAGTGTGTGTGATGATGCTCAGATACATGCTGAAAGCTGCTTCTCCCACATCACTTACGAGTGTGTGTCTGTCTCTCCTCAGAAAACGGTGTTTTGTCGCTCGTCAACATTTCCACTGACACGTCCGGCTACTACATCTGCACGTCCACCAATGAAATCAGATCTGCGAAGTGTAATTTGACCCTGGCCGTCATGCCACGTAAGAAACACTGCAGCTTTTCACCAAGAACTGATCTGTAGTAACCTATAGTCATGTGTTGGGCTTGTAACTCAAAAAATGTAATTTATTTCTCGTTACTAGTTACTCTATGGAGTCAAGTCAATGCCCCCTATACTTGCAAAAGAATTGAAGTATTGCAAAAGAAAATTAAGTTTTGCAAAGAAAAATGAAAGTATTGAGAAAAGATAAATGCGCTTTTTTCAAACAAAAATAAAGAACTGCAAAAGAAAATGAAGTATTGCGAGGAAAAAAAGTAGTTTTGCAAACCAAAATAAAGAATTGCAAAAGAAAAAAATAAGTTTTGTAAACCAAAATACAGAATTGCAAAATAAAGAATTGCAAAAGAAAAAGAAGTTTTGCAAACCAAAATAAAGAATACTGTTTTTTCCCTTTGCGCTTCACATTTGGCATTTCATTTCACTACGCGTTTCACTTTCTGGCATTGTTATGACATGGGGTGGAAAAAAAAGGTTATCGCACACTTGACTGAAACGCAAAATAAAAGCAGTACTGCAAATAAATTAGTAGCTATGGCCATGGAAAATATGTTGTGCAAAATCGTTGCTTTTCCTCTGTTTCATTTATAATTTGCAATTCTTTATTTTTGATTGCAAAACTTTTGTTCTCGCAATACTTCATTTTCTTTTGCAATTCCTTATTTTAGTTAGCAAAAGCACATTTATTTTTCTCAATATTTTCATTTTCGTTTGCAAAACTTTATTTTCTTTTGAAATACTTCAATTCTTTTGCAAGTATATGTGGCATTGGTTTGACTCCATATTACTCCTTTGAAAAGTAATAATATTACTTTACTTATGACTTTCTGGCAACAGCAATTAGTTACACTATTAGTTACTGCACAAAGTAATATTATTACTGCCCAACACTGTTCATGACTAACCGAAGTGTCTCTTCTCCTGTAGCGTCCATGAGCATGGCCTCCACAGCATGGATCATTGCGGCCGCTGTGGTCGTGGCTCTTGTTGTGGGGATCATCATCTGCTGCTGCTGCTACTGCCGTCGCAAGAGGGAAAAGGCTGAGGAATACGCAATGGGGTACGCGAAAAACACATATTTATTATATAAACACATATTTACACACCTTTATTCCTCTGTGTTTGCAGGACTCCCGAAGGAGGAGAGTTCACAGACAAAGACCCTGAAGAGAAAGAGGACAACCATGACCAACACGCGAACTACGAGGAAGAACGTCGCGTGAAAAGCGCAGACAGACGTGATCCGCAAGATGACCGCAGTGAGAGGAGCTATGATCGCCGCAGCGACTACGATGATCGGAGAGATCACTACGCCGACCGACGGGACGATCAGAGCGAACGGCGCAACAAGAATGACAGAGATGACCGCTACGACGATCGTTACGATGATCGCAGAGAACGATACGACGATCGCAGAGACCGTTACGACGATCACAGAGACCGTTACGATGACCGTCGCGATCGCTACGATGACCGCTACGACAGTGACCGCTACTCCGACCGCTACGATAGTCGCGACAGACCACCTAGCGTTCCACCGAATAAACCCAAAGACCCGAGGAGCTGAGTTCAGAAGACGCAGAAATACGCAGAAACTAGAGAAAATGGACAATAAAACCATTTTAAGAATCGTTTTTGTGCCTCATATGCTGAATATGAGATTTGATAGAATAAAAGGGCTTTTATAAATCTACCATTGACACACTTCAGTGTTGTGGCCATTTAGTCTCTTATGTGTTTATGGGTCAAAGACATTTAAATGTCCGCATCAAAACAAATTTTACAAAAGTAAATTTATATGCATATTAAATGCAAGTAAAGTGTCTGCTTTTAAGGTTTCAAATAAGTTTTGGGAGAATAAAATGTCAAAATGTGGGTGAAGTAATATTCCAATGTCATTCAGTGTATCTCTTATTTTCATGTAAAAATTAAAACAACATACTTATTCTGACCTGAAAGTACTAAAACATATAAAAGAATAAGTGAGCATACTAAATTTTATTGCATTTTAAATGAGTAAAAAATTTCTTGCTGACAAATGGCCAAAATGGGATAGTGGAAAAGTTTAAAAATGTAAAATTAGTATTTAAAAAGTAGTATTTATGGTAAAACTAATTAATCTTTTAATATGTCAAACTGATTCTTGTGGTAAATATGCCTGACAAGATTGTTACACTGAATACACAGATTTTACTGGCTGTTTTCTGTAAATCATGGTAAAAATGTATGAAATTTATTTTTTTGTGCAGAAAAAAACAGGATTTATTTAATCAAACAGGACACTTTCCAATGTATTGAAAAACAGCAATAACAATTCAAAGCTATATTACACTTATTGTTTTGATGCTTGAAAACCCTTTTTTTTTTTTTTTGTCTTTGACCTTTATATTTTTTAATGTGAAAATTGCAGTCAAATTCTCTTATAATGGTGTGTAAGTGGGATGATGGGGATTGGTTTGCTTTGATTTTACTGCTGTTAATTTGTCTCGTGAAAGGCCGTTGCTGTATTCACGTCTATGTTCAAGAGCCCCTAATCTTGTGTTTTGTTCTGTTTCTTTATTTTTCAGATCTTTGTTGACTCTGTTGACATGTTGCATGTGGGATTTCCATGAACTCATGTCGTCTTAACTGCATTTATAGGAATAAGTCGTGTGAATCAATTAGATTTCAGTTTATTTCAGTTTTCTTCAATTTCAGCCCATCGCTTTATTTTTGTATTGTTTCAGAATAAAACATTCAAGCAAAAGTCCTCTGTTGGTGGACTAACAGGTTTCACTGAAGTTCCTGATTCAGGTGTTTAACATTCAGGCTTCTGTTTTAAACTGTGACAAAGAGCGAAACTGAACTGTGGTGGTTAGTTTCCTAACTAACCCATTTGCCGCTCAGCGCTGGTCATCTATTGTCCAACAACTTCTCTCTTCATTGTGATTCATTGTTATGAAAAGTGGTCCTGTTGCTCTTGATGATGTAAGTCTGTGAGTTTTGCACCAGGCCATTTTCAGATGTTATTATATATAATTATTCTTAAGCATCAAAGTTGAATGGTGTCAAGGGAAAAATATTTACCTGTATATGATATAAATGTATCGATCGAGATCATACTGTTTTTTTTATGATTTTTTTTTTTTCTTGATTGATTGATTTTTACATACTTTGTAGTGATATTGTTTCTCATGTAATTTATTTAGTAAGATGTACATGACAAATATTCCATACAAATAATACATTAAAAAATGTACATACATTTTATAAAATGAATAAATTCCCTTGTTTTGACTACTGTCTGTTTTATGTTTTTGGCAGACACTTTATCCAAACTGACTTACATTCACGATTCACGAATCGAACCCATGACCTCAATGTTGCGAGCGCTATGATCCACTGTTTGAGCTACAAGAAACACTTTAATGAGCTTATGTGTTAATTTATATATAGCATAAACATATCATATAGTATCATAGAATTTAATAATTGAATTCACAATCAATAGATCAATTAATAAATCAATCAGTCAATCAATAAATAACGTTTAGAAGCGGTTCAGTTATAAATCCACCTCTAGACACTGTTAGATACAGAGTGTGTGACAACATGCCCCGGTCTCCTCTTACATGAGCTACTACACTGACAGAAACACTAGAGGGCGAAATCATTATTGATACAAGTCTAATATCAAACTTCATACTTGAATTAATACTTCAGGCAAACATGATGATCGTTAACATGGTTTAAGGTGTCCTTGTTACACATGCTACTTACTATTATAACAGCAATAAATTATGCATAATTACATGCAAGTAACCCAAAACCAAATTCTAATCCTAACCGTAAAGTAATACATGTAGTTAATTAATATCACTCAGTACTTAAATGTATAAAGTACATATATAGGTACTTAAATGTATAAAGTACATTTACTTTACTACGTAAACACACTAGTAAAGTTTTCCGAAGAAAAACACTCTGATAAAGTTCAGATACTTTTTAAAGTTACTCGAGCAAAGTAAAAATACTTCACTACTGTCCGCCTCTGTTAGAAAGTAATGGAGTAATGAATGTGTGTAATGTTACTGTTGTGGGTAACGCGTGAACGCGCTGAGGGCGGGCGCGCGCTGCTCCGTTACTCTCGAGACTCAGAAGAAACGGACAGAATATGAAAAGAAAAACACGAGCGAAACACGGCAGAGATTCCGCGATGGCTCTCAGAACGGAGCGATTTAAAGTGCTTTCCCTCCTCAGATGCTGGATTTCGCTCATGGCCTTCACAGGTGCGTCACTTTCCCAGAGTTTGCAGAAGTTCAGCAGCAGCAGGTTGTTTTCACTGTTTATATCCTTCACTGCGGTCTAGAAACTACACCAGATCTGATTATTATATTCGGGATTCTTTGATAACGAGTAATTTAGTGACAGTAATCTGCGTTCAGCAGCTGTATGTACAGTAAATGTGGCGTAAGATCTTTATCAGCGCAAGCACTTTATTTGGTCAGTCTTGAGCGCGTGTGTAAAATACAGGAGATGAGTTTTGCAGCTGTTACATAATAACATTAAATGATCGTCTCAAGTAGCTGAAACAGTTAAAACTGTAACAGCAGTTGTTTGATCACCATGGTAACGGTGTAAAATTGCTTACGGAGCAGTTACACCTCACTGTGTTTCTGAGCTTAAGTAGTGACTGTAATGATGATGATGATGATGATGATGATGTCTAAGCAAAGCCTCTATAATCAGGAGCAGAGCTTCTTTAACCCTCATCATCTACACTGAGATACAGTGGAATTTGTAAGGTTTTACTGTAAGAAATTGTGTTCCTGTCTCTGCTTACGTGTTTTTTTCCCCATCACGTTGCTTTTAAGACTCTACAGCAGACAGATAGACAGACAGATATAAGCACAAAAATATAAATTTAATAATATATATATATATATATATATATATATATATATATATATATATATATATATAATTCTTTTTTTTTCTTTTTTTTTTTTTTTTTTACAGAACACATTTCCACAGCAGTATAATTTGATTCACTACAATTATAAAAGCCTCTGAAGTAAACAGTCGGCTAAAGACCTTTCTTATCAAACACATGATCTGCTCCCTTACTAGTGCACACTCCCTGCTGCTGTCTGTCTGAATCTGCAGGTCAGATTTAAACCAGCTGTTTCTGGGTGTGTTAGTTTATAAACCTGAGAAGAGCTCTACTGTTGACCAACTAGATTGATAGCAGACATTCAGAAGCTCAGAGACTCACTTGTGTGTGTGTGTGTGTGTGTGTGTGTGTGTGTAAGTGTTCTTGTTTATGGTACATTGTGGGGACCAAATTTCCCACAAGGATATTAAAACCTGACATTTTTGACGTTGTGTTGTTTTACTATCCTTGTGGGGACATTTGCAGAGGCGGACAGTAGGGACGTATTTGTACTTTACTCAAGTAAATTTAAAAAGTATCTGTACTTTATCAGAGTGTTTGTCTTTGGAAAACTTTTACTTCACTACATTCCAAAGCATAATGTCATACTTTTTTTTTTACTGCACTACATTTCATAAATAAAAGTTTTTTTTTTTTGTTTTTTTTTACTTTAATACTTAAGAACTTAAAAATGTAGTACTTTCTTGTACTCAAGTAAATCTTTGAATTACTTTTACTTCAGTAAAAGTAAGAAAGTACTAGATTTCTAATGTAATGAAGTATTAAATGATATTTAATATGAAACGTAGTGCAGTAAAAAGTACAATATTATGCTTTGGAATGTTGTGAAGTAAAGTTTTCTAAAGAAAAACACTACAGTAAAGTACAGACACTTGAAAAGTACTTTTAAAGCAGAGTAAAATTACTTCACTACTGTCCGCCTCTGGGGCCGGTTGCACCAGCTGGACGTAGACATGTGCCAGTATTCGGTAATGCACGGTATTGTTATCGTGGGCACTTCAAAATACCGAGTATAATTATTTATTACAAATTATTCAGATTTTTGAATGCATTTTAAGAATACTTTTCTCATCAACTGGTCACAATGCACAACAGCGCTGTAAGCTGCGTCAAAGACGCATGCGCACGCGGAACGCGTGAAGAAGACGCAGTGAATGAAAGCGCACATTCACTGTCTGACAGCAGATGGGGCTGTACAGCAGAAATGCAGCCGTTACCCCGGAAACCCCATAAACAAAGCAGCTGCGCTACTTTCTAAAACATATTTAAATGATTTAAACAGACATTCAGGTTTTTGTATTCACAGTGGTGTTCATCACAGCGCCAAATACTTTAATATTTAGACTGAATAGGCTATTTATTTTAATACTTTTTTACATTTTAATCTGGACTACAACGTGCCCTAGATATTGTTTTAAAGTGTTTTGATTCTTTATTGTTCAGTCATACTTTACATTAGGGTTTCATTAAGCCCTGTTCAGACTACACAATTTTTTTGTCTATTACGACAGTCACTGTGTCAGATTATGCGATTTTGACTCATAAAATCTTGTCGTGTCGTGAACAAGAAACATGTCAGACAATACAATGCTACCCGAGCATTCATCGCATGCCGTCATTAACGACGTGTGTGCTGTCATCGATACAGTGCGGGACAAGACAGAAGGTGCTAGGAGCGTAAACAATGGCTAGCAAACAGCATGTTTTGCCCTGTGTTGTCATCAGAAAAACCCAAAAAAGAAAGAAAACCTGACAATGGACACAAAACTGGATTGCATGAAGAGGATGGCATGGACTGTCAAAGAGAACTGAGGTAAAATAGTTTTTATTTTACCTTTTCTCACTGTGTCGCGGTAGTCCCTCATCATAAATGCAGGAGTATTGTTGCTGTAGCTCCACGAACATTTTCTCCATTGTAAAATTACATCTAGCAAGACCGATACCGTTGTCTCTCTTTCGTTTCGGCTTGATTGAAAGCTTGTACAAAGGCGCTTCTGTGCTCCTATTGGCCAGTGTCACGGATGTGATGGAACTTGTCGTGTACGACGGGAAAAAAAATTAAACATGCTAGTCTTTCTGTGTTGACGTCGTGAAGCGTCGTGAAGCATCGCAGAGGTGTCGTGCACTATGACACACTACACGAGATGAAGCGATTGAATCGTGCGTCCCGACGCCCATTGTCGTTTACGAATCCCCACGACACCCTACGTCAAGCAGATCGTGGCAAAATCGGGCTAAAATCGTGTAGTCTGAACGGGGCTTTAGTTAACATTGGTAAATTCAGTAGTTAACATAAACTCCCAATGAAAAATTCTTCTAAACATTCATTAATCTTAGGTAATTCCAATATTTAATTACACATTGTTAAAATCAAGTTTCAACTGTTTTTTTTTTTTAAACTTGAGTTGTATTTTTTTAAACAAAGATTAATAACTTTTAAGATTAATAAGCAAATGTAGCTTTTGCTCATTGATGTTAATGCATTAACTAAGTTTAACTAATGAGATCTAATTGTAAAGTGATACCAATTGGTCTTTTTTCTTTTGCACTTTAATCTGTGTAATTTTTAACTGTATACATTTTTTTGTGTATTGCTTTATCGTATTTAAATGTTCAGATATTTCTGTTATAAGAAAAAGTTATTAAACCTGTCATACTGTATTATGACACTTTTTTGCAACTAAATTTCAATATCGTGATAATACCGTATACTGTGATAAAAGCATTAGCAATTAATCACAACATGAAAATTTGATACCGGCATATCCCTAGCTGGACGTACACCCGGTTGTAAGACTAGGCTGGACGTAAAATGTGCTTTAAGTCGTGTGTAGAATTTATACCCGTTGCACCATCTCGGCATAATGCTACATCTGAGACTAAATCTTACGCCTAGTCAGAAGTAGGTGTAAAGTGAAAAGTCATGATTTGCTCGGACATTATTAGTTTTTAGGATTCATGTCTGTTAATTAATTATTACTGCAGACGTGAACTGTAATGTTTATGGTCTTTTCGGGCAGGATAAGCGAGATCAATTGCGAAGCTCAGTAGACTATAGCTACCGCACTGCCGACAGTAATTGATCTAATATAAAATGTTTCTGTACAGCTTGTAATTATGCAGTAAAATATTACATATGATCTGGGATTATTAAAAGAAACCGTACCGTTCGACATGACGACATCTTGCTTGGAAGGACAGTATAAATGACTGGAAATATTTCACGTCTTTATTCTATTCATTATTTGTAGCGTGGCTGACATCCAATAATCGCTGTAAGTTTTGTGCTTTGTTACTTTTAATCAGAAATAAAGTATCAGCTTTCAAATTCTGTCAGTTTTATCACAAAATACAAACTATAAATGTGTTTTTTCAGCCACAGAAAGACGTAAACACAGTCCCGTAAAGTCACAATTACCTCAGGAAAGACATTCATTGTACATAAAACCCGATAGTCAGCTAGAAAAAATAACTCTAGAGAGAAACATTGTATTACATTCATTATATTTTACTTAACCTCCCTCCTTCATTTTTAATGTTTGTTTGAAGAAATCTGTCATGGGAACGTGCAGGGAGACTTCAGATAAAAACACAGACTTGTTTTGTACGTTTAATGAAATCATGGTGCGGTGGCTTCACTTGTTGTTATCTTGATCAATTCAGTTTTATATTAGTAGTTGTAGTCATTGCAGCATGAATGTCGTCTCAGCTATCACTGCGGAGAATGTGCCAGCGTGGACACGCATTGTCTACGCTGGGCGTAGTTGCACCTGATCGTAGTTTTAGTTGGTGCAACAGGTGTAAATATTTATCGTAAAGCTGGACGTTGCAAAGCCTAGCGTAGGACTTACACCCAGCTTTTTTACGTCTAGCTGATGCAACCGGCCCCTGGACATTTGGTCCCCACAATGTACCATAAACAAGAACACACACATACACACACTCTCACACACACACACACACACACACACAAACACACACACACACACACTCTCTCTCTCTGTCTCTCTCTCTCTCTCTCTCTCTCACTTTGCGCTGAATCAGCCGCTCTCAGTAATGAGGATAATGATGGTGTGCAGGGAGTTGAAGAGTGTCCTACAGCAGACAGAAACACACTCCACGCCTCACAGTGTTTATGGCTCATTTATGATCAAAGATCATTTATTGATGTCAACATGTATTGTGGTCCTTTCTTCATGTTCTGTTTTTCCACTCATTATCACACACTGATGTGTTTTTCTCTCTCTCCTGTCTGGTCTGGTCTGATCTGGTCTGGTCTGGTCTGGTCCGGTCTGATCCGGTTTGGTCTGATCTGATCTGGCCTGGTCTGATCCGGTCTGGTCTGGTCTGGTCTGGTCTGATCTGATCTGGCCTGGTCTGGTCTGGCCTGGTCTGATCCGGTCTGGTCTGGCCTGGTCTGATCTGATCCTGTCTTGCCTGGTCTGATCCTGTCTGATCTGGCCTAGCCTGGTCTGATCTGATCTGATCCGGTCTGGTCTGGTCTGATCCGGTCTAGCCTGGTTTGATCCGGTCTGATCTGGTCTGATCTGATCCGGTCTGGCCTGGTCTGGTCTGATCCTGTCTGATCTGGCCTAGCCTGGTCTGATCTGATCTGATCCGGTCTGGTCTGGTCTGATCCGGTCTAGCCTGGTTTGATCCGGTCTGATCTGGTCTGATCTGATCCGGTCTGATCTGGCCTGGCCTGGTCTGGTCTGATCTGATCCGGTCTGATCTGGTCTGGTCTGATCTGGTTTGGTCTGATCCGGTCTGATCTGGTCTGGTCTAGTCTCAGCGGTGTCGTGGTGTGAGGCAGTGCAGGTCTCTGTTCGTGACGAGCGGCGTTTTGCGATGCTGTTCCAGTCGGTGGTTCTGCCCTGTCATTACTCCAGCGTCTCCTCTCAGACTCCTGTCATCCAGTGGTGGTATAAGTCTTACTGCCGCGACCGCAGCCACGACGCCTTCCGCTTCCCCGACTCTCTGGCCATCCGTGGCTCAGAGCTGGGCTGGTCGGCTCAGCTGGACTGCGGCGACAGCGGCCGGACAGTGAGGATTGTGGCGTCTGGACAGGGCTCATCCATCACCCTCGCTGAGCACTACAAGGGCCGCGACATTTCCATCATCAACAGTGAGTCTGCAGAAATCAGTTTATTCACATCATGCTGGTTTAACATCAGTCGTTAGCAGTGTTGGCCTAGTTACTCAAAAAATGTAATATATGTGACCCAGGACCACAAAACCAGTCATAAGGGTAAATTTTTTGAAATTGAAATTGAGATAGGACAATATTTGGCTGAGATACAACTATTTGAAAATCTGGAATCTGAGGGTGCAAAAAGATCTAAATATTGAGAAAATCACCTTTAAAGTTGTCCAAATGAAGTTCTTAGCAATGCATATTACTAATCAAAAATTAAGTTTTTATGTATTTACGGTAGGAAATTTACAAAATCTCTTCATGGAACATGATCTTTACTTAATATCCTAATGATTTTTGGCATTAAAGAAAAATGGATAATTTTGACCCATACAGTGTATTTTTGGCTATTACTACAAATATACCTGTGCTACTTATGACTGCTTTTGTGCTCCAAGGACACATAGTACTCATTACTAGTTACTCCTTTCAAAAGTAATATTAGAAAACGGATAGTTCCTGTCCTTACTTCTGATTGGTTGAGCCGCGTTCGAAGCCGTTGTAAATTACACTACAAACCTACACCTTTGTTTACTTTGTGTGTTGCTTGGCAACCACTTTGTTCCAACCACAACTGTTTCTGAGGAACTACATTGTTTGGTGGAAGAATACTGTTTTTATTAATATCATTACACTTTATTTGCTCTGTTTTATTTTGTGGAACCTTACTACGTATGTGGAATAACCGTTTTATAAAAGCAATAATCCCCGTGAAGCTTCACGGGGCTTATTGCTTTATTATTACTTTGCTTATTACTTTCTGGCAACAGTAATTAGTTACATTACTAGTTACATTACTTTTCTTTCACGCTCCATAGAAGTTGTAATTTCATATCTTCCCCATAAAATTCTTCTGAAAGGTTACTAACAATATATTTCTGCCTCATCATTTGACCAAAATCCACACTGAATCGCAATCAGAAGTTATTACAAACACTCAGTGGTGATTAATAGTAACGTTTAAGTAAAAGTTTTGTATTAATCTCATTAATTGTCATGTGTGGCTTGAAGCTAATTGTAGCTCTAATATCTCTCTTATCCATATGTGATTATATACTATGATGTATTTTGTCAAAAGAAATCATATAAGTTCATAAGAAAATGTTTTGTTCTCTAAAAGACGTGCTGAAATCGTGTTTGGTCTCGTACGTACCTTGTTAGTGTCTGCGCTTGCGTGCCCATTTATTGTGATTAACAGGAAAGTGTGTTCAAGCGCCAGCAGAAGACGGTGTAAGAAATACTCTTTGAGAGAAGCAGTCTATCAGCGGAAGTTAAAAATAGCTCGTAAGTGTATTTACTTGTCTCATTAGTGTATAGCGCAGTTGCCGTTGCTAGGAAACGCTTGTTTTGTTTACTGAGTGGAGACGTGCTGAAATCGCGTTTGGTCTCGTACGTACCTTGTTAGTGTTTGCGCTTGCGTGGCCATTTATTGCGATTAACAGGAAAGTGCGTCCAGCTGAATTCAATTAGTGATTTGTTAGACAGGTATAAAAAAAGGTTATTATACCGCGGCAGCGGTCGCGGCAGCCCTCGTCGTGTGAAGACCGAAGTGTGTAAAGACCATCGACTCTACCGTGCGACTCCACCGGACAGGGACACCGGCAAGGGATAAGTATCGCTTTTCATTTATTCTCTTTCCTATTACTTGTTTCACTTCTCTTTCAGTTTTTATAACCATTTATTACTTGTATGTTTGGCACAGTTATTTTTTTAGGATTACTGTTAAACTAATGTAGTTTGTTTTGTATATGTTATCTATTTTAATTTTAGTTACAGTTGTAGTAATGTTTGTCATTTTATTAGTTTTTTTTTATTATGTCTGTATAAGTTATTTATTAAGTTTTAGTTTTATTTAATTTGAGTTATTTTAGTACTTCAACAAACTACATGGAAATGAAATAATATTGAATTTATGGATATGCGTGTGTGTGTGTGCATATATGTCTGTGTGTGTGTGTACATATATGTCTGTGTGTGTACATACACGTAGTTGTTTTTGGTGTTTGGCTTAGTTTTATGTTAGAATCATTATTACACTCTTATTCCTTTTGTTCTCTTAATATTTTGAATTGTTTGTAGCTTTATTTTGTTTTCATTTAAATGTTAAGTTTAGAAATTTTGTCATATGCATTTCTCATTTTTATTTAATTTTTTTTTTTTAATGTGTGTGTGTATATACTATTTATAAAGTTTTAGCTTTTAGTTTTGGATCAGTTTTAGTTGTTTTAATACTACAATTGATTGTTTCTGTTGTCCTCATTTGTAAGTCGCTTTGGATAAAAGCGTCTGCTAAATGACTAAAAGTAAATTAAAGTAAAGTAAAAGGATACAATTTATATCAGGATCAGAGGGATGTAATGCCAGAGTAAAGTAATGCCACAACTTACACATCAGTGTTCAGATCATCATTTCTTCTGACAAAATCAATGCAATGGCTATATGTCCATCCGCTGAATGTAAGCTTTTTCATATTCCGAGCTTCCCTGCTGCTCTGGTGACTTCATGTGCCTGTGCAAGTTGTAAAAATTATGAAAATAAATCTAGGAATTATTGGATTGTTGGACTTCAAATCAGTAGGGGTTGAGGCATTGAAAGTAAGTAAGTAACAAGCTTTTTTATGGATAGTAACTGTAATATTATTACTGAAATCTTATTGGTAATTAGTTACTACTAGTTACTGCAAAAAGTAAAATTATTACTGTTAATACTAGTTACCGCCCAACACCGTTCGTTAGCTCTCGTGTGTCTCATCAAACATGCAACTGAAATTTACAATACAAAATAACGACTTAAATTTGAGTCTGTTCCTCACACGAACCATCATATGACTTTAGAAAACATAAACTATCACATGAGCTGCTTTTGGCCTTTCAGCAGCGTGAACATTTTGCTAAACATCTCCTTTTGAATTCCACTGAGGAAAGAAAGGCATATGCATTTGAATGGCATGAGGGAGAGTAAAGGATGACAGAATGTAATTTTTTTGACTGAAGTAAGCTTGTAAATGTTATTCAGCAGTAAATCTGTAAGACCATTGAAAAGCTCATTGAATACAGAATATTGATTATTTTATTTCAACATCTAGTGGTTTATTGCTGTTAGGTTGATGATTGTCAAGAGTGAAAGTGAAATATAGGTCAGATGTGAAGTGTTTATGTGGTAAATACAGATGTATTTTGAGATCTACTGTGAGTTACTCATGACAAAAGATTCACAGTAAGAATCAGAAGCTGTAAAAACACTGTGTGTTTTGTCGAGTAAAGCATTGAAAGATGCTTTAGAGTTTGAATAGAAGCGCGAGACAGGAGCCCACGATTGATAGCATGGCAACACATTTACCCAGCATTCATTCAGAGCTGAAATAATCAAGTCAAGTAAAGTCACCTTTATTTATATAGCGCTTTTAACTATACAGATTGTGTCAAAGCACTTAACAGTATCAAATTGGAGGATAGAGTGTCAGTAATGTATAATGATAAGATTAAACACTAAATTTTCAGTTAATGGCATTTCATTATTGAATTCAGAGATGTCATTGTCTAGCTCAGTTTAGTTTAGTATAGTATCTGTGAAATCAAATTGACGATAATCGCTAGAAATTAAGTGTCCCCAACTGAGCAAGCCAGAGGCGACAGCGGCAAGGAAATACTGCTTCACATACTGATTAAAACAAGGGGAAGATTTGTGTGATTCTCCCAGGAGTCTCACACACACACACACACACACACACACGCACACACAGTGAACTTGCGAGTGATTTAGAGTCGAACTCAAGCTGTTTGTGTCTGAGGCATCATGGGAAGGGCAGGCTGATGTCAGAGGTATGAGGAATCTCTCCATTGTTCAGTGTTCACCCATTGGCTTGTGTTTAAACTGACTTGAATGATGATGTTACTGTGAATTCATTCTCTGTTGACCAACAAACACTGTGCATTTACATTTGCCATTTTATGCAAATGCTTACTGGCACAAAAGAAATTATGTTTTTTACCGGATTCGCACCCATGACTTTGCTGTTGCTAGCGTCACACTCCGCTATTTGAGTAAGAGCTTATGTTCCCTGCTGAAAAAAAAACAAAACAAAAAAAAAACTAATTCTAATGGTTTCCACTACAAATACCATTACAAACATTACAAACCATCAACTTTTAACCATTAAAACCATTAAAGAATGGTTTTCTGTAGTGTGTTTTGGGACATATTCCATTAGGATTTAGTGGTTTTAAAAAAGGCACCAATAGAAGGCGACCAATTACCAGTAGAGACCAACAGGCACAATTACAGTTTCCATTAAAACCAGTACAAGTCCCATTAAAACCATTACAAATTTTGTGATGGTGTCTGTTGTTTTTTCAGCAGGGTTAACATGCAGATTAATGTAATTCCTCACACACAGACAACCATAGAAACATAACCAAAGTGTCTGAGCTGAGCGTGAGATAATGATGGTCTGGATCAGATCTGATGCGGCTCTGCTGGATGGCTGTGTGTGTCCCTCCTCACAGGAAGTGCTGCTCATTGTACCGACAGTTTCCTGTTCCTGAAATTAGTCTGTTTACTCACTCCAGCTCCACAGGAATGATCGTATCCCTCCTTCCTCTGACAGTGCAATTCATACACATTAAACAGTGTGTTCGATCTGAAAGTGTCCACATCGTTATTGTACTGGTGAGCTGAGCTTCTCGTTAATCGTTATCACTGTACATTTCTGTCTTTTATTTAAAGAGTTTTTTTCTAGTTTATCAGCTTTACCAGCTTTAAATGTTTAGGATGTTAAATCAGGATTTTAATTATTGGGTATAATTTTACAGTCAAGATCAGTTATTTTATTTATTTTAGTTTTTTATTTTATTTTTATTGTAGACTCAGAAATAAATACCCACTAATAGTAGTATGTTTGACAGCCTATATTCCTCATAGATGGACGCTGCAGTGATTTAGGTTAAAAATGCATAAATACTCATATCAAACGATCTGTTTAACAGTGATCACGTAATGAAAACAGTTACTCACACTTGTGTTGTGACATTACTGTCGGATCCAATATAGTCGCACAGCATTGTCTTTTAGTTTCAATCTTTCTGAAAATCCCGTGTCGAATTGTGCCTTGTTTGTAAAAAAATCCACAGTAAAATGAAGTGAACAAAGGACAGAGTTCTTACTGACACGGTCTGGATCAAAGTTCATTCACTCTTTCCTAATGTTGGGATCAGAAGGAAGGCAATGCAAACACTGTTTTTCCACAACTTGGCACTGCACAGCGTCTTGTTGTCTTCAGAGCATCTTTATCGTTTGGTTTCTGTGTAGACCTGTGCATTCGCCTCTCTTTTAAACACTACATGTGCGAATCGGTGGGCGGGGCTAAACAGGCAGCAATGTAGAATCGGTGGGCGGGGCTAAACAGGCAGCGATGTAGAATCGGTGGGTGGGGCTAAACAGGCAGCGATGTAGAATCGGTGGGCGGGGCTAAACAGGCAGCGCTGTAGAATCGGTGGGCGGGGCTAAACAGGCAGCGATGTAGAATCAGTGGGTGGGGCTAAACAGGCAGTGATGTAGAATCGGTGGATGGGGCTAAACAGGCAGTGCTGTGAAATCGGTGAGCGGGGCTAAACAGGCAGCAGTGTAGAATCAGTGGGTGGGGCTAAACAGGCAATGCTGTGAAATCGTTGAGCAGGGCTAAACAGGCAGCAATGTAGAATCGGTGGGCGGGGCTAAACAGACAGCAATGTAGAATCGGTGGGCGGGGCTAAACAGGCAGCGATGTAGAATCAGTTGGCGGGGCTAAACAGGCAGCGATGTAGAATCGGTGGGCGGGGCTAAACAGGCAGCAATGTAGAATCAGTGGGAAGGCAGTCATGTAGAATCAGTGGGCGGGGCTAAACAGGCAGCGATGTAGAATCGGTGGGCGGGGCTAAACAGGCACCAATGTAGAATCAGTGGGTGGGGCTAAACAGGCAGCAATGTAGAATCAGTGGGTGGGGCTAAACAGACAGTGATGTAGAATCGGTGGGCGGGGCTAAACAGGCAGTGATGACGAAGCAGGCGTTGATCTTCTTCTGTGGAGGCGGTGCTTCAATATAAGCTGTTTTTAGACTAACAAGAAAGTTTTGAGTTCTGAAACTTACAGGGTGTTTTTATAGTACAATGACCTCTTATATGTCAAAAGAATTTTGGTTTCTCAGTTCATGACCCCTTTAACTCTGGATTGACCAATCTGTCTGTCTCTGTCTGTCTGTCTGTCAGAGGCTGACCTGCGCATCGGTGAGCTGCAGTGGGGTGACAGTGGAGTTTACTACTGTAAGGTGGTGATTTCTGATGATCTGGAGGGACAGAATGAAGCACATGTGGAGCTGCTGGTATTGGGTGAGCACAACCCTCACAGGAAACACACACACTCAACAGGAAATGAGTGAACGGACACTGGGATTTACTCCCTAAACCAGTTAAAATAAACCCTGTCCTGTAGCCCATGTAGACCGTGCTGATAACCCTAACCTAACCCAATCCTGAAATTTTCCAATGAAATCGTCTGCGGGGTTTGTGCTGATCGAGATCACACATGCAGACAGACACTATGTTTCCTTTTCATCGACCGCTGATGGTGAAATGTAAATTCTGTGATGTTTAATTGTTGTATTCATGTACGTCTGTGGTTAGAGATCAGCAGCGTTAGTAAGAATCAGTGTTTCATTATGTTTGATCATAAAATGCTCCTAAAAATGGCTTTGATATCTAAAGTGTCTGTGGAGTCTCTGAGCTTCCCTCAAACGGCTCTGTTGTGTCGCTGAATGAGAGGGATCCCCACAATATGGAGCAACTTGAAAGAGCGGTCCTGATTTATGCTGGTTCATGACCCGTCTGTTCACTGTTCTGTGTGGGTTTTTCTCTTTTCAGAGCAACTGCTTAGATGTTCAGAAGCTGGAGAGGCTCAGCTGAGTTTAGATCACAGAGATCAGTTCATGTTACAAGATACTGGGCCAGATTTACTAAACAGGGCATTAGCATTAGAGCATAATTCCATAAAAGCGCCGATGGGAAGGGAAAATTCTGTGTGTGATTTACTGACAGTGCACACATTAAAAAACACAGATGCAGCCAGATCATTTCCATAATGACCAGCGCAATCTACCAAGAGCAGCGCAAATTAGCACCTGCTTTAACACATGCTTAAATGTTGCGTGATTCATTTTAATACTCTCTTCCCATAAATTTTGCGTCTGAAAGGGAAACTCCTACAAATGCATATTCAGTAAGGTCAAGCACAAAAATAATTGTGTCTACACCTTTTCAGCGCTAATTCGTCACTGCACGTCTTTAGTAAATCCTGACTATTTTAACGGCAAAGACGGATTGAGCTGGCACAAGCTGTTAGTAAAACTGGCCCACTGTCTTGAATGTAGAGTGTTGAACATTCAGAACACGTTGTTCATCCACCTTAGGAGGTCAAACTAAATATTTTAAATGATAATACACATTGAATTGTATAAAATAAATTGATAATAAACGGCGTTCAGGTATTCAGGTTCTTTAAGGTGTTTCCAAGCAGAACATTTACAAATCTTAATTGGCAGTTACAGAAAGCTAATGAGTGGTATAATGTACAAAATGCAGCACATCACGTGTGTGTGTGCGTGCGCGTGTGTGTGTGAGTGAGTGTGTGTGTGTGTGTGTGTGTGTGTGTATGTGTCTGTGTGTGAGTGTGCGTGTGTGTGTGTGCTTCTGTGTGTGTGTTTCTGTGTGTGTGTGTGTGTGTGTGTGTGTGTGTGTGCCCGCTGACCACACAAAGAGCAGGATAGTCCAGTGCTAGATGTGCTGCCATGGCAACAGTGCTGCTTTCAGCGTCCAGCTGTGCAGAGTGACGTAAAGACTCATTGTGCGGATCTGAATGGAGATGGAGAGTGGAGTCAAATAAGGAAAGGGCATGCCAGGGCTTGAGTAATTTACCCTTAATTTCGAGGGCAGAAGTTTGTCCCAGTAATTTGTTTACAGACAAATCTTTTCTGACATAATGAAGCTGAACTGCCTTGAACTCTTTCAGAAGCAAGCTGGATTAAAATGAGAGATCAGTCAAGAAAAGCAGCAGTGAAAGATGACTGATGTCAATCATACACTTTATACTCCAGTTTTCTCATTACGGTCATTTGAAAAATTTTCATTCTCATTACCGGAACACAGCATCAATTAAATGAAGTACAACGATACATACTCAACCATGTAAATAATATCTTGCTTTTAAAGTAATGAAATTCATATTTTTTATATTAGGGAGATTAGATGTGCTTAATTATCAAAATAATGCATATTCTCAACATCTCACAACCGAAGAACATCTAAAACCAGGGAGATGACCTGCATGAATGAAACAGGTTCAGTGCAGAATCAGACACTTTTCTCTTGCCCTCGTCATTCCAGACCTGTAAGATTTCCTTTCTTCTGAGGAACACGAAAGAAGATATTTAGTTTTTTTCATACAGTGAAAGTCAGTGGGCTGCAGTGACAGATCCAGGAAGCAGACAGAATTCCAGAAGGAATGTGCTTTAAGCCTCTGAGCAGCACAGGAGCTGCTTTCCTGTTTGTGTGTTCAGAGTACAGTAGAAGCTCAGCGAACATCTAAGGAATTTGGTGTGATTCTGACAGGTCGAGAGAAAAATCACAAGATATTTTATAGCTGTAGCTGAAGGAAAGGATTTTGTAGCTATAGCTGAAGGAAAAGATTTTGGATTTTTTAAAGGACTAATAGTTTTACCAGGGTGAAGAAAATGAAGTGGCATGTTACAACTAAACCAAAACTCAGCTTCCCTTGAGAACAAGAATTCTTTGTCTGGCTGTGGCTTACTGTATGTTCAGTGTCAGTGATTGTTCTTTGACTCTGTTCACCGACCGCTAAGATCAAACACGAGGAAGCCTTTGATTTTGATGTTTCTACAGACTCTCTTCATGCAGTTGTTCCTCAATGAAGCTCCTCCTGCAGTGCAGCAAAGGAGATCAAGACATAATGGATATGAATTAGCAACAGAGCAGTAATGTGTGTCAGGCTGAAAGAACTGAATGCAAATAAACCCACTGAGCAGATAAATGACAGAACTGATCTGTAAGCACACATGATTTGATTCCTCTGAATGAGCGTCTGTAAGGATTCAGTGTGTGTGTGTGTGTGTGTGTGTGTTCAGGTGTTAGAAAACATATTGCTTTTGTTTTTGTGACAGCAATGATCAGTTGTTTAGTTAGTAGTGTTTGTTAAGGCCAGCATCACTATTCTTATTGTTCTTACAGACAGTTGAGATATGAAGCAATCCTCAGATCATGTGTGTTTTGAGGAGAGTGTGCTGCTACTTTACCAAGTGATCAGCTGCATCGTTTTCATGTGCTGAACTAGAAACAGCTGAAAACCCCACAACGAATGAGACACGAGACACATCTACAGACCAGATATCACACACACGTGTAGAAATGTGAAAATGGAGTTTCTGCATGAATCTTTTACAGCACAGTCATTGATGTTTAAACAGGCAGCTCACTCTCTCTCACACACTCCAGCAGATCTTCTCTCTGTCTGCAGCACAGCATTCATCTTTCTCAGCTCTGCTTCACCTCCATCTGTCTCTCTTTCTCTCTCTCTCTCTGTCTGTCTGTCTGTCTGTCTCTCCAGGTCAGACAGGTTTGGCCGATGATCTTCTGCCTGGCTTTAATGTGGAGATTCTTCCAGGTATGAGCTTTCAAACGCACCAGTCTCTGTTTTCTGTCCCAGCCGCCTCACTTCCTGTTCTCTAATACTTTAATTCCCCTGTGATGTCATTTCCTGATAATCACAGTAACAAACACCAGTCAAACCTGCTGGTGGATCACTGATGTTCTGTCTCATGTGATAAGATCTCACTGATGATTTCATGAATGCAGTACTTTACATCATTGCAAGGATCAAATCAGGTAGGAATAGATCCTACAATCAACAGAGGCCAGTTTTTCTAATCTGTGATGTTGTTGTGCAGTGGGTTTGACTCCAAACACAGGAAGTCCATCATCATTGTCGAGAGCTAACGAGAGAGATTACTAATGAAACATGAATAACAGCTGATTCACTGTTACATCTGTTAGATGAAGATGCTCAGTAAAGCTCATTGATTTCACAGGAAGACAAAATGAAGGTGTTTCTATAAGAATCTCACAGATTCCCAGTGCTGCTGGTGGCAAAGTGGTTCATGTTGTGTTTTATGTAACTGATTGAAATAGAATATTGTTTAGACTTGTATTTATTTTGAGAATAAATACAAGGTTTCACAGACAAGGGTTAAGCCTAGTCCCAGACTAAAATGTAAGTCTGAGCTGTTTCAGCTGAAAGAAACTTGCACTGACTGATTTTAAAATATATCAGTGCCTTTGTTTTGTCTCAAGATGCACACCAGTCATGTTTTTTTCTAAGCATGTTTATAAAAAATTACTTAAATGTCCTAATTGAACTATGGCCTAATCCTGGCTTAGTCTAAGCCTTGTCTGTGAAACCGGGCCATTAAGTGTGTTTTGTGCTTTATTATTCATGAATGTATTGTTGCTCATGTGGTGTTTTCATGAATGTGTGCTGAAAACATTCACTGATAAATCAGTCGTTCTCCTCAGAGACACTGTCAAGGCCGTTTGAGTGTTTGTATGTCAGTAAGCTTTACAGTATGTGTGTGTGTGTGTGTGTGTGTGTGTGTGTGTGTTTGGCCCCAATGAGGAAACAAGCTTATAAATCACAGAATGAAGTGTTTTGAGAATCTGTAGTTTTGTGTGAGGTGTAGGGTTAGGGTAAGGGGAGAGAAAATGCAGTTTGTACAGTAGAAAAACCATTACGCCTATGGAGAGTCCCCTAAAAGCATACAAACCCAACATGTGTGCAGTGTTGGGGAAAGTTACTTTTTAAAGTAATGCATTACAATATTGCATTACTCCATAAATAAAGTAACTAATTGTGTTACTTGGTTACTTTTTATGGAAAGTAATGCATTACGTTACTTTTGCGTTACTTGCTTATTTATTTTTAATAACAGAAAACCCAAAAGTTATATTTTTGGTGACTATAAAGGCCCTTTCACACCAAGAGTGAAATTAATAATCTTCAGGCTGAAGAAAAATGTCTCTGCCTCTGCACATACTCCCAATTTCTCTCAACATGGGGACAGGAGAGCTGTCAATGAATAAATAGTTACTTATTTGTAAAAAGTAACTCAGATATTTTCTTGTTAATTTAAAAGTAATGCGTTACTTTACTATTTACTTGAAAAAGTAATCTGATTACGTAACTCACATTACTTGTAATGCATTACCCTCCCCCCCCAACACTGTGTGTGTGTGCTTTGTGTTTGTGTGTGTGTGTGTGTGTGTGTTTGTGTGTGTGTGTTTGTGTTTGTGTGTATGTGTGTGTGTGTATGTGTGTGTGTGTGTGGGCGTGTGGAAACCAATGTGGAAATAGTGTTGTTTGCATTCCATGAATTACTACTGATAAGATTTACTGGAAAAACCACAGAAACTGAACTTCTGATGAATAATACTGTCATGTTATTTGATATATTTGATTGTAGTTATTTGATTATTTTGTGTCCCCAATGGCAGTAATAAGCGCTTCTAGTAGTTCAGCCGTAAACTTTTCAAAGTGCACAGTTTCCTGAGAAAGAGCCGCGGATTGTTTGTTTGCGAGTCTGGTTTGTTCACTTCTCTATCTGATCTCTGCGTTTGCTTTGCTCAGACTCTGTTACTTACTAACATCGGTCTTGAATAGAGTTCACTAAGGAAGTTTACATGTTAGTGAGTAGTTTCATGTTTAAAAAGTGTATTTTACTTGAAGCTTTAATTCATTTGATGGTCTTTCATTTTAATGCATTTAACATATTTGAGATTCTTTTTTGACAAATCATGAAGAATGAGTTCCACATGAAAACCAGAAACATTTGGTCTGAAAATATGTTTATCACATTCTTTCATGAGTGATTTATTTTGGAGTATTTGTGGAACACATTCCTTGTGGAGATCCTTTCCTCACTTCTGAACGCATGTTGTAATTTGTAGTGTTATAATGTAGTGCTTAATATCACGTGTTTGCTGACTGCATTCATACTTGCACTCATCCATTCTCCAAACTGTCCTATAGATTCCAGAGCCGATCAGAGTGTCAGGCAGGGAAACACCTGGGACGGTTCAGGCTGCAATGTTGTGGCTTTAAAAAATTATGTTTGTGTTGTTTTAAATATTTCATGATTATCATTGCTGTTAAATTCAGCTTTTGTGAATGTACACACTAGACCAGGGTTAGCAACCTTTTGGACATAAAGTGCCCACCCCTCCCTTTTTTAAATGCATTCTGTACTGATACAGTACATGATCATTCTTAAATATTCAGATAAAATCTATATATGATTATCATTCAAATAGATTCTGAAGCATTTTTCATAAATTGCTTTTTAAACTTCAAATGTTTATTTCTTTTTAAAGTGGAGATTGCACTGCGCACACACAGAAACATTCAGGAGCTCAGAAACTTGGAGACGTTGTTCTAATTTAGTCTGTCTCAGTTTGTTCTGTTTCTTCATGTCATTCCAGACAGACTGATGATGATCAGATCAGATCTCTGTGTGGAGCAAACTAAAATCTGACTGGATTATTACAATTAATGGCAAAATGAATGTTTGGAAATGTAAACTGATATTTCCTGCTGACACACTAAAAACTGAAAACCATTTTTAACTGCTGAAAATACTAGTGTTCTAATCATTTTGGCCACCCCTGTATGATAAGTGATTACCTCAAAATGTATGTCAGTATGCAGTTTTCTCTATTTCTCTGCGTGCCAATGGTTGCTGACCCCTGCACTAGACTTTCCACTGTGCCGGACAGGATTCTCTAGTGTGTCTGTGGCTGATGGTGACTGTGTTCTCTCTGTAGAGTGGGTGTTTGTGAGCGCTGTGGTTGTGGGCAGTATTCTGGTCATTCTTCTGGTGAGCGTTTGCTGGTGTCAATGCTGCCCTCATTCATGCTGCTGTTACGTGAGATGCTGCTGCTGTCCAGACACCTGCTGCTGCCCTCGACACTGTGAGTCCAGCAAACACATGATATCATGCTATCGACACGCAACCGCAGTCTCACTCTGTCTCTCTGAAACAGTGTATGAAGCAGGAAAGGGTATCAAGACAGCACCGCCCACACCGGTGCCCATGCTCCCTCCATACTACATACCTGGGATGCCCACCATGGTGCCCATCGCTCCGCCCTCGCTTATTGATCCCAACCTGACCGCTGCGCCATCGCTGGAGAACAACGGCTCAGGTGAGTGTACTGTGGTAAAACTAGAGTAAGCCTGGTGATTACTGTTCTGTTGCCACAGTATTATATAGTGGCACATTATTCAGTTGATTTACCACTGCAGTACTTCAGAGTACTTCTTAAGAACATAAAATGAGTTTAAAATAAAGGTAATAAATCTACAGACAGACTTATACGTTGTTTAGATAGTGTACTATGGAGTCAAATCAATGCCACATATGCTTGCAAAAGAATTGAAGTATTGCAAATGAAAATAAAGTTTTGCAACAAAAGTGAAAGTATTGAGAAAAAATAAATGTGCTTTTTGCAAACAAAAATAAAGAATTGCAAAAGAAAATGAAGTATTGCAAGAAAAAAAAAGAAGTTTTGCAAACAAAAATAATTGCAAAAGTGTTGATTTTGTAACACATATTTTCCATGGCCATAGCTATGTATTTATTTGCAATGCTGCTTTTATTTCACATTTCAGTCAAGCGTGAGTGTGCAATTGTCACTATTATTTGTATAGCGCTTTTAACAATGCATATTGTGTCAAAGCAGCTTTACATTAGCTTGATATAAAGCTGGGTGGCTTTACATCAGCTTTACAGTATTTAGACGGGGAAATAGTTTGTCTAAATAGTGTCATTCTCCTCTGGCCAGACAAAATCAGCAGTTTAAATCTAGGCTGCAGCAGAGTCAGATTGTACAAAGGACTCATCTGGTTCCTGTGGTCTTGTCTCGATGGCCGTCTAGGAGACAGGGTCTTCACTGGGGATAAGTCTCTGGGGCTATAGCATTTAGCTCTGGGGCAATAGCATTTTTTCCACCCCATGTCAAAACAATGGTAGAAAATTAAGCGCAAAGGGAAGAAATGGTATTCTTTATTTTGGTTTGCAAAACTTCTTTTTCTTTTGCAATTCTTAATTTTGGTTTTCAAAACTAATTTTTTTCTCACAATACTTCATTTTCTTTTGCAATTCTTTATTTTTGTTTGCAAAAACATTTATTTTTTCATTTTCATTTGCAGAACTTTATTTTATTTTGCAATACTTCAATTCTTTTGTAAGTATATGTGGCATTGATTTGACTCCAAAGTTTACGTTAAGACTGAAAAAATACAGATTGCACTTGAGCACAAATGTGCCACGATGTGTCGTATTAAACACACACATACGGCCCAAGTAAAGCCTTCCCGCAATCCTGCTGCTCTCGCTCGATTTGGGTAAATCCACAGGGTTCCTGGAGCTCAGATCGAGTCACGAGCTCAAGCGCTCTGTAATGGACTGCAAACCAAATCTGTTCACTTTCACCTCTGTTGAAGGATTATATTAACATGCGAACCCCCCTGAAATAATATGATTTCATATCCAATATTAGTCACATATTCTTTCACAAAGAGCAGGCTTCTTCAAGAACCCCAGTGATTTAACTGTGTCTAATGTAAGTCTCAGCGATCGCTGATGTGCCTCAGTCATATAAATATATATATCTTGTAATGATTGTGTATTGCATTTACATCACATTTACTTTTAATCATTTAGCAGGCGCTTTTATCCAAAGCGGCTTACAGTACAAATGAGGAGAACAACAGAAGCAATCAGGGCAACAAGAGGACAACAGTATACAAGTGCTGTGACATAGTCTAGGACAGTACACATAGCAAGTTTTTTTTTTTAATTAAATAAATTAGAAAATAATGAATAGAATAGAATAGGTAAGTGCTGGTATTAATTGGTCAGGTGCTAATAAAAAAGATGTGTCTTTAGACATTTTTTGAAAATGGCTAAAGACAGTTGATCGAATTGAGATATTGCAAGCAGTGTTGTTTGTGCAGTGTCTTCACTTCAGAGTTTGCTTACTGATAACTGTATCCTAAACAGTAAATGCTTTCTCATAATATTTATTTTCATGATAGCAGCCTCAAACACTCACACTGAAACGATCCATTCAGTGTGGACTTGAATGTGGGAAAAAAAATGTATTATGTCTGAGTACAGGATTATTTTAATATGGCCTGAACGACCAAAACCAATATTCTTACAACACACACACGTGTATCTCCTGTAGTGCGGAGTGGTTTCCATCTGCAGCCTGCATCAGATCAGAGCTCTCTGAAGGTGCTGCAGTATGTGGAGAAGCAGCTTGCTCAGTTCAACCCGTCACAGACACTGAGCAGCAGTCGAAACTGTAAGACACAAACGCCGTTATAGATGCTTGACCACTGCATGATCCACTCGACATTTTCACTGCATGATCCAATCCACACTCACTCCGCTTGTCTCCTACTGTTTCCACTTCTCTGTTTTCCTGTGAAAGAGCTGCATGCTTAACTCTTCCTTTTCGTGTTCCTCTGGGTTCTCTAAAGCAGTGGTTTTCAAACTTTTTTAAGAGAGACCCTGTGTTAATGAGTGACAGCTGCACCACACTCTGGTCTCGAGTCCCACAGAGGAGCTCCGGAAGGATCCTCTGTCCCAAAATCAATCACTGTGGGTGCTCCTGAAATTAGTGAGGGTGCTTTAGCTTGCACATCTATTTTGACATATCATATTTTGTCCAGTCCATTGTTATATGTCAGTCATTGAAATTTTGAGAGGGAATCCCCGATTTATACACGGATGTCACTCCCGAAACTTTGCAGCGTGTTCACCACATTGGTCAGGGTTGCCAGGTTTTCACAGCAAAACCCACCCAATTGCTACTCAAAACTAGCCCAAAACTAGCCCAGTGGCTTTTCAGGGGAGATCTGAGGACCACTGACATTGCTCCTCTTATATCATCATGAAAAACAAAACTTTTATTCAAATTCTGAATGGATTATACCCAAGAAAGCGTGCAAAGAGCACTCCCTTAATAATCAATGAGTCTCCCTACACTGCACAATAAATCTCTTATTTACATTGAGTCTACACTTTGTTTCTTATAATAAGAGGATTAACTTGCAGAATTCAGGACTGAACAAAGACTCTTGCGTTTCGAGTGGTGAGTGGATTCTGATTATCTGAAACACCTCTGATTGGACGTTGCGTTCAAGAAATCAGCAGATACTTCTGTGATTGGCTACACGTTGTAAAAACACATTGTAATTAGAAACCTTTGAAGCTCTCCAGAGCACAAACACAGAGATACAGATACGCACTGGAATCTGCCCTGAGGCCTCTGCTGCTTACTTTCATTTTGTTGCTTATGTTTATATTGTTATTACAGTTAAGTTTGCCGATTCCAGCTTCCTTCTTCCCTGAGTCTTGAACTTTGTTACATACATACATTTTCCTTAATTCATCCAGGCGACCCACCCAAGTGTCATGACCCAGGGTTTGAAAACCACTGCTCTGAAGCACTTCGTACTTCACTTTTTTCAGGTTCTTCAGGCTTTTCATGTAGTGCTCTAAATTCTGCCTAGTGTTCCTGATATAAATGCTGTATTCATGATGACAAGACTTGCAAGGACAAGAGCAGAGCAATTAAAGACAAACATTCTAACACATAGGTCTTCAGCCCTGCTCTTGTGTACCTACAGTCATAATCAAACACACCTGAACCAGCTAATCAAATAAATCACAGGCCAGGTGTGCTGAAGCAGACTGGAAATATAATGGACTACTTGGACAACTACTTCCGTGTTCTGCTCATTACAGCTCGGGAGTTTCCGGTCAGAATTTACCGCGCCTACATACAGACAGTTTCTCATGAGAACGCAGGTTATTCCTACATTTTAGGGCTGGCATTTTTATAAAAAACAATTAATCATATTCTCTGCGTTAACATGTATAACCATATTACGATTTGTATAACCACAATTTACTACAAATACCATGGTTAAACTATAGTTAGTGTAGTAAAACCTGGATTAATCTGTGGCTATATGGTTTAACTGCAATTGCAATTTTTGATTTTATTTGTAGTAAAACCATGGCTAATTTTTGTAAGAGCAGTATTCCTTTTTAGCGTTGGTGCCCTTATTCCAGTGTTTAAAATGGCTGAATGAATGTGCGGTAACTGCCATAAAAGAAATATGATGTTAAACATTTAATTAATTTAAACAATAACACGTTGACAGTGAGACTACTTTGAGTTTGAATATTCACATTTTGGCATTACATACAGTGAAATGATTGTGAATGAAAAAATGACACAGTGACTATCATATTTAATAGAGATAAATAAAGGTTCATTCTGATCTTATTAATCAGATCTCACACACACTGCAGCGTCGCGATTACTAGTTTAGAGCACTGACACCCTGTGGTCAAACAGTCACGTATGTTTACCAGCCACTGCTTTCTCACATCGCCTTATATGTTGGATTAAAACTTCACGTTCTGATAAGTTTGGAAAATTCTGCACACAGTAATCATCAGAATAACTCTTCTCCTGTCTCTGAAAATATCCAGATTTTGAAATCCACGGACTCTCTCGTTTTAATAAGCATTTAAGTCAACTAGATGATTAAAGCACATTGAAAATATACAAAACCAGAAATAACTGAGCTGTATTACAGAAGTGCATCATGAGGCTTAGTGCAAGTAGTCCATTGGGTGGGTCTCAGGAGCAGGGCTGAAGACCTGAGCTGTCAGAGACATCTGTGCTAATTTCTGTTCATTTGCAGCCTGCAGTATGTCCGAGCTGAGTTCGTTACATGACGCAGAAACCGACTTCCGTCAAACCTATCGACAAGTCCAGAAAAAGGCTCTACCAGCCATTTCTGATCTCGATGACCCTGCTGACCTCCGGGCCACAGATTTATCTCCCGTTCATGAGGGAAGATACACACGACAGCCACAGCACAGAAATCATGTGGTGGAAGAACGCCCCAGGTAACAGACAAACGAGATACTGTGTTACTCCCAACCTAGGCTCATTGGAAATACGTACCTCTACATACATTTCTGCAAAACTGAAAAAAACTTACCTATATGTACGATTCACTGCAGTTTCCAGTTGAAATTAACACTAGAGGCAGTAAAAATCCAACAACTTTTATTCCTTTTCACACAAAGTATGATTAACAGGTACAGAGTTTTGATTAATAAATGCTAATTTTCACACTTACTTGCAGAATATGACTTCAAAACAATTTTAACATCCTGCACGATTTGAAAACTGATACTTTTGAACATTGACGTCACATATACAGCTTCATATGCATGAGTTTTCTAATTCAGTAGGTTTGCTCGATGGCGCACCCGATACTGCATTGCACTTAATGAAGTGCTTCGGTATGAACCACGTGAAACTATGGTTCGGCAAAACAGCTCAAATCTGCATAAGGAAGATAAAATAGCACGGCTGCAGCAGCGAATACGTTCTTATATTACTTTTGCATTTGTTAACACTATCGGGTAGGTTTAGGGTTGGGTTTGGTGTAGGGGATATTTCCAACACGATAGAGCATTAACCTTCAGCGACACTCACTGGATATTTGAATTCTGAATGCCCACAATACGTACCTCAAGCAGCATAATAAAAACGCTCCAATACATGCCTGTACCAACGTAATAAAAACGTGCTACGGTCACGTATTAAATGTGTGTTTTAGCACCACTCTCTGGACATTTCACTTTGAAACTGCTGCGAAACGTGCAGTAAAGTACATAATTACGGTGTTGCAGAAATGTATGTAGAGGCATGTATAGGCCTGTCACGATAACAACTTTTTGTTGTGTGATATATTGCCCCAGAAATAATTGCAAAAAGCGATATTATTGTCATTTTAAGACCATTTTATGCCACTGAATATAAAATCTTAATATAACAGCATAATAATGCAAGAAGGCCTACACACTTTCAAATGACAACAAACTTTTAATTCTTCAGAATATTTACATCATGAAAATTAAGTATCAAAATATTAGATACCTTAAAAAAACTTGAATAAAAAAGTGAAAAGTAGAAAAAAGAAAAAAGCACACAGAACTTGTATAGAGATTTTTCCATCTACAGATTTTTCCCTGACCTTCTTTTCCCTGTAAATTCAGGGTGCACACTATTGCTGAAAAACACAATCCCTACTAAGCATATTTCTGTATCCACAAAGGCACAGATCCCTAAACAAGGCCATATCTGCAGATTAAACTTTTTTTGTGGAAGCATTTTTAAAATTTGAACTAGCACCTCATGGCTACACCACATTATGTACGAGAAGCTGCAAAAGACACAGGCGCAAGTGGAACGCAAAAAACATGGTGACGTTAATTTTTATGTAAATATAATGGGCAATATATTGCATCACCAAAAATTATTGAGATCATGTACATATTTTGTGTGATAAGTCGATATATTGATTATTGCGACAGGCCTAGGCATGTATTTCCAATGAACCTGGGTTGGTTACACCACAATGAGCAGTTTACAGCATTGATGGTTTCTGTTCCAGGTGGAACCCTGGCTCAGAACACCTTCAGAGAAAGGCTTTTCTGGAACGTGGACGCACTGGATCTCTGGATGAGCTGGAGGAGTTTGCGATGGCATATATGCAGCGAGGACGTCACTGTGACATCGGATACAGGGAGGACGATTACAGAGAGCGAGAACGGCAGCTGGAACGCGATCGTTACCCGTTTTATTATTTCAAACGTTACTCTCCAAAGGCCAGTCCAGTGAGACGTCCACTTAGCCCTCCGCCTTTACCGGGAAAAAGACGGGACAACGGTCAGTCCCAGCGGGATCAGAGTGGAAGAGATCGCAGGCGAAACTATGACGATGCTCTTCTCAACAGTTTACTTGAACGTAAAGCTAAAGCTGTGAAGAGCAGCGCTTCAAAAGCAGGACAGACTGAAGAAGACTCAGACACGCCTTCCAGAAACAGCTCCAAAAAGAGTAGTGAGTGTCTCCACAGCAGCCCATCTCCTCGCCAGCGGACAGCAGAGGATAACGAATTGCTGCCGCCGTATTCAGAGAAAGAGCTGGAGCGTTCCTGTGGAGCCGAGTCTGGACTCCAGCCTTTCAGCTACATGCGCTCCGGTGCGAAAGAAGAGCAGAACCGGCCTCGTAAAGTGGTGAGTTATCTGTAGGGCTTTTTGTGACTTTGCTGTTCCATTGAAAGGGGGAATAAATCCTCACAGCACTGTGGACCTGATTTTGTCTCGCATGTAAATGGATGCGTTGGTGCGATGAAAGAAAAGCACCAAAGGTCCACAGAATGAAGCCACTTCAACCAAAGCAAGGCCTTTGAAAAACATCTTCAGAGATTTTAAGAATGTAGTCCTGAAACCCTCCGGGTAACTTTATTGAAAAAAATGTTTATTATTTCAAATAGCGACCTCAAGTATGAAGGAATCTTTGAAAACAGTCATTAACCCTCTGGTATTGTTCATTTGGGAGTCACACTTATGTTGTTCGCCGGTCAAAACAGACCGGAGGCCATAATCGTGTACTAATTTTATTTTTGTGAAATGAATATGCTACAGTAGTCAACATTTGATGTGGATCAAAACCTTTCATCAAAGTTGTCCTAAAACCAAAACAATACCCGTTCTTGTCTTAGGACAACTTTGATTAACTCTTTTGATCCACTTCAAATGTTGACTTCTATATATTTCATTTCAGTAATGTTTTTCTTTAACATTTAACATTTTGAGTGTATTTCATGTTACTAATTAATATTCATATCTAAATTATGGACTATTTTCTGTATAAAATGTAAAATATATATATATATATATATATATATATAATTTTATATAATTTTTCAATTAATGCTGTATTTAAGTTAAAAATTGAGCAAAAGTATTTAAAATCAATTGAATTGAGGCAGGTTTGTTCCACCTTGTGGAAAAAAAATTATGAAAATCACATTAGGACTGCCATAAAAGTCTCTGAGTTTCGTACCATTCAGATGAAGTAGCGATTTAAAAAAAAAAAATAAATAAATAAATAATTATCTAAAATGACTGAACAACACCAGAGGGTTAAAAGATCAAGTACAAGAGAGAATGCTGAATCCAGTTTCACCAGAGAAGCACTCTATAAGATTTCCTCCTGCCAATCATCATCCTTACCATTTATTCATTCATATCTCTTGTAGACATTTTTTGATGAACAAAGTGCGCAGTTTGATTCCGACCTAGGTCTTTTGATCACGGTTCGATTCGTACCTCGATTTGACAACAGAAAATAACCTGTGCACAGGTAACAAGAATGTCAATAAATCAAACACATCTCTGCCTGCTTGCTGCTTAATTCCTCCCCAAAATATATTTGGATCACAGCTTAAACTGTGTATAAGCTCTAACAAAACTAACAGCATTGACCGTAGAAACGGTCCCAGAAATGTAAGGAGTCTAGAAAAAGAAATTAAAAAAGGTCAAGATATGACAGTGATAAAATGTGTGTAGCAGAAAGCGAACATTATGAAAGACACTTCAGTATTTGCTGCAGATGCTTTGTGGATTGTTTCAGGATCAGTTTGAGTTCAGTGTGTCGATCGCTACAGAAAATAATTCCACCCGTCCTTCAGTTTAATAAGCACTGATCGGCCACAGACTTCCACTGTAAGATGGTGTTTTTGCTTTTACAAAACAGATGCTGCTGTAGCACTTAACTGAGTTCATTACATTAGATCCAACTGTAAAATGTACTGTTGACGCTCATCAGAGACACCGCAGAAGCGAAAGCACTCCAAATGTGTGAATAAATACAGATGGAAATCTTATTGAGTGCAACTTGGAGAATGAAGTAGCTTTTCAGGTTTTGATTTTGTTTCATTTTTGTGTTTTATTATTTCAGTGTAACATACATGTCTGGTCCTAATAATTCCAGAATAATCACTGACAGCGCTTCACCTGCGACTCTCTGCCGCTCTCACTGCTAGACGAGACTAATCGACTCAAACCAAGCTGCTCAGCTCACTTCTTCTGCTCACTCTTCTGTCCTTTCTCTGAACAGAGCACTCTTCTCAGCAGAGACTCGCTTGTAGTTTGATGTCTCAGACTCACAGCAAGGACTTCGCCATGCTTGCAAAATCTCCGACTCGCAGCTGGAGCTGTAGCGCTGTGGAAGGCAGGTTTGTGCCATCTGAACAAGAGCACTGAAATATGTTTTACAGTCATGAGACTTTTCCTGACAGTTTGAGCGGATTTGACTTTTGCCACACAGTGAATGATGAGGTTTACACTGAGCAAGTCAAGTCGAGTCAAGTCAAGCTTTATTGTCATTCTGCTACATGTGTGGACATATAGTGGAACGAAATGTCGTGTCTCGCAGGACCACGGTGCTACATACTAGTTAAACATAAGATAAACATACAACAATGCAAGTATAGGAAAAACAATAGAGCTATAAAAAAACAATAGAGCTATAAAAAACAATAGAGCTATAGAAAACAATAGAGCTATAAAAAACAATAGAGCTATAGCATTATTCGATGTAATATATGAGGTTAGTTTACACCAAAGTTTGTGAAATAATATTGTAATTTAAAATAGCAGTTTCTATTTTAATATACTTTAAAATATAGTTTATTTCTGTGATCAAAGTTGAATTTTCAGCATCATTACTCCAGTCTTCAGAGTCACATGATCCTTCAGAAATCATTCTAATATGCTGATTTATAATCATTGTTGAAAACAGTTGTGCTGCTCAATATTTTTGGGACCTGTTTATTTCAAGTTTATTTGTATATAGCGATTGTGTATAGCGCTTTTCACGATACAAATCGTTGCAAAGCAGCTTTACAGGAAATTAAGTTTCTACAATATGTATATATTGTAGAAACTTAATATATGTAACATATGGCAAAATTTGGTAATTCTGTATGTTGTCTGAGGGTTGGCATCATCTGAGGACCTCTGAGGGGTTGGCATCATCTCTTCTCAGGTGTTTGGTCATCTCAGATCATTTAAGGGTTGGATCCAGACTGAAGCTTGTGTAATTCCTAGTTAACATCCCGTGGCAGAAATAGAGAAACAAATAGAAACATAATTAGCCTAGCTGCTGTTCCATCCAAGCAAAATTGATTTGTTCAACCTAAGCTAAAGAATAATGTGCGTTTGATCAGATATAACTGCAGTACAAGAGAGAGAGTGTGTCTGAACCCCGAACGTTATTAGGAAGGCTATTCCAGAGTTTGGGAGCCAAATGTGAAAAAGCTCTTCCTCCTTTAGTGGACTTTGCTATCCTAGGTACTACCAAAAGTCCAGAGTTTTGCGACCTTAGGGAGCATGATGGATTGTAGCGTGGTAGAAGACTAGTTAGGTACACAGGAGCTAAACCATTAAGGGCCTTATAGGTAAGTAATAATATTTTGTAACTGATACAGAACTTGATAGGTAGCCAGTGCAGAGACTGTAAAATTGGGGTAATATGATCAAATTTCTTGACCTGGTAAGGACTCTAGCCGCTGCATTTTGGACTACCTGTAGCTTGTTTATTGAAGATGCAGGACAACCAGCTAGCAGTGCATTACAATAGTCCAGTCTAGAGGTCATGAATGCATGAACTAGCTTTTCTGCATCAGAAACAGGTAACATGTTTCGAAGCTTGGCAATGTTTCTAAGATGGAAGAATGCTGTTTTTGTAACATGGGAAATATGATTTTCAAAAGACATGTTGCTGTCTAATATAACACCCAGATTTTTGACTGTAGAGGAAGCAACAGTACATCCATCTAGTTGCAAATTATAATCCAAGAGATTCTGTGTATTGTTTTTTGGTCCAATAAGTAATATCTTTGTCTTATCTGAATTTAATAAGAGAAAATTATTGGTCATCCAATCTTTTACATTTAACACACTCTGTTAGCTTAGATAATTTAGAAGTTTCATCTGGTCTTGTTGAGATATATAGTTGAGTATCATCAGCGTAACAATGGAAATTAATTCCGTATTTTCTAATAATATTACCAAGGGGCAACATGTATATTGAAAATAGCAGAGGACCTAGGACAGATCCTTGTGGTACTCCATACTTTACTGGTGATAATTGATGACTCCCCGTTTAAATAAACAAAGTGGTAGCGATCAGACAGGTAGGATCTAAACCAACTTAAGGCCTGCCCTTGAATACCCGTATAGTTTTGTAATCGATCTGTGAGTATGTCATGATCTATAGTGTCGAATGCAGCACTAAGACCAAGTAAAACTAGCAATGAGATGCAGCCTCGGTCTGACGCAAGAAGCAAGTCATTTGTAATTTTAACAAGTGCGGTTTCTGTGCTATGGTGGGGCCTGAAACCTGACTGAAATTCTTCATAGAGATCTTTTTTTTTTTGCAAGAAGGAGCACAATTGAGCAGACACAACTTTTTTCTAAAATTTTAGACATAAACGGAAGATTTGAAATGGGTCTGTAGTTTGCCATTTCACTAGGATCTAGTTATGGTTTCTTAATAAGAGGCTTAATAACTGCCAGCTTGAATGGTTTTGGGACGTGACCTAAAGATAACGACGAGTTAATAATATTGAGAAGTGGTTCTTCTGCTACAGGTAACAACTCTTTCAGTAATTTAGTGGGTACAGGATCTAATAGGCATGTTGTTGGTTTAGATGCAGTGATAAGTTTATTTAGCTCTTCCTGTCCTATAGTTGTAAAGCACTGCAGTTTTTCTTTGGGTGCGATGAATGAAGCTGAAGTACTAGATGCTGCAGAATCTACATTTGTTATTGTATTTCTCATGTCATCTATTTTATCAGTGAAGAAATTCATAAAGTCAATTACTATTAAACTGTGAAGGAATATTTAGATCAGGTGGCGTCTGGCTACTTGTTAATATAGCCACTGTGCTAAATAAAAACCTTGGATTGTTTCGGTTATTTTCTATGAGTTTGCGGATATGTTCTGCCCTGGCAGCTTTTAAAGCCTGTCTATAGCTGGACATACTGTTTTTCCACGCAATTCTAAAAACTTCCAAGTTAGTTTTTCTCCATTTGCGCTCAAGATTATGAGTTTCTTTCTTGAGAGAATGGGTATTACTGTTATACCATGGCACAGTACGTTTTTCTCTATGCTTTTTCAATTTGATGGGCGCAACAGCTTCTAATGTATTAGAGAAGATAGTGCCCATGTTGCTAGTCATTTCATCTAGTTCATGTGTATTTATGGGTACACAGAGCAGTTGAGATAAATCAGGCAGGTTATTTCTGAATCTGTTTTTGGTGGCTGGAACAATAGTTCTGCCTGTACGATAACGCAGAGCCATATAGTTAATATCAGTAATACTCCGCATGCACGATACTAGGAAATGGTCAGTAACATCATCGCTTTGAGGTACGATATCTATGTCAGTAAGATCAATTCCATGCGATATAATTAAATCTAGCGTATGATTAAAATGATGAGTGGGCCCAGTGACATTTTGCTTGACTCCAAAAGAGTTTATTAGGTCAGTAAACGTAAGTCCTAATGCATCATTAGTATTATCGATGTGAATGTTAAAATCTCCGACAATTAGCGCTTTATCAACATTAACCAATAGGTCTGAGAGGAAATCTGCATATTCTTTTCGGAAATCTGTATTCGGCCCTGGCGGTCTATACACAGTAGCCAGAGCAAGAGATAGGAGAGATTTATTTTGCATATCTGACAGTGTAACATTAAGCAGAAGTAATTCAAATGAGTTAAACCTGTATCCTGTTTTCTGGGTAACATTGAGAATATCACTATATATTGTTGCAACACCGCCGCCACGGCCAGTCTGATGGGGCTCATGCTTATAACAGTAGCTTGGTGGAGTAGACTCATTTAGACCAATATAATCATTTGGTTTGAGCCAGGTTTCAGTCAAGCAGAGCACATCAAAACTATTATCTGTGATCATTTCATTTACAATAACTGCTTTGGGGGCGAGTGATCTAATGTTTAGGAGCCCAAGCTTTACAAATTGTTTTTGTTTATTTATTTTGCATTTTTCTGGATTAATCACGATCAGATTATTTCTAGATCCTGCAATAAACTTATATTTTGGCCTCACAATTCGGGGAACAGACACAGTCTTTATAGATTGGACAGCAGAAGTACTTCTATCATTTAAGTGGGTAGAACAAAAGTCATCATAGCAGTTATTTGAGAATAGGCTTACTAGTCATATGGAGCGTAGAGTCCTGGAGATGTTGTCCGACAAGAGTTCTGCTCCGACTCTGCTGGGGTGCAGGCCATCAGTGCAGAAAAGCCTAGGAAGCTCCCAGAAAAGATTCCAATTATTAACAAAGAGCAGTTTCTGTTCTTTACACCATGACAATAACCACTCATTTAAAGCAAAAAGTCTACTGAACCTTTCATGTCCACGTCGATACGTGGGAAGCGGTCCTGACACGATGATCGGCGTCGCGGGCGATGTGCTGCGCACCGTCTTGATCAGGCTCCTGAAGTCCCTCTTCAGTGTCTCCGTCTGCCGCAGCTTGGTGTCCTTCACCCCCTGCGTGCAGAATGATCACGCCGACGCTCTTGTCGCCCTTCAGGATCACGGGTATCTGCGCAGAAACATCGAGAACACGAGCACCAAGAAAACAGTGAGTGTGCACTTTACCTTTAGCAAGGGTAGCACGGACGTGCCGGACGATGGAGTCTCTGACGATCACGGCGTCGCGTTCCGTCTCGCGGAGGGGAGCGAAGCGGTTCCGGGTGGAGATCTCGAAGACCAGAGGCGGCGGAGGGGGCCTGGCTCGTGGCTTCCGCTGCTGCTGCTCCCAGGGTCCATGGTGTCCCGACGCCGGAGTGAAGGAGTCCTGGGAAGATCGCGTCCTGGGTGCACAGGGCCTGTGCAGAGAAACACACGGAGTAGAGGTGGTGGGAGTGTTAGTATCGCGCTGTATTCTCCAGCAGCTCGTGGATCTGCTTCTCAACAGCCTCTAACTCCAGCTGCACCGAATGCAGCTCGAACGTGTCCTCGTCTGCACTCAGAGGTAGACACAAATCTGTCATTAAAGCAAGTAACAGTGAGTAAACAATGGTAATGTGTATGAATAGAATGTAAGCAAGATTTGCGGCAACCACGCTGGCGATGCTAATGGACTATTAGCTAGTAGCGGACTCGGGAAATCAAAATAAAACTAGTGAATGCAAGGCGCTCCGATTGTTTTTGTTGTAGAATACAATATGGGATATATTCACGTTATAGAAATGAAAATGAAGGTATATAAAATTGATTTTAAGATAAAAAAAAAATAGATGATTTAGGATTAACTTGATGGAGCTCCAACTCAAAACACGCGGCAGCAACAAACTGTGATACTTTTTTCAAGGTTCTTTGATAAATAGAAAGTTAAAAAGAACAGTGTTTATTCAAAATAGAAATTTTGTGTTACAATATACATTACTATTCAAAAGTTTGGGGTCAGTAAATTTTTTCTTTCTTTTTTTTAAAGAAATGAATGCTTTTTTTCAGCAAGGATGTGTTAAATGGATAAAAAGTGATAGTAAAGACTTAAATTGTTAGAAAAGATTTCTATTTTGAATAAATGCTGTTCTTTTTAACTTTTTATTCATCAAAGAATCAAAGAAATAAGTATCACAGGTTCCAAAAAATATTAAGCAGCACAACAGTTTCAACTCTGATAATAAATCAGCATATTAGAATGATTTCTGAAGGATCATGTGACACTGAAGACTGGAGTAATGTTGCTGATGAAAATTCAGCGCTGCCTCACAGAAATAAATTATATTTTAAAGTATATTAAAACAGGAAACCAATATTAGAAATTGCAGTAATATTTTACAATATTACAGTTTTTTTCTGTATTTTTGATAAAATAAATACAGCCTTGATGAGCATAAGAGTCCATTAAAAATCTTACTGATCCCAAACTTTTGAACAGCAGTGTAACTGCTCTCTCAACAGCAGGTTTACTCATGCTCTATATGAATGGAGTTTTTATTTTTGCTAAATGGTTACATTCTGACAACATATATCACACATTCGTAAAAACAAGACACTTGCTAACTAATTAATATTATTGAAAATCTTGTTATACACTCATGCTTGTATCAGTATTATAAGATACAAACCATTGTTTTCTAAGTAACAAATGATGATATTGTTTATTTTTGGGGAAAACACTGGTTTTCATATGCAAAGCTGAGCAAAGATTTAAAGATACAGAGAAGACGATTACAGGGGTTCATATGGTTTCAGTGCTTTGTCAGAATTATTAGCCAAACTCACCATGTTAGATAAACAAAGAATTTTCACGGAATGACCATTCATCACTGCAAAAAAAATTATTTTCTTCCTTAGTATTTTTGTTTTGTTTTCTAGTATAAATATCTAAAAATTCTTGAATCAGGATGCATTTACTTGACAAGTAAAATGACTTAAGATATGATGTCTTGTTTTCTGAACAAAATATCAAATTTTGTAAGAAAAATAATTTTAATTCAGAGGCTAAACAATATTATTTTTCTTACCCCATTGGCAGATATTTTTGCTTGTTTTGAGCAAAAACGAACAAAATCTGGATATTTTTTTCAGAAAAGAAGACATAAAATCTTAAGTCATTTTACCTGTCAAGTAAATGCATCCTGGTTCAAGAATTTTTTAGACATTTATACTAGAAAACAAGACAAAAATACTAAGGAAGAAAATCATTTTTTGCAGTGTTGAACTCCTCGAGCGTCTCAGTATAGCGTGCAGCTGACTACAGTCAAACGCTTCAGTATTAGTACTGAAAAGCAGCCTCATGCATGATCTCTGCTGTCTATGATACCTTTAGTTAGTGTCAATAGCTACAGTGTGCCGCGCGCGTCTGGAGACTCGATGAGCTCTTCCAGTGTCAGTCTCTCGCTCTCAGATTGACTTCACTGTGTCTGACGTCAACCTTCACCTGCAGAGCCTTAACTAATGACTCTAGTCTTCTGTTCACATGCTTTATGTAAGCTGTCTCAAACACGGTGACTTTATCCCGATACTTGAGAAAATGATTAATATAATTACAATTTTGCCCATGATGACTGAAAATCATGCTTATGCAACTGTTTACATTTTGTATGTTTTCACATGAAATATGTGTATGATCTGTATGCACTCGGTTATGTTAACGACATCAAATGAATTTCTGTAAAAACTTGACAAACTCTCATCCTAGCAGACTCATGTTATACAATGTTTTGTTGTTTTTCTGTAGCATCACTTTAATTTTGTTATATCGCTCTTATATCACTCTTGTTGTGTTTGTGTCGCTGTAAATCAGTGTTTGTAAGTGTGAGTCATGAGGCTCTTTGTTCATTGTTTAGATGATAGTGATGCGCTGAAGCACATCAGTTTTGAGATGGAAACCTCACACACACACACACACACACACACACACTTATGTTTGTTTGGTTCTCTTAGTGAGGACATTACATAGACTTCCACTGATTTTTCTATCAGCTAACCAACCTCTAACCTTAAACTTACCCATCACAGAAACATCTGCAGAACACTAGATTTACATCAACAGCAGCTTCTGGATGATTTATAAACCTTTTTAACTAGTGAAGAGCAGTTGGCTGTCATGATCTTTCACTATATAAGTGTAGATATTTGGCCCTCACAAATATACTTAAACCAGTACACAGACACACACACACACAAATCTGAAATATGAGGAGCAAAATAACCTTCAGTCTATCAATCATCTCATGGACCATCAGAGCATGTGTGATATATACTGAAACATAAAGCTGGAATTACAGTCTGCCTTAATGTCTTAGTCATGTCTTAATTTTTGTCCATTGAAGATATTTTGTAAAGATGCATTTTAAATGTTTTGTTGGCTGCACGATCTGCAGCAAGAGCTAAACCAGACAAAACCTCTGAGGCCATTCGGGGACATTGTCGTGTGAAATGATTCAGAAATAAATAAATAATATTGTTTTCTTCTAGTAGCAGAGTGAAAGTGTAGTCATTATGATGAGCTTTATATAAATATAACACAAGTCCAAAGTATGTCCTCATTTAGGCAGCCATGTCAGTGAGTGTGTGTGTGTGTGTTCTTGTTTATGGTACATTGTGGACCAAATGTCCCCACAAGGATAGTAAAACCTGAAATTTTTGACATTGTGGGGTCCGGTCTGCGGTCCCCACGAGGGAGAAAATATTTAAAAATAGTAAATGATGTTTATCTGAAAGTGTAACAATGCAAACAGGTTTTCTGTAAGGTTAGGATTGGGTTAGGGGATAAAAAATGGCATTTGGTCAGAATAAAAACATTAGAAGTCTATGGAAAGTGCCCACAATTCACAGAAACAAACGTGTGTGTGTTTCTCTCGAGTGCCACAGTTTAAAAGGGTAAATCAGGCGCTGCAGACCCACAGCACTGCTGCTGAGCTCCACAGTCAGGGTCCATTTCTCTCAGATCTGATCTGAGGGCCAGAGATCAGTGATGAGCCACAGACACTCACTCCATCTGCTGGAGACACCAGGAACTTCATTCTGCTTCACTGATCTCAGGCCTGTGCTGGATAAACCCAAAACTAATGTTCCTCAAACTATCAGCAATCAGCACTATAATATCGTTTGTATATCATGTTGATATTAACAAATGCGTTCAGGTTAAAATCTTGTGGTTTATGTATTCTGCTGGTAAGTTAATGAGTTTATGATGTAAAAAAAAAAAAAAAAAAAAAACTCCTATTTTCTGTGAATGTCACCTTAAGATCTGATTCCTCTAGGGTTTATTGGATTCTTAAAATGTACCTGCGAGTTTGTTGATGTGGATTGAGCTGGCCCAGTCTTTAAAAGCCTGTGTTTGCGTCGAATGAAAATCATGCTAAAGCGTCAGAGAAACTCTCAGTAAGGCTTTAGATCTGCTGTGCTATCAAACAGCAGCAGCTGAGGTCATTACATTCCCAAACTAATAAAGCGGAACCTGTGCCTGAAAACATTACTCTTCTCATCCAGCTGTAGAACACTCACAGAAATGATTTTCAGACAAAGTGAGTCTGATCCAATTGTTCATGTTCAAAAATAACATTTGTTCTCTGAATGACTTATTTGCTTTTTAAAACTCGTCATATGAGTGTCTGCATGTTTAATTCAGTTTAGACAGTTGGCAAGAATGTTTAGCATCTGTGGTGTGAAAATGATCGCTGCGGATTTATTTTTGGGTTTTTATTTGTTTTCCCAGCTATATCTGGCAACACTGTATCGTCTGCACTTAAACTGAGGTTATTGCTGACTCACAGGATACCACATTTAGCGAGGCAAACGCAAAAAAACATCATGATATTATCTGTCAGAAACGTTATCAACGCTATCAAAACAGTAGCATTTAACACAAGTAGGCACAGATGTGTAGAACATACAGAATGAAATGAAATATGCAAACACTAACCATGAAGAAGGCTATGCTTTCATTCAGTTTAGTAGTTAAATTTTCAAAGCCATGCTAAAAATATTCATAAGAGCATTAGACAAAGTTATCATTTATATAGCTATCATTAATGAAAACTATAACAGTAATATGTATTGTTGCATGGATAAACAACTAGGCTAATAAAATTATCCACCCCTAACCTATAGTAAAGAATTAACAAATTTTGATGCAATATGATATCATTTAACAATGCTCATCCCTTCAAAACAGAGAAAACATCTTTCACAAGCATCTACATGTCTGTCTCTTTTAAAGTGTTTATGAGTTAGGAGTTATAGCACAGTTTTTAACTCCACCCCAGACCTCATTAATTTTCAAACCCTGGCTACGGCCACGATAACATAAATATTACATATTAAAAAGTGACATTACAGTGATGTTGATCGTTTGGTGTGGGTGATTAAACTTGTCCGTAAGAAAACACAACGAGGAAACAAAATTGCCTTTATACATTTACATTTGCAGTACACGTAGCAATAAGTGTGTCAGAGTCATAAGTGTGTTTACATGTAGACATCACTACAAATTGGACGCATATTTATTATTGTTTTAATGACGTTTCGCGGGCTGCTCGTGTTACCTGTGCGCATGCGCGCTACATGATGTACCTGTTTGGGGGTGGAGTACTGATGATGATGATGATGATGATGACGAGGGGGAGGAAGAGGAGAGCCCAGGAAACACAAACCGGCCTTTTGAGAGACACACAACTAAAAGTTAAAGCTCTTTAGATAAAATGCAGTTTTGACTGAGCTGCTCATCCACCGCTTTCATCAGATTCACACTCGCGCCGGTTTCGGTTCGCGGTTTCTGGAGTTTATCATCATGAGGAGGATAATCGTGTGTACGCTGCTTCTGAGTCTCCTGGCCTCAGGTGAGTCTGATCTTCACATAGAACATCTCAAACACACACGCATCTGTCCATTTCACTGCGAGAAAGACAATAATACACAGACATTGTGAAGGTTGATCAATGGAAACAGGTAAAAGTGTCACCTGTGCGTTCGTATCGATCACGTGATCAGTGATTGTTGACACAAAGAATCCAATTTAAAAATTGTACAAATGTTAAAAGACAGATGCTAAGATACTTGTTTAAAAATAGCACTCATTAATAAGCAAATATGGAATCTAGAGAATTTTAAAAAAAAAACTGCAAGTGATCATGAAAGTTCATATGAAAAGCAAGAGATTCAAATAAATGACGTTTCCACAAATATTTTTCTGAACATGTCTCTTTATAAACATGTTTGACACTGATACTGAATTTGTCTGGAACCAGTGAGGAATTTCCTGCTCTTTGTCTCATGACCAGTTTTACAGGTTTGGCAGCCTGTGTGTTAACTAACTCTGTCTCAAACACACACACAAACACACTTTCGCTTCCATTCTTGTAGGGATTCTGTCTATCCAGGTCACCCTCTCTGAGACAGAGAAGCGCACGACTCTCTTCGCATCGGTCACCTTGCGTTGTGATTTTTCTACCTCCGCTCAGCTGCAGAATGTGGTGGTCACTTGGAGATACAAATCCTTCTGCAAAGACCCTGTTCTGGACTACTACTCCACAGGTAGTGCTTCAACGTCACTTCCACATCTAGATTGTGGAAGTGTTTCCCATATGTTTTCATAGATGTCTGTATGGGATGCGCTGTGATGGTGCCATTGGTGATGCATCAGAGCAACAACTGGAGATGCTTCCTTTGTATTAGATGCATCGCTGTCATGAGTGCTTTCAAAAAGTGGTGGGGGCAAAACAGAAATGCATTTGTGTATACATCCAGATCTGTGGCCAGAGCACAATTGTGACCCTGGACAACAAAACCAGTCATAAGGGTCAGTTTTGTGAAATTGAGATTTCTACATCATCTGAATGCTGAAAGCTGAATGAATAAGCTTTCCATTGATGTATGGTTTGTAAGGATAGGACAATATTTGGCTGAGATACAACTATTTGAAAATCTGGAATCTGAGGGTGCAAAAAAAAAAAAACATTGAGAAAATCACCTTTAAAGTTGTCCAAATGAAGTTCTTAGCAATGCATATTACCCATCAAAAATTAAGTTTTGATATATTTATGGTAGGAAATTTACAAAATATCTTCATGGAACGTGATCTTTACTTAATATCCTAATGATTTTTGGCATAAAAGAAAAATGGATAATTTTGACCCATACAATGTATTGTTGGCTATTGCTACAAATATACCTGTGCTACTTATGACTGCTTTTGTGCTCCAGGGTCACAATTAGGAAAACATGTTTTGGATTGAATTTCCCTTTGGGATTAATAAAGTTAAAGTTAATCAATCAACTACCACTGTGGCACAATTACGTGTTTAACACCAGAACTTTAATTAGCTGTTGTGTCATTGTTGTCATCACATCAGCACAACCTGTCCAGTGCTAATGCACATGTGCTGTTGTGCTGCAGCGTACCAGTCTTCCCTTCAGTTGGGTCGAGACCCTGCCAATGACTGCGTGGACTCACAGCGCACCATCCGAACCGTGGCTCAGAAACTGGGGTCCAATGAGGCAGTGCTGGGCAACGAGTACAGAGACCGCAAAATCTACATCCAGAACAGTGAGTTGATGCTTGATGTGCTATTTTACTGCAATGAGACTGTACTTTTGTATTGCTTTATTTTCTGAGGAATGCTGTCGGACTAATAGTTGAGCATCTGACCTTCACAGACAGATGAGAATGTATGCAAACCTGAGCTATAGTGAACCAGAATCAAACCTGAACAATAGTGAACCAGAGTCAAACCTAGTGATAGTGAAATATAGTAAACTAGAATTAAACCTGAGAGAAAGTGAACCAGAATCAAACCTGAGTAATAGTGAGCTATAGTGAACTAGAATTGAATCTGAGTGAGAGTGAAGTAGAGTCAAACCTAGTGATAGTGAACTATATTAAACTAGAATTAAACCTGAGCTATAGTGAACCAGAGTCAAACCTAGTGATAGTGAACTATAGTAAACAATAATTAAACCTGAGAAAGTGAACCAGAATCAAACCTGAGTAATAGTGAGCTATAGTGAACTAGAATTGAATCTGAGTGATAGTGAACTATAGTAAACCAGAATCAAACCTGAGCAATAGTGAACCAGAATCAAACCTGAGCTATAGTGAACTAGAGTCAAACCGGAGTGATAGTGAACTATAGTAAACCAGAATCAAACCTGAGCTATAGTGATCTAGAGTCAAACCTAGTGATAGTGAACTATAGTAAACCAGAATCAAACCTGAGCTATAGTGATCTAGAGTCAAACCTAGTGATAGTGAACTATAGTAAACCAGAATCAAACCTGAGCAATAGTGAACCAGAATCAAACCTGAGCAATAGTGAACTATAGTGAACTAAAATCAAACCTGAGCATTAGTGAACCAGAGTCAAACCTAGTGATAGTGAACTGTAGTAAACTAGAATCAAAACTGAGAGAAAGTGAACCAGAATCAAACCTGAGTAATAGTGAGCTATAGTGAAATAGAATTGAATCTGAGTGATAGTGAACTAGCATCAGCTCAATTCAGTTCAATTCAATTCAACTCAAATCAGACTCAATTCAGTTTCAGTAAATCACTATGAATAAAAAGTGCCTGCTAACTAGCTAATTTAGTTTATTTTTTTTTATTTATTTATTTTTTTTTACTACTGCAAAGTAGAGCTGGTTGATATATTGAATTAGCGACATTATTGTGATAACTGAATAATCAATATAAATTTATAGAATATTGTAAATAGTGAATATTGTTGAAAATTAAGATTAATGTGCCAAATTTCACTCCTCCTGCAAACAAGCCAATAAAGGCTTATGTGTTCCAGCAACTAGTTCCCCATCTGAAAGCATTTTTAACTCTGGTGGGAACATCATGTCGTGCCACAGAGCATCTCTTAAACCAGAAACCACTGATAGACTTGTGTTCTTAAATAAAACTTGTCAAACACTTGCATAATTTGTGAATAATGTTTGAAATGTAGTATGTGAATTACATTGCTCTAAAGAATCTGTCAAAATGTACCTATTTTGCACTCTTTTTTTTTTTTTTGTATTGTTACATTTGTGTTAATTTAATAAAAAGAAGTGAGTGGTCACTAGGTCTGCGTTTTTTTTAACAGTAAGTTTTGCACTAAACATTTTGAATGTGCTTAGAAACAATAGCTGTTCTAAATAATTTTTTTTATTGGGGCAGTAGAAAATCACCTTTTTAATTATACTAGAGCACATGCAAAACATTGAGGTGTATATACAAAATCTGGAAAAATATCAAGATATAAAATTTTAGGTATGTTGCCCAGCCTTACTGCAAAGTGAACTGATGACCTGACTGATCAATTTGTTTATATGGATAAGTCATTGCAGTCCTAGTTCAGATATTCCTGCGGTGATGACGGGTTTATTTTCTGTGATTGTGCTGACTGTGTTTGTGTGCCATCAGAGGCTGATCTGGTCATTCAGGAGGTGATGTGGTGGGATAATGGGATGTATTTCTGTGCTGTGGAAGCACCTGGAGACACAGTCGGAGATTCAGACCAAGAGATGAAGCTCATAGTGTACCGTAAGCGAATCACCTGATTACTACTAACACAGGAGTGTGTCCTAACCCTAACACAACAGAAGAACCCTTTTAACTCAACAAGACTCCAAAGATCATGAATGCTCAAACAGTCTACTTATAATTCTTTTAAATAGAACAGACATGAAAACATTTCATTCAAAACAGAAGCAGACTCAGACAATAAAGCGCTATATAAATGCCCCATTCATTCATTCATTCATTCATTCATTCATATAATAAATCACTACACGTAATCTGTCCAATCACAAAACTTAAAGGAAGCAAAGCAAATGCTACAGTCAAACCAAAAATTATTCAGACACAAGATATAATTTTTGATATTTTTTTTACTAGTGGGTGCAGGACACTATAGTTGATTAATGTAAGTGAGGATAGCAAAATAAAGTAAACTGTGACACATTATACCCAAAAATTCTTCATACAATGGACTACCAGTAAAATTGATAAAAAATTTGGGACTAAAAATTTGATTTTACACTTTGACCTGACCATGTTTTGTTCCATACCTTTCTATCAAAGTTAAGTTAAACTCTTGAGTTCTTGTCATATTTTATTACCATTTTCTAAACTATAGCAAATAAACTGTGATAATGGGAGAAATGTTGAAGGTGTCTGAATAAATTTTGGTTTGACTGTATGTGTTGAATGTTGGTCTGTTCACCGATTGCATGAACACACAGGATTAGGACCAATAATGGAACAATTACATGAGAGAAATAACAAACACAACATCATATAAAGTAGCAGATGACTAGAACAGGCTTGAATGCTTCAGTGAAAACCCTGGACTGAGCAGAGCACATCTGAATGTTGTGGTTTTTTCTGTTAGATTGGTTGACGGTTCTCCTCATCGTCTTCGGCGCGCTGATGCTCATCATCCTCTTCGGTATCTGCTGCTGTCAGTGCTGCCCACAGAAGTGCTGCTGTTATGTGCGCTGCCCCTGCTGTCCAGAAACCTGCTGCTGCCCCGCAAAATGTTAGAACACACTCGCACACACACGCACACTTACACACACACACACACACAAACACACACACACACACGCACTCATACACACGCTCACTCTCACACACACTCACACAAATACTCACACTCACTTACTCACACACACGCTCACTCACACAAACGCACACTCACACACACTTACACACACTCACAAATACACACAAACGCATTCACACTCACAAGCACACTTACACACACGCACACTTACACGCTCACGCACACACACTCACACGCACACTTACTCACACAAACACACACACACTCTCACACTTTTACTTACTTTACTTTTACTTTTACTTTTAGTCATTTAGCAGACGCTTTTATCCAAAGCGACTTACAAATGAGGACAACAGAAACAATCAATTGTAGTATTAAAACAAATAAAACTGATCCAAAACTAAAAGCTAAAACTTTATAAATGGTATATACACACACGTTAAAAAAATTAAATAAAAATGAAAAATGCATATGACAATTTCTAAACTTAACATTTAAATGAAAACAAAATAAAGCTACAAACAATTCAAAATATTAAGAGAACAAAAGGTATGTGTAATAATGATTCTAACATAAAACTAAGCCAAACACCAAAAACTACTATGTGTATGCACACACACACATATCCATAGATTCAATATTATTTCATTTCCATGTAGTTTGTTGAAGTACTAAAATAACTCAAATAAAACTAAAACTTAATAAATAACTTATACAGACACAATAGAAGAAACTAATAAAATGACAAACATTACTACAACTGTAACTAAAATTAAAATAGATAACATATACAAAACAAACTACATTAGTTTAACAGTAATCCTAAAAAAATAACTGTGCCAAACATACAAGTACGAAATGGTTATAAAAACTGAAAGAAAAGTGAAACAAGTAATAGGAAAGAGAATAAATGAAAAGCGATACTTATCCCTTGCCAGTGTCCCTGTCCGGTGGAGTCGCATGGTCTTTACACACTTCGGTCTTAACACGACGAGGGCTTCACACGAGAGCTGCCGCGGTATAATAACCTTTTTTATACCCGTCTAACAAATCACTAATTGAATTCAGCTGGACACACTTTCCTGTTAATCACAATAAATGGCCACGCAAGCGCAAACACTAACAAGGTACGCTATACAGTAGGAGACCAAACGCGATATTTTTTTTCACACACACACGCACACACACTCACACACGCACACTTACACACACAGTCACACAAACAAACACATACGCTCACACACACAGACACACACGCAGTCACACACACACACTCACACACACACACTATAACACACACACACACACTTACAGACACACTCACACAAACACACACTCTCATGCACTCACACACATGCTCACACACACACACACACACACACACAGACAAACACACACACAAACACTCTCACTCACACACACACACGTTTGTTTTTGTGAATTGTGGGGACATTCCACAGGCGTAATGGTTTTTATACCGTACAAACTGTATGTGCTATTGCCCTACACCAACCCTACACCTAAACCTACCCCTTACAGGAAACTTTGTGCATTTTTACTTTCTCTAAAAAAACTCACTCTGTATGATTTATAAGCCTTGGGGACATGGGGTAATGTTCTCATAAATCACCTTCTCCTTGTAATACCTATGTCATACACGTCATTATAAATTACAAATTTGTGTCCTCATGTCACAAAAAAAAACACTCACTCACTCACACTCAGACGCACGCACGCACGCACGCACGCACTCACACTCACACACACTCACATGCACACACTCACACGCGCACACACACACACACACACACACACACACACACACAAACACAGCTTCTGTAACTGAACACAGAGATGAAGACTCTGGTTATAATGCTGTTCTCTGTTCAGTGGTGATGCAGCACAGGCTGATGAAGGAGGCGCAGAAGGCCATGACGCCGTGGATGAACGGACAGCCCATCTATGCACCGATGAGCAACCACAGCTCCTCTTACCAGATGAACCCCATGCTGTATGCAGGTCAGAGTCTCTGATGAGTTTCAGGAGTAAATCAGGAAGTCAGTGGATGCTGTATCTAGACTTTAACCCTGTAAAGCCTGACCAAAATCTTTTAAATGAAACCGTTTATTGAACCTTTAGGCAAAATGTGGTAACACTTTACTTGAAGGGTTAGTTCAACCCAAAATGAAAATGATGTCATCAATTACTTCACCCTCATGTCGTTCCAAACCCATAAGACCTTCGTTCATCTTCAGAACACAAATTAAGATATTTTTGATTAAATCTGCGAGCTATCTGACCCTCTATAGACAGCAACGCAACTGAAATGTTCCCAGGTCCAGAAAAGTAGTAAATGCATCAGTAAAACAGTCCATGTGACATCAGTGGCTCAGCTTCAGTTTTGCAACGCTATGAGAATACTTTTTTTTTTTTTTTTTTTTTGTGGCAAAGAAAACAAAAATAACAATTTACTCAACCATTCTTCTCCACCCCAGATTCGTCTCGGCCACTGATGTCACATGGACCTGTTTTACCGATGTATTTACTACATCATTTTCATTATAGCACAGATTCCATTTTGTCTGTTATTTTGAAACTAAAGCAGTGAAATTTTGATTTGTCCAAATCTTTTCATAGGCTGCTGTGTGTTGATGATGGAACATGATCTTTACTTAATATCCTATTGATTTTTGGCATAAAAGAAAAATCGATAATTTTGACCCATACAATGTATATTTTGCTATTGCTACAAATATACCTGTGCGACTTATGACTGCTTTTGTGCTCCAGGGTCATATATATTCCAAAGCCCATTATAGCACAGATTCCATTTGGTCCGTTATTTTGAAATGTAGATTAGAGTGTTGATGTTCTTATACGTCTCTCTGTTTTCAGGCTCCGCATCAGTCAAAGGTGCGATGACTCCTGTTCCTCTGCCGCCTCCACACATGGCAGCCATGCAGAACATGCCTCCTCCCAGCATTCATGCTAACGGCGGCACTAACGGCACTAACCAGGTGCTGGACTATCTGCAGAGCCAGGTGCGGGGCATGGAGGTGACCAGCCCACTGCTCCAGCCGCAGCACCTGCCTCCAGCTCCTCAACACCTGCCTCAGCACGTGCCCTTCTCTGCCGGGCCGCCCAGCATGCTCTCCGCTCTGGACGACGCTCCTCGAAGAGCCCCTCCTGGCTCCAGAGGACGCTCCAGCGGCTCATCCGCTTATAACGCCTCTCGCCACTACCCCCGGCCGGCCCTGGCGCGCAGCTACAGTCAGGAGGACGCTCTGGACAGCCGCAGCCGGTCAGGGGCCTATCGTCCACGCTCGCACTCCAGAGACGGCCTGCTGACCAATAGAGGCCCGTCCAGACGAGACGACTACTCTCCTCTGCCCCATCGCAGCTCCTGGAGCTCTGCCAACGAGGAGGACAGCAGGAGAGGAGGCGCCAGAGGAGGAGGCTGGAACGATTATCCGCCCAGTTACAGCGAGTACGAGCCTGGGAAGAAACCGATGAAGCGGCCTGAGCGATTCTCTGTAAGAGTCTGAATGTGTTCACGAACACGGTTTTGTCGTTTTAATGTGGCTAATCTCATCTAATCTCAGTTTTTTTTATAATCGCTAGGATAGATTTCTCATTACTTAGGTCACTTTTTCAAAACTCTTCACACAGCGAGCACAACATCAGTCTATGTGGCTAAACTGTGGATCTTTTATCATTGCTTTGGCATAAAATGCATTCATTGACCACATCTGTCAAATTACATGAATTATTATATCACTTCGACACAAACAATGGCAAAACTTTGTGCTATACAAGCCAATTTGCACATTTACTGTTTTCAAAACTGTTTTTTTAAAACCAAGCACAGTGAAAAATGAATAAGAATTTCTACAGTAATATGATATAGAAAAATATTCTGAATGTAAAAAATCAGATACTATTAAAGCAGTTGCATGTAGCTGAACATCTTCACAACCTTTGTTAGAGTTATGTTAGAATGAGTTGATTTGAGACATTAATGAAGTGTTTTGGTAGTTTTAGTGCATTTTGAATGTGAAATGAACTGCTGTGTCAAGCTGAAAGATGATTAGGAGAACTGTGTGAAGAGTTTTGAAAAAGTGACTTTAGTATTGAGAAATGTGTCCTAGCGATTGTAAAAAAAAAAAAAAAATTTGTAAACTAACATGTGGGACGTTCTGGTGTCATGAGTAGATATAAAGTGGGATTCAAACATTTAAACCACACTGATAACGTAAAAAGGTGGATTCTTTCTTTCTCGTTTACACCTGGAAGGAAACGTGAGAAATGATGAAAACACAGAACTGTAATGAGATCACATGAATTTGTCAGAGTAATTAATCATGTAAGTCAAACGATAAGGTCAGATGTTCTACTTTTAGTGAAGATCTTTGTATTATCTCAGATCCTGCTGGAGAACCTGATCATCAGCTCTAGCACAAACACTAGTATTGAGCACATTTGTGACCTGGACTGGCAAAATGAGTGTGAATGCACACAGGCTAATTTTGACCTACAGGCAAAAAAACTGACAAATGTCGAATTGGAGCTTTTCACAAAAATGAGTTCATTAAGCCCTTGTCTAGCGATCCCAATGCTCCACTTGTTCTTTTCTGCATCTGTTCTTATTTATAACAACAAAGATAAAATAAAAAATAGTTATGTTGCGATTAGTAATATAGTAATGAATATTAAAAAAGAATTGGAGGAAAAGATGCAATGTTGCTCGGTGATATTTGTTTTGGAGTCTTCAGAAAACTTTAACTCGATTTTTCTTAAAATTAACTTTGCTGACTCTATTGATTTCAAACAGGTGTAGCTCAGTAATTTTTTGTCCGAATCCAATAAATCATGCATCATTTTGAAGGTCTTTAATGAATAATGTAAAAATAAAAATAACTAATTTTTCAAAATCTCCTCATTGTGACTCATTTTGCCAGCACAGGTCACAATTATACACAAGCACACCGTTCATAATCACTGAGATCTTCTACACACACACACACACACACACACACGGCTGTCTGCTGTTGATGCTGTGGGTGTGTTGTTCAGTGTTGATGTTTAACTTCTGTCCTGCAGGATAAAAGCTCTCGCAGCGGCAGCAGTATAGTCATCTGATCCAGAGCGCTGTAGACAGACTTCACTGAGGCGTCTGTGTTCATGTGCACAGAGCAAAGCACATTTGTTTTATTGAACATGTTTGAAGGATGTTACACTGAATCACTAAGTTCTGTTTTATATTTTGTGCAGAGCAGTTTATATTAATGTGAATATGTATATCATCTTCTAGTAATGACATTAGAGGAAGCTTTTTTTAATTATATAGATTTTTTTTTTTAGGTTGCTTGGGTTTTAGGATTAATCTGTGTAAATTTAACTTCTTATATGTCAATATATTTATATTTTGGGTTTTTTAATAATGTAGCCACAGCATTACAGCATATCCCAATATAATACAAGAAATATGTGACTGTTGTTTGCGTTAAATGCTATAACCCCTGAAATGGTAATTATCATATCTGTAATAAGTTATTCATCTTGACTTGTGCTTGCTACTGGTTGTGAACATTGGCTGCATAAACACAAGGAATAACTTTTGCAGACGTCCAGTGTGTATTTACAGTTTCATCGATCAAACTCAGGTCAAGCTGTTCTTTAGTCTTTCTGTAAATAGTGTCTTTTACAGAACTGCTTACTGCATCTAAGTTTAAAATCAATCATTCTTCAGCTTTGCATTTATATCAGCTGTAACTGAATGTGTGAATCACTGTTACTGCTTGTGAACAGCCTCTGTAATGATGGCAGGGTTTTAGATATGTTTATGTTCTGCAAATATAAAGAACAGTCTGTTTGTGTTTATTAATGTTTATGCATCTTATGTGTGTATCTTGCAGACAGTTTGACACAATTTTGCTTTTCCATCTGCATAAATAAATCCTGAGGTCTGTAAGACATTTTCATCAGTGCTTCTCGATCTCTTCAGGCTGATCACAGGATCAATGCATTCATGGCTTCAGTTCTGAGTTAATGAATGATTTCGGACTTTGAGTGACATAATGCTATATTTGATCAATATCAGTGTTGCTGTAGTTCAAATGAATCACCAGAGCTTCTCATTTCATCCAGTGTTTCTGGCTCAGAGAGACTTTGTGTCTCTCATTGCCGAAGAATGTTTGCTCTGTTTCAGAACCCCAGGTAGTTTGACAAAACAATTAAACCTGGAAGTTAAAATACAATATGTGTAGCAATATGTTCCACAACCGCAGGAGAGTCTATGGAAGGACGATCAAGATTATATTCGTAACACAAACTTAAACGCATTTTTTTGTTTGTTTACAAACAGAACGATAATGCTGATCAGCCAAAAGAAAGACAGTAATTGAGCCTTGACCAAAACGTTTTGGTTTGGTGTACAGCGCGTGCGCAGCTCTCGCGTCGCGTCGCGTCGCGTCTCTGATGGCGTCATGTGACGCAGCGTCGGTTTGCCACGTCGGTCTGTAACTGCAGCGCGAGGAACTTCAGCAACTTTTGTGTTTTGCCCGTTAAGGCCGTTAATAACGAGCAGCGCGAGGCGAATCTGCCGAGGCCTCTTCAAAAACGCCACAAAGATACATTGTTGCAGACAGAGCGACACAAATGAGGTTGTTACAGAGTTTCGGTGACTAATGTCTGCGCTCATGATTGATGTGCGGTAAGTGTTACTTTAATCATGCCTTCAGGCTCTGTTTACACTGATGAACATCAGCTCTTTAATACTCGTATAGTTGAGCTGGTTTAGTTAACGTGAGTTCAGTTACCAGCGACAAACCAACTAGTCTGTTTATTTCCTGTTTGTGTTTATTGGTTGATGTGTTAGTCTGGGGTTCAGCCGATAGTTAGTGCTGGTAGTTTAGTCGTTAGTCTGGTTGTGGGTGTAGTTGATGTGTTAGTCTGGTTAGCTGCTAGTCTAATCTAATCTCGCAGCATCATGAGATGATTCCCATCAGCAGCAGCAGCAGTAAAGCTGTTTTTTCTCGCAGTTCAGCTTCATTACTCTCTAAGTTCCTCTTTTAGTACAACAGGTTCAACTGCTGTTTTGTGTCAGATGATGAAACGCTCGTTTGTCTGACCTCTGACCTTACTGTGTTAGGATGAAAGTTGATTGAATTGATTCCCTTGAATGACTTTACAGCTACAGATTTTTCCGACCTTCATTTCTCTGTAAGTTAAGGGTGCAGACTATTGCTGAAAAACACAATCCCTACTAAGCAGTCAGATGTAACTAAGATGCACAAAGGCACAGATCCCTAAACAAGGCCATATCTGCAGATTAAACTTTTTTTTGTAGATGCATTTTTAAATTTGAACTAGCACCTCATGATTACACCATGTTATGTACGAGAAGCTGCAAAAGACACTGGTGCAAATGGAACTCAAAAAAAACATGGTGAAATTAATTATGTAAATATAATATGCAATATTGCATCACCAAAAATTGAGGTCATGCACATATATTGTGCGATAAGTCGATATATTGATTATTACGATTGGCCTATTTACAGCAGTTTTGTGCTTTGCCATGTGGTTTCACATCATGTTTAGGGGTTTTCTTCTTTCAGTGACTGTTATCTGGTTAGTATCACTGTGATGTGGTCAGCGGTCAGCATTCAGATGTGTTTCTCCTCAGTGTGCGGGCTGCTTTGGGCCGAGACGTGAGGACACAGGGATCCGCTGTGGGAGATGCCCGGGGGCCGCAGGGGTCCGAGTAGACAGCAGCTGAGCCGCTCCGCACTGCCCCCGCTGCAGACACTGGTGGGCGGCAGCCTCAGCAATGGGGCGGGGCTCCGCTGCAGGTGAGCTCACCTGAGCACTTTATTACCAAACTCTTCTGGTGGGCCTTCTTTCATTTTACAGTGCTGGCCAAAATGATTAGAACACTAGTATTTTCAGCAGTTAAAAATGGTTTTCAGTCAGTTATTTCTATCTTTTGCTGTAGTGTGTCAGTAGGAAATATCAGTTTACATTTCCAAACATTCATTTAGCCATTAATTGTAATAATCCAGTGAGATTTTAGTTTGCTCCACACAGAGATCTGATCTGATCATCATCAGTCTGTCTGGAATGACATGAAGAAACAGAAAAGACTGAGACAGACTAAATCCAGAAGAACTGTGGAGAACAACGTCTCCAAGACGCTTCAAGAAACAAAGCTCCTGAGAAAGTCTCTTTAGAGTTTCCAAAAGCTGCTTTAAATGCAAAGGATGCTCACAACAAATGTTGATTTCATTTAGTTAATAGAAGTTCATTGATAAAGAAAATCTATTTATGACATTATTTTTGACAGCATCCTCATTTTACAGCATTTTTACACAAGTGCCTAAAACGTTTAACAGCACTGTAGCTTTGCAGGTAGCTTTCTTGAAGCATCAGTTCTTCTGGATTTAGTCTGTCTCAGATTGTTCTGTTTCTTCGTGTCATTCCAGACAGACTGATGATGATCAGATCAGATCTCTGTGTGGAGCACAAAAAACTCACTGGATTATTACTATTAATGGCAAAATCAATGTTTGGAAATGTAAACTGATATTTCCTACTGACACACTACAGCAAAAGATAGAAATAACTGACTTAAAACCATTTTTAGCTGCTGAAAATACTAGTGTTCTAATCATTTTGGCCACCACTGTATACAGTAACTAAAATGCAGAAATACACGCACACAGTCCATATTAACGATTGAGTGAATTATTTATTCACCGTTCATCTAATTTTTTTCATAGTTAACATTAATGCATCCATTGTTGAAAACAGAACTGTGTCATTATGTGGACAACAGTCATAAAGACACGAGATGGAGGCGCTTCACTCGCACTACAAACAAACTCTGTTTCTATATGAACTGCATGGGATGCTGAACTCTGTAAAATGAGATACATCAAAAATAAAACAACGTAATGGGCTCAAACACATCAGACTGATGTTTAGCTGTTCTCCACTGGTCTTCACATGAGCGTCTCACTTCAAAGAAATGTATGAAGAGCAGCACACCAAACAACGCTGCGTTCATATTAGGGCTGGGCCATATGGCCTAAAAAAAAAAAAATCCCTGATTTTTTCACAAAAAATCCGATTTACGATTTAAATCGATTCCACACGCCCCCCCCCCCCCACTTAAAATCAATCTGCAGATGACAAAGAAATTGTTCAAAATGAGTTTTAACTTTATTTTGTTTTGATTTTCCCTTCTGGGATTTGATCTGGATTTCCCCCTTGAGGTTAAAGTGCAATCAGAAACAACAAGCCAAAGAGACAAGATGGCAGGCCCTGTCATTGTAAACAGTGAAAATGTAACATAACATAAAATGTAACATAAAACATAAAATTGTGTGACCCTTTTTGATAAGTTTTCTTTAAACACAAGTTTAACATCTTGCTATTCAGTAGATAGGAGGTAGTTCTGATAAACGATGGACGATGACATCATGGGGTTAGGGAGTGTGCCCGAAGCGTGAATCCGTATTCAGAAAGGCACGAAAACAAATAACATTGCTAACAGTTGCCTGTTACAGTTACATTACAGTACATAAAATTTCATTACCACATACACAGAGTAAGGAGAGATGACTCAGGACGATGACAAATGATTTGCAGATCATGAGCAACACTGACAAACATCTAATCTTGTAAAATGTGTGGTAAGTACTGCCGCTCCATAGTATAAACACTGACCTGCGATCGCCAATCTCGAAAGTGAAAGTGAAACTAAAAAGCGATCGTGCATTCAAAAGCAGTTGCAGTGCATGATAGCGGCTCCCTGATTCCCGTAATTTTATATACAGTATGATGATCACCCAATGATAAATCTGAGAGGGAAAGAAATATACATTTTCCTCCCATCTCCTATTTATTCTCTGCAGTAAGTCAATGTCATGGACCTAAGGGCAGAGCAAGATTAAACATCTTTCTAGTCTATATTTCCATCTTGTAATCCCGCTGTTTTGGGTATTTAAAGAAAAGAAAATATTTGTAATAGAGCACTGACTGTTGTTCATGTATTTATGGCCTCATTTGGTGAGACGGCAGACGTTGAAAACACCGCGCGCTTCAGTGTGTGTGTAGTAAACGAAACTGCGCGTCTGTGCATTCATTCATAACGAGACACGCAGGATTCATATTTAAATCGCATTATTGCAGCTTAATATTTACAGATACTAGTTCATATCGCGATCTGATTTAAGTGTAATGACCTACTTTTGATTTATTCATCCAAACTTTGGCAAATTCAATGACATTCTGCGTTACAGAATTCCGCGTTTTCCGCATCGCAGAAATCATAAAGCCCTGATCGCACCGCGGCGCTCGCGTCCGGTGTAGACACGGTGTGAGTTTTTTAATGGGTTATGTTATAGCCCTGCTTGTTTTTTTTTTAAATGTTTTTATGAAATCTCTGTATTGCTCATATCATCGCATTATTTACTGCCATGCGAGCCACAAATTAAAGCTTGGCGAGCCGCGCAATGAGTAACACTGCTTTAAGGGATCCGCAGTGCGTCATTTTCTTTCCGAACACGCTGGGATGCGGCGGATTGCGGGGGATCACGAAACCCTACCTAAACTCTAATATGACAAACGCGCGGGAGGAGGGCTGAGCCCATTCGGGACTACGGGAGCCCAGAGGGGAGCGTCGGCGGATGTTAAAGAGAAAACCGATTTTCATTCAAACAAATCGACGTAAATTCGAGTTAATCGATAAAATCGATTTATCGCCCAGCCCTAATGTGTGTGTGTATATATTCTTCAGTATAATCTGTTTTTTTTGCCTGGCAGGCTGTGAAAGAGCTGACATTAGTTGGTGTGATCACTGTTTTGAATATCAGACTGAAATCTGCTTCCTGATGAAAAACGTGTGTGTGAGTGTTCTTGTTTCCAAATGTCCCCACAAGGAAAGTAAAACCAGAAATTTTTGACATTGTGGGGAATGGCCTGTGGTCCCCACGAGGAAAAAAAAAATTATTAAAAATAGTAAATGATGTTTATCTAAAAGTGTAATAATGCAAACAGGTTGGGTTAGGGGACAGAAAATATCGTTCGGTCTGTGTAAAAGTAATAGAAGTCTATGGAAAGTCCCCACAATTCACAGAAACAAACGTGTGTGTGTGTGTGCGCGACTACTTGTTTTTCATATTTGGACGTTTAGGACACACACACACAGGCTGGTTGAGAGAGGGCTTCAACAACTTGGGATGCTCATAAAGAGGGCTAAATGGTTAGCAAAGTACTGTGCTCTGTCTGCTATCATAGGCAGTGCCAATATTGTTATTTATATCCATAACAGCTGGAGTGTTATGCTTAATACTGTGAAGATCTACTGTATGCCACTGACCCGTGATTTTTTTTTTTTTTTGTACATGTATTTAACTGCATCTATAATATTCATGTCCCTGTAAGTAATTTCTTTTAAGTGGATTTAAATAAATCTGTCTGTCTCAGGAGCAGTGGTGTGGTGGGTCTGTCGGCTCCTCCGCTCACGGCCCTCATCACTCCTGAACCCGTCCGTCATTCCCGAATTCCCGATCTTCCTCTGGACAGTAACCTGCTGTTCGAGTCGCTGCTCTTCCTCTACCTGCTGGTGGCGCTCTTCGTTCAGTACATCAACATTTACAGAACGGTCTGGTGGTCTTCATACAGCCACCCCTCAGCCTCCACATCACTGGTACAGTCACATCACACAATACGACAATATTACTATTAATATATTAATGATATTAATGATGTACTCCGCTTTATGTTGCTCTGAGTTTCCTCCTTCAGTGGAACACCAGAGGAGACATTTGGCAGGTTGTTCACGCTGCTCTTTACTAGAGTTGGGTATCATTTGAATTTTATCAATTCAAATTCTGAATCTGCTTATCGATTCCCAGTTTCAATTCCAATATGGTTAAAAAAAATGAAGTCAAGCATTTAGATATCAAACATATTTATTCAGTGTCTTTTTTTCAAAACATTTAATTGCTGCTGAATACCACAAACAAAAATCAGCCGGGTACATAAAAACTGAACTCCACAGGGTTCCCACGCTTCTTGAAAGTACTTGAATATCAGACACATGGATTCAAGGCCTGGAAAGTACTTGAAAATAAATATAGGTCCTTGAAAGCGCTTGAAATAAATCTGAAATAAATTTTGTTTAGTAGAATGGTGCTGTTTCAAAAATTTTCCTATATTCGCTGTCGAAGACAAAGCGAAACAGCGCTAATGATTGGGGTGGAGATGGAGTAGCGGGAGAAAAAATCTTTGCATGCGAGCTGATGCGCACATTGCGCAGCCCTGCATGAAGTTATGGAGAAGCAGTGCATTTGCAACTGAAAATTACTGCGTGCAACTATAAAAAAATATTTAGGAGCACCAGTGCAAATGACTCAATCAGCATATTTGTGTTTGCGCTGAGGGGAGCTTCAAAGGTTTCTAACGTACTTACAACATTTTTTTGCAGCGGTGAGTAGACCTATCTGTTGATTCCTTGAACACAAATGTTAATCAGAATCCACTCACTGCTCAAAACGCCGTTTTGTTCAGTGCTGAGTTCTGCAAGCTCACGAATCCTCTCATTATAACAAACAAAGTGTATACAGGGTGTAAATAAGAGATTCACTGTGCAGTGTAGAGAGCTGCGTTGATTAAAATGGAACTTTGCGAGATCACGATGAATGAAGGAGAGTGACAGCTTTTAATGATTAAGGGATTTTGCAAATGATATTGATTTAATACAAGAGTTCATTAAACAAGAAGTGAATATTAATTGACTTGCATTGTCTGAACAATATTGCCTGATTTTGCTCTATTTCGTCAACGAAAATAGTTTTAAACAAAGTAACAGCTGAGCCGCTGCGCATCTCCATTCAAACACAGCATTGTTTAGTTTTTAAACGAATCTGATTCAATTACCCATTCATAAAGACAGTCACTTGCTTCGTTCCGGAATGAATCAGCCGTTCGAACGAATCAATTAATGAATGATTAATTGATCAAATCAGTGACTTGCCGCCACCTACTGGCAGTTTTACTTTCATTTTAAAGTATCTTTTCTGTTATTTAAATCATTTAATATTTCTATATTCATAATTTTATATTTAAAACATTAACCTCAACATGAAGTTATGAATTTAATTGCACTCATGGGACCTCTGAGCCTCATTAAACCATCTGAAAATACACCTACAAGCCAATTTTGTGTCCTTCTGTGCCACCTCTAGTACAAATTATTTTTTTAATACTGATTTCATTTGATTGGTAACTCATTCTTATTCTACTTGTTATATATATTTTTTAATTTGACAAAAGATGACATACTTTTAATAAAGTTAGAAAAATGCCATTACAAAGGTAAAAACAAAATTCCCTGTAAATCATTTTAAGGAGTCAAATATAATCTCGTAATGGGAAGGCTAATATTTGATCAGAATTTTTGATTATTGATAAGAAGGTGCTCCTGATATATTTGACTGTGCTCCTAAAAAGTAAAGTAAGCGTAGAGCCCTGTTTAACCACTTTTTTATTAATTTAAAAATTGAGTAATTCTTTCAAATTTAAATCTTTTACAAGAATTACAGCAAAAAACAGTTTGATGCAAGAATATATATTTTTATCAATATTTGAGAAATTCAAAATTTCTTTGAACAAGACTGCTCAAAATGGTCTAAATTTATGAAACCTACACATTCAAAACCTCATTACTCTGAAATTTTTAATGTAAATGTTAAGTGTAAGTGAAATGTTGAGTACTGTAAGAGGTCTTTCATGACGCTACATATGCTGGGGTGTGAATTTGATAGGTGCTTGATTTAAATAAATGGTGCTTTAAAAAGTCCTTGAAAGTCCTTGAATCTGGTGTTCATGTAAGAATGGGAACCCTGACTCCATTTAGAGCTGTTTGTGGGCAAAATAGAGCTGCATCATTCTGGATAATTTCTTTTTTCTTTTTCTTTTTTTTTTAATAGAGGTTGTAGTTCTCTCACAATTCTGAAGAAAAAATATTAAACAACTAAACAAAATCTGATGGAATTTATGAATGGAATGATTCAATGACTCACTCAAGATTGACTTGTTTCATTACTGGATGAATCAGTGTTTTTGAATGAATCTCTTGAATGAATGATTCAAAGACAAACACATTTTTAACAGCCTCTTTTCATCACCTAAAAAAAAAAAGATGCACACACAGGAATTGATAGGTGGAATTGAAATTTTAATTTTACAACAAGTATCTGATTCCTGACCTTAAGTATCTGATTCTGGAATTGGAATTGATTTTTCGATTCCCAAACCTACTCTTTACTGTACAGCAGAGAGCGATGAGGGGCTGTTGAGCTCCAGACAATTCATGAAAGTATCATAACAGTCATGAATATGTTTTCTGATGTGTGAGGAACAGACTGAAGTGAAGTCTGTCTTTCATTCCTGCTTCTGTTGGATTGAATTTGATGCGCCGCAGCTGGTCACATGACAGATATGAGATTCAGTGGCATTTGGCATCATTTTACAGTTACTCTGAATTGATTTCAGTGAATAATGATTACATAGACACAAATGAATAAACTTCACTGGATCTTGACGGGCTGATCACAGCCTGATTGATTCAGAGCAGCGTGAACATCATGCTAAACATCTCCTTTAGTGTTCCACTGAAGAAAGGAAGTCATACGGGTTTAAACAACATGAGTGTGAGTAAATGTGACAAAAACAAAACATAATGTGAAACACCCTTTTTCTGTGTGAAGAACTTCCATCTGATGGACTATCACCTGGCGGTCTTCATCACTGTGATGCTGGCCAGAAGACTGGTGTGGACCATCATCTCAGAGGTGCGTCTGATTTGGTTCTTAATGATCAAGTAAAGCTTTCAAATGATTGGTTGTTAAGCAGTGTTCCCTTTCTGTTGGCAGAGTATGACTCTGTATACATTTGTGTGTTTGGTCATAAAGCAGTTAATATGCTTCTTGAATCTGATTGGTTGAGCAGCGCTGCATAAGTGTTATTACACCGTCTAACAGCTTTCACACTGTGATGTTGGTTGTGATGTATTTGCGTGTGTGTGAGAGAGAGTGTGTGTGTGCGTGCAGGAGGAAGTTTGAATGAGGGTTTCTGTGGTCTGTTTGTCACATCATGCCAGTGACATTTACATGATGATCATCACTCGCTGAAAGTACCTCAGGTAGGGGCGTGTCTAGAGGGGGGGCACGGGGTGGCACCAGCGCAGACTGATCAGAGTATAGCATCTGCGGTGCGAGAGCAGTTCGGGTGCATTTAAAATCTCACGCGCTGCCGCAGATGTCACACATTAATCGGCAGCGTAGCGCCGCTTGAAGTAGAACACACCTACTGTCTGGTTCGCTGACAATTATTTCCCGTATATTTACGACGCCATTGGATTAGAATGCTGTCAATTTCACAATGCTGAACACCATTGGATGCTGTCAATTTCACAGCTCAAACAGGAGAAGCGCGATTTCGCAGGCTGCAGACCACGTCTCTGTTCATTGTAAGTATTAAATTATAATTATAGGCCTATATATATATATATATATATATATATATATATATATATATAAGCTCCTTAGAGTTTGTGCTTATTTGTGTTGCCGCGATGCACCAGCGCCGCTTAAAATAGAAATCGTTATGTTACGTTTCTTCCTGTTGTTTCAAAGATTAAAGGCAAAAACACTTTCCCAAATAGTCTGCAGTAACGTGTTAAACGCTAAAATGTGGGGTTTTAATAATGTTAGCGTTCTGACACTAGGAATTTTAAGATGTAAAATAGTAAACACCTGTTTGTATTGAATAAACAAACGTTTTTGCATTGTAGTCTTACAGGTGCATCTCAATAAATTAGAATGTCGTGGAAAAGTTCATTTATTTCAGTAATTCAACTCAAATTGTGAAACTCCTGTATTACATAAATTCAATGCACACAGACTGAAGTAGTTTAAGTCTTTGGTTCTTTTAATTGTGATGAATTTGGCTCACATTTAACAAACCCACCACTTCACTATCTCAACAAATTAGAATACTTCATAAGACCAATAAAAAAAACATTTTTAGTGAATGGTTGGTCTTCTGGAAAGTATGTTCATTTACTGTATATGTACTCAATACTTGGTAGGGGCTCCTTTTGCTTTAATTACTGCCTCAATTCGGCGTGGCATGGAGGTGATCAGTTTGTGGCACTGCTGAGGTGGTATGGAAGCCCAGGTTTCTTTGACAGTGGCCTTCAGCTCATCTGCATTTTTTGGTCTCTTGTTTCTCATTTTCCTCTTGACAATACCCCATAGATTCTCTATGGGGCTCAGGTCTGGTGAGTTTGCTGGCCAGTCAAGCACACCAACGCCATGGTCATTTAACCAACTTTTGGTGCTTTTGGCAGTGTGGGCAGGTGCCAAATCCTGCTGGAAAATGAAATCAGCATCTTTAAAAAGCTGGCCAGCAGAAGGAAGCATGAAGTGCTCCAAAATTTCTTGGTAAACGGGTGCAGTGACTTTGGTTTTCAAAAAACACAATGGACCAACACCAGCAGATGACATTGCACCCCAAATCATCACAGACTGTGGAAACTTAACACTGGACTTCAAGCAACTTGGGCTATGAGCTTCTCCACCCTTCCTCCAGACTCTAGGACCTTGGTTTCCAAATGAAATACAAAACTTGCTCTCATCTGAAAAGAGGACTTTGGACCACTGGGCAACAGTCCAGTTCTTCTTCTCCTTAACCCAGGTAAGACACCTCTGACGTTGTCTGTGGTTCAGGAGTGGCTTAACAAGAGGAATACGACAACTGTAGCCAAATTCCTTGACACGTCTGTGTGTGGTGGCTCTTGATGCCTTGACCCCAGCCTCAGTCCATTCCTTGTGAAGTTCACCCAAATTCTTGAATCGATTTTGCTTGACAATCGTCATAAGGCTGCGGCTCTCTCGGTTGGTTGTGCATCTTTTTCTTCCACACTTTTTCCTTCCACTCAACTTTCTGTTAACATGCTTGGATACAGCACTCTGTGAACAGCCAGCTTCTTTGGCAATGAATGTTTGTGGCTTACCCTCCTTGTGAAGGGTGTCAATGATTGTCTTCTGGACAACTGTCAGATCAGCAGTCTTCCCCATGATTGTGTAGCCTAGTGAAACAAACTGAGAGACATGTCACCATATTCTAATTTGTTGAGATAGTGAATTGGTGGGTTTTTGTTAAATGTGAGCCAAAATCATCAGAGTTGAATTACTGAAATAAATGAACTTTTCCACGACATTCTAATTTGAGATGCACCTGTGTGTGTGTGTGTGTGTGTGTGTGTGTGTGTGTGTATATATATATATATATATATATATATATATTTTTTTTTTTTTTCTTTTTTTTTTTTCGTTTGCAATGTCCAAGAACAGCTTCACATTATATGATGATGTCTTTAATCAGATGAGAATATGGCTATTAAATATACTATTTGTGTAATATTGATGATTAAGTTAGTTGTTTTTTTTTTTGTTTTTTTGTCAAAAAAAAAAAAAAATGAAAAGGGGACAACAGCAGCAATACATTCAAGGTTTCTTCAAGAAGAAACCATGTCAAAGACGGGTAGATGCAGTGCAGGTCAGACCCGATCCACCCAGCAGGGGCAAGTTGGCCAGCAAATTAACATCCCTGAACCTATTGATCAATTGTAAGAATTTGACATGAAATAGGATGCATACATTTAATAAGGTTTAAAAATGGCCTAAATAACATCCTGAGGTTAATATAAAAAATATGCAGATAAATATAAAAGCTAATAGAACACAGATAAAATATTGCTTTAGAATAAATTGTTTACATTACTAGAAATCTCGGTCTGGCAGTGCTTTTGTGGGGATATTTTGTATGGGATATTGTCTGCTGATGTGAAAAGTTTGCTGTATATCATAATAAATAGCATTTTTGACAGCTATATACAGTGGGGCAAAAAAGTATTTAGTCAGCCACCAATTGTGCAAGTTCTCCCACTTAAAAAGATGAGAGATGCCTGTAATTTTCATCATAGGTATACCTCAACTATGAGAGACAAAATGAGAAAAAAAATCCAGAAAATCACATTGTAGGATTTTTAAAGAATTTATTTGCAAATTATGGTGGAAAATAAGTATTTGGTCAATAACAAAATTTCATCTCAATACTTTGTTATATACCCTTTGTTGGCAATGACAGAGGTCAAACGTTTTCTGTAAGTCTTCACAAGGTTTTCACACACCGTTGCTGGTATTTTGGCCCATTCCTCCATGCAGATCTCCTCTAGAGCAGTAATGTTTTGGGGCTGTCGCTGGGCAACACGGACTTTCAACTCCCTCCAAAGATTTTCGATGGGGTTGAGATCTGGAGACTGGCTAGGCCACTCCAGGACCTTGAAATGCTTCTTACGAAGCCACTCCTTCGTTGCCCGGGCGGTGTGTTTGGGATCATTGTCATGCTGAAAGACCCAGCCACGTTTCATCTTCAATGCCCTTGCTGATGGAAGGAGGTTTTCACTCAAAATCTCACGATACATGGCCCCATTCATTCTTTCGTTTACACGGATCAGTCGTCCTGGTCCCTTTTCAGAAAAACAGCCCCAAAGCATGATGTTTCCACCCCCATGCTTCAGAGTAGGTATGGTGTTCTTTGGATGCAACTCAGCATTCTTTCTCCTCCAAACACGACAAGTTGAGTTTTTACCAAAAAGTTCTATTTTGGTTTCATCATTCTCCCAATCCTCTTCTGGATCATCCAAATGCTCTCTAGCAAACTTCAGTCGGGCCCGGACATGTACTGGCTTAAGCAGGGGGACACGTCTGGCACTGCAGGATTTGAGTCCCTGGCGGCGCAGTGTGTTACTGATGGTAGCCTTTGTTACTTTGGTCCCAGCTCTCTGCAGGTCATTCACTAGGTCCCCCGTGTGGTTCTGGGATTTTTGCTCACAGTTCTTGTGATCATTTTGACCCCACGGGGTGAGATCTTGCGTGGAGCCCCAGATCGAGGGAGATTATCAGTGGTCTTGTATGTCTTCCATTTTCTAATAATTGCTCCCACAGTTGATTTCTTCACACCAAGCTGCTTACCTATTGCAGATTCAGTCTTCCCAGCCTGGTGCAGGTCTACAATTTTCTTTCTGGTGTCCTTTGACAGCTCTTTGGTCTTGGCCATGGTGGAGTTTGGAGTTGGACTGTTTGAGGTTGTGGACAGGTGTCTTTTATACTGATAACGAGTTCAAACAGATGCCATTAATACAGGTAACGAGTGGAGGACAGAGGAGCCTCTTAAAGAAGAAGTTACAGGTCTGTGGGAGCCAGAAATCTTGCTTGTTTGTAGGTGACCAAATACTTATTTTACCGAGGAATTTACCAATTAATACTTTAAAAATCCTACAATATGATTTTCTGGATTTTTTTTTTTCTCATTTTGTCTCTCATAGTTGAGGTATACCTATGATGAAAATTACAGGCCTCTCTCATCTTTTTAAGTGGGAGAACTCGCACAATTGGTGGCTGACTAAATACTTTTTTGCCCCACTGTATATAGCTGTCAAAAATGCTATTTATTACACCCTGGAACAAGTCTGTTGTGTTTGGCGCAGCCGTGCTAGAGAAACGAAACATGAAACGTATAGTAACCAGGTGTCCATTCAAGGATTTTTTTGCGAAAAAATATTTAACGCTTTAAAATATTTACGATATAGCTGATGGAAATGCCAATTATCAATTAAATTTCTCATGTGTCGACAAAATCTTTTTCCGTTTAACTTTAGCGCATAAATTCCATATCGATACTTCAAATGTCGCAAAAATTTGTTTGGAAACACTTTTTGTCGAGAAAAGGGGCTTTAACGCAAATAAATGTGGTGTCACATGACAGAATTAGCCAATAGACAGCATCCATGTTTATGGTATTGCTCACGTTAAAGTACCGTTTCCCTGTAGTTCAAAAGTGCATAAAATCATATTATTAAATTGTATCTAAAATTATTTTATACATGGTAAGAAAAAGACGAGTTACCTCTCAAACATACTTATCTTAATTTGGTGTTAGTAGGCTAGCCTATGTTTACATTATTATTATTATTATTATTATTTTTATTATTTTTTTTTATTATTTTTTTTTACAGTGCACTGTTCAGTTTAAATAGCCTGTTTAAACAGCCTTTCAGCTTGACCACCATACCCCCGTGATATTATGCCAAGCACATTTTGTTTTACATATTGGAACGTGAAGTACAAAACTTTAAATTAATTCGTTTTGGCTTGTTAGCTTCTTATATTTTTATTCTTGTTTTGTTCTGAGTTCTTTCTACCGTTAAATTTAAATGATTTGTTGTGGAGTGAGGGGAAATAAAATATTTTTTCATGTTTCTTAAATATTTTTTGCTGGCTGTATTTTATTATGACAATGAACAGGCTGCGTTGTCGTGTAGGCTATGATTAACTGCGCGCGTGAGGCGCCGGCACGATCGCTTTTTTTTTTTTTTTTTTTTTTTTTTCCCTTGTAAAAGTGGAAACAACTTGCACTAGCCTACTCCTTCATTTTGTCATATAAGAGTAAGACATTATTCAAAACTATTCAAAATATTTCTTTTATTTGTGTACATTCGTAATAAAAAAAAACAAAACGTACTGTTGTGAAATAAAGGAAACAAACTGCCGCTTTCTCAAGAGTGCATCACAAAAAAATGAACGGAAATTCTGCATATAGGCTGCTAATTGTTGCAGTTTTTTTTCTTTCGTTTTGTTAATTCATTATTTAGAAAAATATATTTTGCATATGGGCCTATTTCTTTTATATATATATATATATATATATATATATATATATATATATATATATATATATATATATATATATATATATATATATATATATATAATAGCTTATGTTTTTCTCAGTTCGCAGAAGCGCTGCAGCTGCGTGATGTGCATGTGAATCCACACGTTCATGTTGTTTATGCTGCTTTTTGTGTGTATAAAATGAATCCCTGGAAAACAAATTTAGGTATTTTTAATGGGTCAAGCCACCTATCAATTTAAATTTAATTTAATTGTAATTTAACATAATCTTGTCGGTTAACGGTTAATATAGCTTAACGACTGTCGGTTAGGAGAAATAAAATAACCGGAGTGAACATTCCTATTTCCTGTAAACGTTAATCAGAAAAATAATAATAATACAACTGCAACTGTTTATGATCATTGCTTGATTATCAACAGTGGACTATCTATCTAGTCTATAAAAGTACAAAAAAAAAAAAAAACATGACACTTAATACAAATTATTTTATTTAGGCCTATACAATTTAATATAGGCCTACGCTTTTTTTATTTCAAATGGATGAAGAACAGGCTACTAGCCTAGCCTATAATTTACGCAATAGGATAAATTTATGTATGGAAACAGCTCAAGGGCAACATTTTTTTGCGATACACCAAAACTTATGCGACAATTGTTTTTTTTTTTTTTAGGGATGACGTCATGACGCACACCATTTTATCGGTAAAAGGCCAGTTGGATGGAAACAGGCTTTAGACAGCAAATTTCGCAAAGTTTCTTTTAACGCATATATCTTTGTCGATAACAAAACAGCGCAAAATATGGATGGAAACTTGATTACAAGACCTGGCTCTGTATTGGCTCTCTAGCCTGTGGAAAAGCAACCGGTTCTTAAAGGGCTCGCCAGTCGAACCAACTAAGAACCGGTGTTCTGACGATTTGTGCTACCCTGTCAGATTTTGCTACCTCCCAATAAAACAGTAGGTAGCACAATTTGACGACGAAAAATGCTACCTGTCAAATTGTTTTATTAATGTCTACACCTACCACAACCCTAAACCTACCCTTACAGTAATGCAAATACAGTAATTGTGTGTTATATTCGCGTTTGTGGCGAGATGGGATACAGCTACCGGAAACCAACAATAAATAATTTTTTCTACCTATTAGATTGTGTTTTATTAATGTCTACACCTACCCCAACCCTAAACCTACCCTTACAGTAATGCAGATACATTAAATACTGTTGTTCAGCGTGAGAAAAAGGATACAATATTGACGTGCGCATGCGCAGTAAACCCTGGTAGGAAAATTCTCAGCAGATAGGCTACTGCAGTTTGTGTTTGATATCAGTCACTATGCTCCATTCTCGGACCACTTAGTAATTAAGCTGATTTTGCAGACAAAACACAGGGAGAATACCTTGCGTGGTTACTGGAAGTTGAATAATACCCTGCTCTGCTAATAGATTAAATTTTTAATGATCAGCTAAAGAACTTAACTGATGAAATATTTACAAAAAAAAAATGAATTAGTCACATGGTGAAAAATGGGATTATTTAAAATTTAAAGCTAGATCACTTGCTAAAGCCTTAAAAGTGGTTAATACTGATAGAGAAGCCAACTTATTAAGCAACATAAATAACCTAATCAAAAAAGAGAATCTCTCTGTTACAGAAATTACTCTTAATTATGCATTTTTCTGAGGCCTTCGGGAAAATCTGTCTCCCCTGTGTTTTCGGTGTATGGGACTGTTCTGTAGATGAAAGTTGTTACACATAATGAATGACACTTAAATACATCACCAGCATCACCTCTGTAGATGAAAGTTCTTCTAGAGGTGAGTAGCTTTATTATAATAATAATAATAATAATAATAACAACAACAACACAGTCTTGTACAGTGCAATATGGTTTATTTATGGAAAACATACGGTTGTGTGACAAAACCGACACACATCAACAACAACATAACTATAATATAATAATGTACACGACAGTCGAAATTAGTTTATTAACCTTGGCGTATTAGCTGTTATACAGAGTTTGTCAAAGGTAAAGTTAGCAGTAAGCCACGAACGACTGAGCTATAAAACCTCCTAAAACAATACATTCTATGCTTTAGTATTTAGCATTCTACTTATGTATTTGACAAACAACGTGAAATATGCCTTATGTTGATGGAAGTAGGAAATAACATCATAAACTTGAGCGTGAGATAAAGCACACATTTTTTCGCCTCGAAATCATGACGTCGGGATTTAACGCATGCGCGCCGAAGGGGAATCAGCGGAACTGAATTCACTGGAACACCGGTTCAAAAAAAAACAGTTCACCGGTTCTTTTACGCCCTAACGTAATGACGTCATTCACGATGACGTAATGGTGTCAAGTCTATCGTCCCGGGCTGGGATGAAAATACACATTCAAATATATAAAGTCAGTAATCATAACTTCAGTCAGTTAAAACCTCATCATGATCTGATCATTTCTTACAGTTAAGACTTGCAACTAAAGCACCCAAATACAGGTCCAGGCAGTGATTTATTTTTTTATTTTATTTTTTTTTTGTCTTGAAGATATAAAGTGAATAAATAAAGTCCTCATCAGTGTAGAAACAATGATCCACTTACTTTGCATAATCCATTACAATTTATTTGTTAATAAATAAACTTACGTTTCGCCCTTCATGCGGCTCATAGCATCAGTTGTCCAAAAGAACTGTCAGTCATAGTAGACAATCATGTTCAGTAGCTTCACGCTGAATCACACATGTGCAGTATCATCAGCTCATCGGTTCTCAAATCAGATGTGTCCGAAAGAAACAGTTCTCGGTTGAGTGTACCGGGGATCTGAAAACCGATGCAACCGATTCTTGACTCGAGAATGAGAATCTAACCGGCACGCGCATTCAGTATCAGCGCTGCTCGTGCTTATCACCACTTCTCTTTTCACGGCAGTTCAGTCAGTGTACAGTTTGAGTAACTGAATAACACAGGATATTTATATTTAAAGTCAGAGGGAGTGTCAGCCACGTTAAAAAAATGAATAACTTAAGTAATTTGTGGTTTAGTGCTTATTGGAGACGCGAACCGTTTCAATCGATTCAGTTCAATTTGGTGAACCGGTTCGAGCGGTTCACTAAGAGGAACCGGTTAAAAAGAACGATTCGTTCGCGAACCGAACATCACTACTTTCAACCAACATACAAAGAATATGGATGTCCAGATGTTGTTGTCGTTGGTGTCTGAACATAGAGAATTTTTTGACCGTTTTAAAAAATAGTGAAACATTTTTCTACACATGACATATGAAAGCAAATAGACATGATTATAACGATATATTTCTGAATGTGTTTTGTATGCAGCTCATGATATTTTAACAATAAAGGATGCTGATGACACAAAGAGTCTGCCTATTATAGTCAAAATCAACTATAGATCACAATCGGAAGTTATTACAAGCACTCTATGATGGTTTAAAGTGACTTTTAAACAAATACATTAATAATTACATAAATTTTCAAGTGTAGCTTGATGATAATTGTACCTTTAATTATATTATAGGATATTCTTGTAAGCATTAAAGAAATGTGTGTTCATGGTGTAGAACCAAACTTTATTTATCTTCATTTAGTGCTGTATATTGAGCAGCGGACGATGTTAAATCCATATACGAGATACATAACTGAGTAAAAATGCTTTGCTGGTCAGCAGCACCTAGCGTGCAGGCGTGAATTAGCAGAAGGCAAACAATCGTTTCGCACTCGGTGTGAAAGCACCGTTCGTCGGCGATTCGCCTCACTTTTTCACATCGCGCTCATGAAAGTGTGGAAAGGCCTTACTATTGTTGAATTGAACTGGTTCTATCATAACACATTTGACAGTGATTATTTCAAAAACATTTCAAACACTCCTGACATTGTAAATGAGGCTTTGAACTCTGTATTTGTCATTGAGGTTGGCCGTTGTTTTGATCTGTATTTGGATACCTGCTATCTTCCCAAACTGCTGAAATATCAGCCATTGGTTGAAGCCATCCATCAGCTTGACTATCATTGTAAGTTAATTACTTTAGTATTTGGAAGTTTAGGTCATGTGCACAAGAATGTGATTAGAGGATTGCAGTTGGGTGGATTGCAAAAAAAGAAAGCAAAAAGACTCGCAAAATTTTGTTCAGTTTCAGCCATACAAAGATGTTTTGTTTTTCCTTGAGTGTTAAATGTTATAAATATAAGGACTTGTGAATGTATGTTAGCCATGTGCACCTGTCATCTTGCAAACTGACTTCCCAGAGTATTTGGATTCCGTTTTTGTTGCTTGTCTTGTGGATCCACATAAAATAAGAAAATGTGTGTGTGTGTGTGTGTGTGTGTGTGTGTTTCAGGCCTCTCTGGCGAATCCGTCGTCTCTGCTGCGGTATGTTGCTCTGATCGCAGTGCGGTTGATTCTGCTGACTCTGTGTGGATGGGTTTTGTGCTGGACCCTCGTCAATCTCTTCAAGAATAACTCCGTACTCAACCTGCTCTTCCTGGGATATCCGTGAGTCTCCAGACAGTCCTGCAGGGGAATTCTAGTCAATAAAAGCCCACTTATCATTATCGTGCTCTGGATGCCACGGGCAGATCGGGCTGAAGCGGCTCTTTGTGTTTGGATGACTTTTGTAAAGTGATAAATATCATTTGTATAATTTTGGCCTGCAGTCGGGCTGCTGGGTTCTGTATATTTCTGTGATTCTGCAGGTCTGTTTCTGCCATTTAGAACTGATTTGCTCAGTTATTTTCACTGCATTTCTTATAAAATTTACAAGTTTGACTCAAATCACGTTCAGTCCAGTCTTCACAGCATTATTTACAGTTTTGGCATTCAGCATCCTAATGGAGTTAGAGTTAAGCTAGAAAGTCAATCAGGAAGTGAGCAATGTGTTTTCTTTATGAAACTTTACATATATTATTTACATATATGTTTGGTGATTCTGCTATTACTGGTCAGATGTTATAAACTCTGAAAATATACACCAATCCACATGACAGTCAGTGGTCTGAAAGATTTTGTCTGTGGCAAACTGATCTTTGTGAGTGCTTATACACTAGTCAGAAATTGCTGGGAAAATCATCTTAAGTCAAAGACGGTCCTGTCACTGGTGCTCTCGTCTGCTGTATCTGTTTAACTCTTTCCCCACCAGCGCATTTGAAAAAAGTTGCCAGCCATCCTCCATTTTTGAGGATTTTCACTAAAATTTAATGGCCCCCAGAATATTTTGTTGTATGAATATCTGAACATGTAATACATGAAAATAAAGAATAGACCCTCTACTTTTAAACGGAAAAATCTGTTTTATTCTAGCTTCAATCATTCTTTTTTTTATCAACACTTGAATGTAGGTAGGTTTCATAAAAAAAATCAACATTTTGAGCAAAAAGCTGAGAAAATCACATTTTTATCAAATACTACATCTGGTTCATATTCAGTACTGTTATCAAAGCAAAGATGCAGTAGATGGCTTCCATCAAACGTTGTTTTATAAAACCCGGAAAATTCTGTGTTTGGCGGGGAAGCATTGTTTTATAAAACCTGGAAAATTCTGTTTGTAAGGGAAGCGTTGTTTTATAAAACCTGGAAAATTCTGTTTGTAAGGGAAGCATTGCTTCATAAAACCTGGAAAATTCCGTGTTTGGTGGGGAAGCGTTGTTTTATAAAACCTGGAAAATTCTGTTTGGTGGGGAAGCGTTGCTTCATAAAACCTGGAAAATTCCATGTTTGGTGGGGAAGCGTTGTTTTATAAAACCTGGAAAATTCCATGTTTGGTGGGGAAGCGTTGTTTTATAAAACCTGGAAAATTCCGTGTTTGGCGGGGAAGCGTTGCTTCATAAAACCTGGAAAATTCTGTTTGTAAGGGAAGCGTTGTTTTATAAAACCCGGAAAATTCTGTTTGTAAGGGAAGCATTGCTTCATAAAACCTGGAAAATTCCGTGTTTGGTGGGGAAGCGTTGCTTCATAAAACCTGGAAAATTCCGTGTTTGGTGGGGAAGCGTTGCTTCATAAAACCTGGAAAATTCCATGTTTGGTGGGGAAGCATTGTTTTATAAAACCTGGAAAATTCCGTGTTTGGCGGGGAAGCGTTGTTTTATAAAACCTGGAAAATTCCATGTTTGGTGGGGAAGCGTTGTTTTATAAAACCTGGAAAATTCTGTGTTTGGTGGGGAAGCGTTGTTTTATAAAACCCGGAAAATTCTGTTTGGTGGGGAAGCGTTGTTTTATAAAACCTGGAAAATTCCATGTTTGGTGGGGAAGCGTTGTTTTATAAAACCTGGAAAATTCCGTGTTTGGCGGGGAAGCGTTGCTTCATAAAACCTGGAAAATTCTGTTTGTAAGGGAAGCGTTGTTTTATAAAACCCGGAAAATTCTGTTTGTAAGGGAAGCATTGCTTCATAAAACCTGGAAAATTCCGTGTTTGGTGGGGAAGCGTTGCTTCATAAAACCTGGAAAATTCCATGTTTGGTGGGGAAGCGTTGTTTTATAAAACCTGGAAAATTCCGTGTTTGGTGGGGAAGCGTTGCTTCATAAAACCTGGAAAATTCCATGTTTGGTGGGGAAGCATTGTTTTATAAAACCTGGAAAATTCCGTGTTTGGCGGGGAAGCGTTGTTTTATAAAACCTGGAAAATTCCATGTTTGGTGGGGAAGCGTTGTTTTATAAAACCTGGAAAATTCTGTGTTTGGTGGGGAAGCGTTGTTTTATAAAACCCGGAAAATTCTGTTTGGTGGGGAAGCGTTGCTTCATAAAACCTGGAAAATTCCATGTTTGGTGGGGAAGCGTTGTTTTATAAAACCTGGAAAATTCCGTGTTTGGCGGGGAAGCGTTGTTTTATAAAACCTGGAAAATTCCGTGTTTGGTGGGGAAGCGTTGTTTTATAAAACCTGGAAAATTCTGTTTGGTGGGGAAGCGTTGTTTTATAAAACCTGGAAAATTCTGTTTGGTGGGGAAGCGTTGCTTCATAAAACCTGGAAAATTCCATGTTTGGTGGGGAAGCGTTGTTTTATAAAACCTGGAAAATTCCGTGTTTGGCGGGGAAGCGTTGTTTTATAAAACCTGGAAAATTCCGTGTTTGGTGGGGAAGCGTTGTTTTATAAAACCTGGAAAATTCTGTTTGGTGGGGAAGCGTTGCTTCATAAAACCTGGAAAATTCCATGTTTGGTGGGGAAGCGTTGTTTTATAAAACCTGGAAAATTCCGTGTTTGGTGGGGAAGCGTTGTTTTATAAAACCTGGAAAATTCCGTGTTTGGTGGGGAAGCGTTGTTTTATAAAACCTGGAAAATTCCATGTTTGGTGGGGAAGCGTTGTTTTATAAAACCTGGAAAATTCTGTTTGGTGGGGAAGCGTTGCTTCATAAAACCTGGAAAATTCCATGTTTGGTGGGGAAGCGTTGTTTTATAAAACCTGGAAAATTCTGTGTTTGATGAAGAAGCGTTGTTTTATAAAACCTGGAAAATTCCGTGTTTGGTGAAGAAGCGTTGTTTCATAAAATCCAGAAATTTCTGTTTGGCAGGCAAAGAGTTACCGTGTGTCTCTGTGTGTCTGATTCAGGTTCGGCGTTTACGTACCGCTCTGCTGCTTCCATCAGGAGGGTCGGGTTCAGTCTTCATCTGACTGCGGTTTCTCAGAGCAGGACGGGTCTGATGGGCCTCTGCTGCGGCCCAAAGACTTCCTGACGCTGCTGCGTGAGAACCTGCGCGATCAGTTCTCCAGCCCTGCGGTCATTCCCACTCACAGCTGCCCGCCGTCGCCAGAGCTCATCCGCAGCGAGGTCGAGGAGCTCAAGACCGACTTCAACCGCCGCATCAAAGAAGTGCTCTTCAACTCGCTCTTCAGTGCTTATTACGTGGCCTTCCTGCCGCTCTGCTTCGTCAAGGTGAGCCGTCCTCAGACGTCAGTAGCCACTGAACGCACTAGAGGTGTTGAAATTAATCATTGCATCATTAATCGTGGACGATTCTGCATGATGCAGTAATAGACCATAACTGATTAGAGCCTACTGACATCATTCGCATATGCACTTGTCACGCGAGTATTAAAAATGCACACACTATATTTAAATCCAAGATCTGGGGACATTTTGGAAAAATAAAACAAGCTTAGTGCGGAAAAATAAACATGCTCAGAATCTGGCTTTTTCCTGCATATGGCCTGTGTATGACAACATATGACAATAATGCTCGACTTGACTTGACTTGTTTGTGCGCTAGAGACAATCGTGAGACGCGTGTGCATTTCCTGACAGTGTGCTTCCACCCACCGTTATTTCAGTGTTGTACTTTAGATATGCTTTCATTTATGCCCTTTGGAATGCAGTTCATATTAGATGCACGATACTTTTATGATAGGAAATTGATAAACACAGTCAGTTATGTTTTCAGATTCAGAACAGGACAAAACATCTGATGTCTAAACAGATCTGTGCATTAGTGTGAATGCAGCCACTGTCTATGATCTCATCAGTAATAATCAAACGCCAATAATGCTGAAGAAAAAAGAAAAACCCATAAATATGATTGTCTGTAAACTTTCGTATACTTAAAGCACACTCAGATACTGAAAGTACATTTTGTTTATCACTTGTAATTGTCTTTTTCCCCCTTTATTACTTTATATTTACTTGTATGTTTTGAAGCTATATTTATTTGGTTAAATACTTAACAGTTGTTTTGATTTATTATTAATTTGTAATTATTTTAAAAAGTAGCCTGCTTATATAATTTAATAAATATGCACAAAATAAATTTGATATAATCGTGATGCATCATGATATCAAATCGAATCGTCAACATGATAATCGGAATGGAATCAAATCGTGAAACCAGTGATGATTCACACTCCTCTGTTGTCCAGAGTTCAGTCCCTCAGCAGTGATTGTTCTTGCAGTCGTTAAAGCCTACGTACATGTGGTTCCAGCTTTAGAGGCGTAGCTCACTGTTGGAACGACATGGGTGATGTCCTTTTGATGTAGTCACATAGAGTCTGCGTGTTTGTGTTCATCTGAAAGCAGTGATGGACAGAATGCAGTAATATAATGGTGCAGCTGTCCAGACTCATCCACAGCCAGCTACTCCGTTAGTACAGTTTAATGCGGAATGTCACAGAATTTGTCAAAGTTTGGATAAATTAATCAAAAGTAGGTCATTATTAGCGTGTGATGCTTGCAGTGATTTCAGCGTCTGCTGTCTCACTAAATGAGGACATAAAGAACTGCTCTGAGAGTACTTCATGAGCATTTTGCCATTTCATTTTACCATTTTCATTTAATCATACACACAAAGAAATTTAAATGTATACAAGGCAACCGATCAAAATAAAAGTTCAGTTTAACTTTAAGACATTGTGCCAGAAATATATTACTATTATTTAGTAGAATGTATTACTGCTAGCAGTCCTGTTGAAAAATTAATAAAAGTTTATTTAAAGTTTATTAAGGAATAATCACACTATTTCTTCCCAGTTTTAATTTTAATTGTAAATCTCCTTTGTTTGCCAAAAATAAAATTAAATTTTCACTATTTAAAAGGTAAATTAAATTAATAATTTATGCCTTCATTTGATAACCAAAAAATTTAAATACACAACAGAATTTCTGAAGGAAAAAGAAAAAAACATTTCATAAGGCTACTGCAAGAGTAAATAAAAGATCTTATGCATTCAAATAATTAGACATGCTAAAACACAGAATTTGGTAACAAAGCATAAAGTGAGAAGAAATAAAACATTTCATAGGGTCCTAAACGTAATTTTTGTTACACAATTTAACATCAATTTATGTTTGTTTCATGATTTTAATCAATTAGACATGCTTTTTGATTAATAAAATCTAATTAAACCATTAACAAGGAGTACAGAAAAATTTAAATGGGAAAAAAAGATAGAATCTAGAAAAATTTAAACAGAAAAAACTGAATTTGGAAAAAAATAAAACTGTTTTCATAGGGCCCTACATTAGTGAGACTGTTAACATGTTAAGCAATCAAGAGATAGTGACACACACCTGTGCAGCAGAGCACTGTAACAGCAGTCAGATTAGAGCGTGTGTTTTCACGCTCTTCATGTTTTCTGTGTCTCCAGAGCACGCAGTACTACGACATGCGCTGGTCCTGTGAGCACCTGATCATGGTGTGGATCAATGCGTTTGTGATGCTGATGAGTCAGCTGCTGCCTCCCAGTTACTGCGACCTGCTGCATCGCTCCGCTGCGCATCTGGGCCGCTGGCAGCGCCTGGAGCACGGGTCCTACAGCAACACGCCGCAGCACATGTGAGTGATCCTGAACATGGAAAAATACTATAGCAATTTATAGGAAATACTATAGTGTTTTTGAACCATACTATAGTAAATAGTGCTGCGACAATAAATCGATGCAGTATTGATTCATGGATCGATTCTGAGATTTTCGGAATGCATCGTGATTCTCTCTGGAATCGATTCTGAGTTTAGATTTTAACAGCAGATGGCGCTCTAGGCTAGTTTTTAACCACACACTCAAATGCTCATGAAGAAGAGTGCTAAAGAGCGTTTGAGTTAATTTCACCTCGGCTCAGAATGCTTTTATGACACGAGATTAATGTAAACAGCCCACTCTGAACACACTTGTAATTCCCTTCAACCTTTCGAATTTTATGAATGATTATTTTAGGTTCGAGTGTGTGTAAGGATTTGGAAGCAAGCAGAGTACAGTTGTTTCTAAAGCATACAGCGCCATCTGCTGTTCAAACTAAGCTCAGAATCGACTTGAAAAAATCGTGATGCATTCGGAAAATCACAGAATTGATGCTGAATCATTTCTCGAAACCTTAATTTCTCTTTCGTTAATCTTTCCCTGTCTAGCTTACACTAATATCATCAATGCCTGAAACTTTGTATTGCAAACACTTCCCGCGTTTATTTGCCTCTTTATGATGAATCGCTTATATTCCTCAACTGTAAGTCGCTTTGGATAAAAGCATCTGCTAAATGAATAAATGTAAATGTTAGTACTTTAATTAAATTGTTGTGGTAATTCTATAGCTGCTGTGGTAATATAACAACTATAGTAATATAAACAAATAACTTTACCCAATACTGTACTGTTTTCTACAACTCTAGGGTATATTATACTACAATAGACTACCATTTACTGTTTTTTTTACTACAGTATTTATTACAGTTTATCAGTTCACTATAGTTAATACTAGGGATGCACCGATAGGATTTTTTTGCCTGATGCGATACCGATTTTAACAAACAACTACTGGCCGATTCCGATACCGATATTAGTCAGTTCCATAAAGCAGGGTTTAAAAACGGGAAAAAAATAATAATAATCGACTAGTTTGCACCAGGCAGAATCGGAATTTGGTGTGCGATTTTGTGTTATTGTGCTGATATCTTAAGGACTACCTTGGACAGCTGACTCCTAAAGTTTTTGATATTTTTCCTATTCTGTGTGGTGGTCAGTTCACAGCAGTGGTAGAAATGAATTTTAATTAACTTAAATTAAGTTTAAATTGATTTTTACCTTTTATGGGCATTTTTACCTTTATAAAGCCATTTTTTTTCTAAAAGTGTGCATCACCATTTGAGTCAAATTCTTACATTTATTCAGTCAATTAGTATAAGACGACATTTGGGCTGTTACCAAACAAATGAAATCAGTATCAACAAAATTCATTTTTGCAATGCAGAGGAAACACAGAAGCTGCATCTGAAGTGGAATAGATATATTTACCCACTGTTTAATGCAGCTCTGAGGGACATGGAATGCTTTAACCTGCAGTTACAAATGAATAAATAATGTTTTGATACATTAAACGTTGAATACTGAAATTATTTAAAAAATAAAAAATTAACTTTAAGTGTGAAATTAAAACCGCCAGTAGGTGGCATCAAGTCACTGTTAATAAGAGAGTCATTGCGATTGAACGGAATCATTTAAATGGTTGATTCGTTTAGGAGAGAAGCACCGTCATGTTCCTCAGAGACGCAAAACAGTGCTGTGGCTGTCTTTGGAGTTATTTTTGTTGGTGAAATAGAGCAAAAACAGGCAATATGGTGTCATAGTCTCTTAATATTAATTTCTTGTTTATTGAAGTGTTATAAAATCATTTGTAATCATGATGAATTTGGAGCAAAAAAACGGCGCTCGATCTTCGTGTGATAGTATATGAAATGATATAAATATATACATTTTCTGCCCCCATTTCTTGAACTTTCTGATCAATCTTCGTGCATTTTAATACTGAATCATGCAGTGAAAGAACGCACTCGCACGTGCGCTAGTGTATAACCTACTAGACTTCATGTAATGTATGCGTGCGCGCTGTGTCTTTTGTTTGATTTTTGCAATATACTTGATAATGTCAAATCGCACATCCTATTATTATTACTGATATAGCCTATGTGAAGGTTGGTGTTACGTGTTAATCTATTAATGAAACAAAATATATTTCGTGTGTTGGCCTATTCCTTTTTAATGTAGCCTATTTTATTCTGTTTTGTCCGTTCACAGACGCAACGTATAATGGTGAATCGCCATTGCGACTTATTTCTGTGATGAATTTACAGCTGAGCTCGGTCATTTCACATATATTTTGTACAGATTTTATTTTGTTTTGGCAAGTATTTAATGATCCTGCCCAGAGAAAACCATTGGATTTTGCAACAGACATGCAACTCATTGTCTCCATGCAGTTAATTAAACCATTGGTATCGGCCTGTTTCATGCTATTTCTGATATGCCAATGGCTCTAAATTAATCAAAAATCGGCCAATAAATATTGGCGGCCGATACATCGGTGCATCCCTAGTTAATACTACAGTATTCTGTAGCATTCATTAACAAAGTGTTGTAAATACTATAATATATACATAAAAACACTATAGTCTTTACTATAAATTACTGTAGTATTTTTTTTTTTTTTACATTTGTTGCTTTTGATTGTTGAGCTCTTAACCATGTCGTCGTTTAGATGTGCTTTCAAAATCAAGTTTGTTTGTAAGACTCTTTCTAAATGGAATGTGAGCAGTGCTGTGTTTCTGAAGCTGTTCTTCTGTTTGTGTTCAGCTGGTCAGACAGCACCATCTGGCCGCAGGGGGTCCTGGTGCGTCACAGCCGCTGTCTTTATAAGGCTGTCGGGCCCTATAATGTGGCCTTGCCCTCAGATGTCTCTCATGCCAGGTTTTATGTGAGTATCTGTCATATTTTTAACTTCATACGATGACGTGAATGCAATAGTAAACGAATAATTCTCTCCAGAATTAGTGGTCAACCCATATATCACAAAGGCCGATATATCAGCAGATATTTGTCATTTTTCAAATGTCTGCATCGGCTGATAAGTTCGTCTTTTTGTCCGATGTGTTCGTGACGGGACTTTTATTTTGACAGCACCTGAATGCACACAGCACTGTCGCCGTTTAACACTTCTGTCTGATACGGATAGAAGTCTGTCTAAAAGTCAGATAGAACTGTTAAACAAAGGAATTAAAAGGTATACAATAATTGATATTATTAGTATTAGAAAGGCAAACATTATAAGACCTTCTCGTTTACAGTCAGCATTCAGCAAATACGCATTTAAAGTATATCATTTAAACAAGTCTTTGAATGTCTAATAATAATCTAATTTGACAAGCCTTGCAGACTGTGAGATCTTGTGAAGTGTGTATTTGTCTCCTGCATGATGGAGTGACTGTCGGTCTCTGCGAAATGAATGCGATCAGGAGGAGAGTTCAGCTTCACAAGAGACACACGATCAATAAACTTTAAAAAGTGATTTCAAACTACACTTTGTCTATAGGTCATAAAATGACATTCATGTCATTTTCACTGTGCTGTATGTAAAATGAGTGTTACCTTTGCTTCTGTTGAAAAAATTTTTTTTTTTTTTAAATGTTACCCAATGCACACAAACTTTCCAGAATACTGAGAGCCCTGTGTTTACTTCCTTTTTATTTATATTTTTTAAATATTTATTTATTTGTAAAAAATACAGAAATAGGATTACAGAATTGTTTTTATTTAATTTCAAATGATTTGAAATCTTTTAATTATTAAATTATGCATACACTATATATATATATATATATATTAGTGCTGTCAATCGATTAAAAAATTTAATCGCGTTAATCACAGTCATGGACTGTGATTAATCATGATTAATCGCAAATTTAAAATACTAGGATTTACCTGTAAATGTGTTGAAATAATGAAATGCATGACAAACTAGTTTAAGGAAACAGAACCTTTCACACTTCCGTCAGGTATGAGACATAATCCTTATTATTCTTTTATCATTATTCATTTGTTTTTATTCAGCCATTATCAGTCTTTATACTGACAATAAAACGTTTACCAAGCCACATCGCTTCAATCCCAGTATACACTTACCCAACTATTATCAAAAGTATTTCTAAATAAATACAACAAAACATTTTCTTGCGACCTTACGTGAAGTATTATGACAAAATGCATTAAGAAGAAGAATTGGACCTGTTCTGCTGTGCATTAGAGCTAATATTAGCATCATGCTTCATAAGACAATTTATGAGATTAATAGTACACTTTTACTCAGAATTCACTTCAAACCACCATCGAGTGTTTGTAATAACTTTCTTTTATGATCACATGTGGCGTTTGGTCGTTTACTGTTGTTAAAATATGCTATTTATAGCCTTTTATATCGCTGCACAAATTAGCATTTCAGATGTACACATTCATCTCATGAAAATCACATACAAACCATATCCTATCGTAATCGTGTGTTTATTATCTTATATAATCTATAGTGGCTGTTGTCATGTTTATTTCTGCTGTGTAAAAGCCTTAACATGTGCTCTGCTGAAACTCACGTTGTTTGTGATGTTTACAGCCGTCTCTCCGTTCTTAAGTTGCCAGGGATACATTCCAACTATAATACACATTAGTAAAAGGATCTATTTTAATTTTCATTTGTCTATATACACTTTGGGCGGCCGCGGTACATTATAAAAGTAGCCCAAAAAACGCAACCCGCGGCTCTGTAATTTTTCCCGCGACTGTATTTTCAAAATAGCCCACTTGTGCCGTTACCCTGGCAACACTGGTTCACTGTGACCTCATCACACACTGATAGATAACCTTCCGCGCTGCGATGACGGGAAGAAAATGGGGTCAAACATTATCACGATTAATTTGCGTTAAAAAAATATTAACGCGTTAAAAATTTTAGATTAATCGCATGCGTTAACGCGTTAACGTTGACACCCCTTTTATATATATATATATATATATATATATATATATATATATATATATATATAGGTCAAGGTCAGTTTATTTCTATAGCACATTTAAAAACAGCTAGTGTATACCAAAGTGCTGTACATTTGCTAATAAAGTAAATATAGAGATTAAGAGAATAAAAAGAAAAGACACAAAAAACACAATCAATACTAAAACACATTAAAATACACAAACATAGATTGTATCCAAAAGCCAAAGAGTACAGATAAGTCTTCAGGCGTGATTTAAAAACAGGCGCAGATCTAATGTCCAGAGGTATGCTGTTCCATAGTCTAGGACCAGCTACAGAAAAACCCCGATCCCCCTTAAATTTCAAGTGAGAGCGAGGTATAAGCAAGAAAAGTTTATCAGAGGATCTAAGAGAGCGCGAGGATTGCTGATAACTGAGAAGTTCGGACAGGTATGATGGGGCTAGACCATTCAACGCTTTATACACAAGTAATAAAATCTTAAAATGGATCCTATGCTGCACCGGTAACCAATGAAGAGAAGCTAAGACTGGAGAAATGCTTTCTCTCCTCTTAAGGCAAATAGCCAAATTAAAATCTATGGTCTCGTTTAAGAATTTGGAGATAGTTACTCATTGCAATAATCAAGTCTGGAAGTGATGAAGGCATGCGCTTTATATGGGTCTCAATCATTCATAGCTAAATCGTTTGCAATTGGTCCAGAATGCAGCCGCGATGCTGCTGATTAGCGCCTCTTTTGATGATCCGCGGCCGCGCTGTGGCGCAAGCAGATGTAGCGCAAGCAGATGTAGCGCAAGCAGATGTAGCGCAAGCAGATGTAGCGCAAGCAGATGTAGCCACATCTGGTAGGATGGGCATCAGACAGGTGTATCGGGGGATTGTAGTGCGCTGAAGAGGGAGGTTTCTATCCCATCCATCGACTCCGCGCAGATCGCAAGAGCAAGACGTGGATGTGTGCAAGGATCTTTTAATCCTGACCAAAATGCCAGCCCGTTTTCCACGCTTTCTGTGGCGTCTTTTCCGATGAAATGAACAGCCGACGTGACAAGTGGCCTTCGGAAACGCTGAGGAAAACCGGGTGTAGAAAAATTTCTCTCCATTCGGATTTTGAGCACACATATCCATGACAGTGGATTGTATATCAAGAAGGGTTTGGCGATCATAGGAAAGCAAAGTACTGATTCTTTGAACACACACACACACATAGATAGCACAAAAACGTACAGGAAAAACAGCAGAGGACAAGAGCGACGGCGCCATCTTACAAAAAGATATATATTATATATATCCTTACGTCCTTACATGCTTTTAGGGGGTTTTTGTTTGTTTGTTTTTTTGGAGCGCAGAAGAATAATTATTTAAAAATTTTCATGCACAGAGTCATATGTCAAGTAATTAATTATGGGGTGAGATATTGCGTTAAAAAGGTTTCTTGACTCAGTCAACTAACGAGCCTGACGCTTTAAAAGATAAAAATAGTTTGCATGATTTTTTTCCCCAACCAGTTCAGCACAAACCCTGCTCTGCAGCTGATTTTACACATTTCACCGGTCATGTTGATTTTGATGCACCAATACAGATGACTCCCAGATACTTTCTTTTCTTTAATAAAACAAACCCTTTCCAAATGCAGAGTCTTTCTCAAGTCCATAACCCACATATCAAAAGTTTTCATTTATTCTGGTGCCTCCACACCAAACAATGCAGTAATCGGCTCCATTGTTCTAACTGTGATAAACCCCAGAAAGATGACAAATAAGTTCCAGCAGGTGTTGAGCTTGTGATGTGAGGAACTGGGGCCGGTTGCACCAGCTGTATGTAAGTTACAACTTAGCCTAGTTTTGACGTAAATGGGCACTAAGTTACAACTTACGCACTACTAAATATTTTTGCGTTGCACCATTACACTTAGTTGAAGTGTAACTCTACGTATAAACTAAATATTTACGGAAGCGTCTGATCAAGAGTAACGGTTCGAATAAAATAGCAGACTAAGTGAACTGCATCAATATGCTCTTCTTTTACCCGACAACCTTCAATCGTTTAGGCATATATGATGCTGCTGACATTTACACTCACATACATATTAAGAGAGAGAGAGAACAACATGTGAATAAACGTAGTTTGTTTCTTTTTTAGCGCGTCTTCAACACTCCATCTACAGCGCGCTTCGGTCCGTGTTTGCGCATGTCAGATCAAATAATAAATAAATGGCATTTCTTATGTTTTCTTATGTTTCTTTCAGTATTTATTGATCCTTATTTATTTCAAATACAGTTTCTGAAGGTTATTTACATATAAAAATAGCTTACATGTAGACTAATATTATTAATGTATCGTTTTTAATGGAAACTTGTTTTTACCGTTAGTATACGTGAGGCAAAAGAAGCTAGAATGAAGGATAGCTTAACATTCATAGCATTTAAACAAGTTTTGCTCGCGTATTTGAGGGTTTCTATTGGATGATTTAGGGTAAACGTCATATTATGCGACTACGCATTACTTTACGAACTACTAGCTACGTCCTGCCTTACGAACAACTGCTGCAACCAAATAATGTATGGATTTAGTTACAAACTAGCTAGTAGTTACTAAGCCTCTAGTGTGGACTTAACGTTCTAATTTAAGCAAGAACTTACGATTGGCTGGTGCAGCCCTACCCAGATGACTGAGTGTCTTCTCTGCAGCTGGACATTTTGGACATAAAGTCAACTTTAAACAACTTTAAACTGTATCAGGCCCAATCAAGCATTTACCAAAATGAATATTATGAATATTTCGATGCATGATTCCCATATCTGTGCCCAGTTTCTCCTCCCGTGTTCTGAAGTTTCTCAAAATGTAAAATATGTTCTCAAAAAATGTAATATTATAGTTAGATACTGGAAAAACTGAGAGGCTGGCAGTTGGTATCTTTTTTTTTTTTTTTTGGAAGTTGCAGGAAAGATGGCCATCAATCATCAATATGTAAATCTTTCCCCCTGACTACACCAGTGTGTGTCCAAATCCGAAAAACTGATCAGTTAATCCTGGTTGAAAAGCAATTGGCTGTGTTTGGTGAACTGGTTTGGGGGAAAATCATGCAAATGTTTTATCAGACAATGAATTATGGGATAAAACATGTCAAGTTGAGTTGTTTTTCGTTGATGAAGGGTTTATCTGTGACTCTTGTCATTAGATCAGAGTTCAGCTCAAATCCTGATCAAACTCATGTACCTGTAATTTTCTAGTAGCTCTGAAGAGCTTGATGGGCTTACTCTGCTGTGTTTGATTAGGGTTGGATCTGGATTTGAGGAACCCTGGTTTAGATCTCTGGTTCCTGGAGCCCCAGCCTGCACTTTCTGCATGTCTCCTTGTCTGACACTCATTTCAGGTTTTGCAGTCTATACTGATGAGCAGAGCGAGTGTGTTTGATAGAGACATGCGTAATGTGCAGCGGGGAAGCACTGCTTCAGATGATCACCTGATATTAGTCGAGTGATCATTAAGGGTGCGACGATAAATCGATTCGTGAATCGATTCTGGGATTTTCCGAATGTATCGTGATTCTCTCTGGAATCGATTCTGAGCTCAGTTTTTAACAGCAGATGGCACTCTAGGCTAGTTTTTAACTGCACACTCAAATCCTCACAAAGATAACCGCTTGTGCGTTCGGCTAGTGGTTAAATGTACTTGCACCTCGGCTCAGAATGCTTTTATGACGCAAGATTAATGTAAACACAGCCCACTGTGAACACTCTTGTAATTCACTTCAACCTTTTCAAACTGTATGAATGATTATTTGAGGTTCAAGAGGTGTGTGTGTAAGGAACTGGAAGCAAGCAGAGTTTGGCTGTTTCTGAAGCATGCAGTGTCATCTGCTGTTAAAAACTAAGCTCAGAATCCATTCCAGAGAGAATCATGATGCATTTGGAAAATCACAGAATCAATGCATTGGCGCCGTCTCTCGTCGCTGATTTTCAGAGCTCTGCTGATGGAGATTGAGGTCTCTGCAGAGCAGAAGTGGGCGTTTCTGATTTTTGGGGTGTTTTTAAACTGCTGGGTCTTTCTAAATCATGCAATCAAAATGAGCCCTCTTACCTAACCCCACCCCTAAACCTACCGTCACTATGACATCAGCCAATCAGGTAACGGTCTAAAAACGCCCAATCTGGTAACTCCCCTTACTTTCCTGCAGAGAACTGTACTTGTGCTGATGTGGTGCTGTTTTCTTGTGTGCAGTTCCTGTTCCACGAGCCGCTGCGGATCCTGAACCTGCTGATCGGGATCGAGTCGAGCGTGGTGCTGTACCAGCTGTACTCTCTGCTGCGCTCCGAGCGCTGGAACCACACGCTCTCGCTGGGCCTCATCCTCTTCTGCAACTATTATGTGCTGTTCAAGCTGCTGCGGGACCGCATCGTTCTGGGAAAAGCGTATTCGTACCCGCTCAGCAGCGCTGGACTGGGCATCAAGTCTCAGTGAAACCCTCAGAGAGACCGAGGACTCCTGTTGCTTTTGATACGGTCTATTTCCATGCAACGTTTGTATCTATTTAATAAAATATTTTATTTTGTATACTGTTACACGCGACGAGAAGATGGGCGCTGTATCCTTTTGTAGCCCACGTCTCGTCCAAATTCAGCCAAAGATTGAAAAGAAGAACTGGAACAGCTCACGCCGACCAATCACGCTGAGTGCTGTTTGATCATTTCCACTGTTACTGTGTTTTATGAGCATTACCTGTTCGTAGTATCTTACATGTCCACTTTTTCAATCAAACCGACAGAATCTATTTTAAAGCTTGAGACATCAGCATCCTCCTTTCTTTTTCGTGTTAACTCTGTGCCAAATATGGAGGGGTGTTGCTAAAGCGCTTTGGGCGTGGCTATAGTGCTCTGGGCGGAGCCTGCGGACTGTCAGGCTTGCAGTATTTTACAAAAAATGCTTGTTTCAAAGTACCAATGACATTCAGAATAAAAGACCCAGAATAAACAGCCCATTCGTCTCAATCTGTTGGTGGATCATCACGAAAACGGCCAGGAAATACCCCAAGAGGAAAATTAAACCATTTAGATTTTCTTTATATTATGACGGTATGTTTGGTTTTTGTTTACTACAGTCATGAGAAGTTGAGGGGTGCTTAATTTCAAAGTGCAAAAAGCCTTAAAAATAAGCTCTGTTTTCAATGTTCAGTTGAAATATAAGCTGGCCGTGTTCTTGACAAGCATCATGCCTTGATTAAAAACAATCAGTTTTTATGATTGATGACATGAATACAGGTGCATCTCAATAAATTAAAATATCATGGAAAAGTTCATTTATTTCAGTAATTCAACTCAAATTGTGAAACTCGTGTATTAAATAAATTCAATGCACACAGACTGAAGTAGCTCAAGTCTTTGGTTCTTTTAATTGTGATGATTTTGGCTCACATTTAACAAAAACCCATCAATTCACTATCTCAACAAATTAGAATACTTCATAAGACCAATAAAAAAAAAAAAACATTTTTAGTGAATTGTTGGCCTTCTGGAAAGTATGTTCATTTACTGTATATGTACTCAATACTTGGTAGGGGCTCCTTTTGCTTTAATTACTGCCTCAATTCGGCGTGGCATGGAGGTGATCAGTTTGTGGCACTGCTGAGGTGGTATGGAAGCCCAGGTTTCTTTGACAGTGGCCTTCAGTTCATCTGCATTTTTTGGTCTCTTGTTTCTCATTTTCCTCTTGACAATACCCCATAGATTCTCTATGGGGTTCAGGTCTGGTGAGTTTGCTGGCCAGTCAAGCACACCAACGCCATGGTCATTTAACCAACTTTTGGCGCTTTTGGCAGTGTGGGCAGGTGCCAAATCCTGCTGGAAAATGAAATCAGCATCTTTAAAAAGCTGGTCAGCAGAAGGAAGCATGAAGTGCTCCAAAATTTCTTGGTAAACGAGTGCAGTGACTTTGGTTTTCAAAAAACACAATGGACAAACACCAATGGACCAACACCAACACTAGCCAGAGGAGAACTGACCCCCGACTGAGCCTGGTTTCTCCCAAGGTTTTTTTTCTCCATTCTGTCACAGAGGGAGTTTTGGTTCCTTGCTGCTGTCGCCTCTGGCTTGCTCAGTTGGGGACACTTAATTTCTAACGATTATCATCAATTTGATTTCATAGATACTATTTAAACTAAACTGAGCTAGACAATGACATCTTTGAATTCAATAATGAAATGCCTTTAACTGAAAATTGAGTGTTTAATCTTATTATACATTACTGACACTCTATCCTCCAATTTGATACTGTTAAGTGCTTTGACACAATCTGTATTGTTAAAAGCGCTATATAAATAAAGGTGACAGACTGTGGAAACTTAACACTGGACTTCAAGCAACTTGGGCTATGAGCTTCTCCACCCTTCCTCCAGACTCTAGGACCTTGGTTTCCAAATGAAATACAAAACTTGCTCTCATCTGAAAAGAGGACTTTGGGCCACAGTCCAGTTCTTCTCCTTAGCCCAGGTAAGACGCCTCTGACGTTGTCTGTGGTTCAGGAGTGGCTAAACAAGAGGAATACATTTACATATTTAGCAGACGCTTTTATCCAAAGCGACTTACAGTGCGTTCAGGCTGTACATTTTTTATCAGTACATGTGTTTCCTGGGAATTGAACCCACGACCTTTTGCGCTGCTAACGCAATGCTCTACCACTGCTCTACCACTGAAACACACATACGACAACTGTAGCCAAATTCCTTGACACGTCTGTGTGTGGTGGCTCTTGATGCCTTGACCCCAGCCTCAGGCCATTCCTTGTGAAGTTCACCCAAATTCTTGAATCGATTTTGCTTGACAATCCTCATAAGGCTGCGGTTCTCTCGGTTGGTTGTGCATCTTTTTCTTCCACACTTTTTCCTTCCACTCAACTTTCTGTTAACATGCTTGGATACAGCACTCTGTGAACAGCCAGCTTCTTTGGCAATGAATGTTTGTGGCTTACCCTCCTTGTGAAGGGTGTCAATGATTGTCTTCTGGACAACTGTCAGATCAGCAGTCTTCCCCATGATTGTGTAGCCTAGTGAAACAAACTGAGAGACCATTTTGAAGGCTCAGGAAACCTTTGCAGGTGTTTTGAGTTGATTAGCTGATTGGCATGTCACCATATTCTAATTTGTTGAGATAGTGAATTGGTGGGGTTTTGTTAAATGTGAGCCAAAATCATCACAATTAAAAGAACCAAGACTTAAACTACTTCAGTCTGTGTGCATTGAATTTATTTAATACATGGGTTTCACAATTTGAGTTGAATTACTGAAATAAATGAATTTTTCCACGACATTCTAATTTATTGAGATGCACCTGTATGTCTAATCTGAGCTGTTCCTGCTGTTATTTCTCATTCATGACTGGTGCTTTTATTTTTTTGCAAAAGCTTTTAATGTGTTGTGCATAACAGAGGGCATTAAAATTCTCCAAGTGATTAGTGCCATTGAACGAATAAACATCAAAGTGCGATCCACTCATGTCTTTGATTTACAGTGTGTTTGTGTGTGGATCTCTGCAGAACTGTCTCTGACCACTAGAGGGAAACACACGCCTGTGAAAGCAGTATCTCATACAGTAGTTCTCAATTTCCACATAAACAAGCACCTCACACTTCAGTACATTAGAGAAGAGAGAAACTGCATCAGTGCTACAAACAGAACAAGGTGAAGTCTGTGCCTTTGTCTCCAGTCCTTCACCGGCGAATGTCCTGAGCCGTGAAATCAAAGGCAGCAGACACAAAATAAAAACCAGGCACTCCTAAAACATCTATATTATAATGAAATGTGCTATGTTAGAGAGGTTGTCAGTGGAGAGCATTACTTAAGACAATTTAAGATAACACTTTTGTACAAGTATTGTAAGGCTAAACAAGTGTTAAAAAACAAAAGAATTTATGAGTTCATTAGTTATGCATATTTCAATACACTACCAGTCAGAAGTTTTTGAACAGTAAGATTTTTAATGTTTTTAAAGAAGTGTCTTCTGCTCACCAAGCCTGCATTTATTTGATCCAAAGTACAGCAAAACAGTACAATTTTGAAATATTTGTTGAAATAAACTGTTTTCTATTTGAATATATTTTAAAATGTAATTTATTCCTGTGATTTCAAAGCTGAATTTTCAGCATCATTACTCCAGTCACATGATCCTTCAGAAATCATTCTAATATTCTGATTTGCTGCTCAAAAAACTATTATTATTATGTTGAAAACAGCTGAGTGGAATTTTTATAGGTTTCTTTGATGAATAGAATGTTCAGAAGAACAGCGTTTATCTGAAATAGAAATCTTCTCTAACATTATAAATGTCTTAATCATCACTTTTGATCAATTTAAAGCATCCTTGCTAAATAAAAGTATTAATTTCTCAAAAAATAAATAAAATTATACTGACTCCAAGCTTTTGAATGGTATAGTGTATAATGTTACAAAAGCTTTTTATTTCAGATAAATGCTGATCTTTGGATCTTTCTATTCATCAAAGAATCCTGAAATAAAAGTACTCAACTGTTTTAAATATTGATAATAACAATTAAAAAAATTGTTGAGCAGCAAATCAGTATATTAGAATGATTTCTGAAGGATCATGTGAGACTGAAGACTGGAGTAATGATGCTGAAAATTCAGCTTTGAAATCACAAGAATAAATTACATTTTAAATATATATTCAAGTAGAAAACCGTTATGTTAAATAGTAATAATATTTAAAAATCTTACTGTTTAGCTGTACTTTGGATCAAACAATTGCAGGCTTGTGAGCAGAAGAGTTTGACTGGTAGTGTAATAAAGAGTATTTTATGTGCTGCTCAGCCTTCTCTACAGTCCACATAGTTTCCCTTGATCCAGTAGCAGATCTGGGCGTATTTGAGCGGCGTGATGCGCACAGCGACGTTAAACTCCTGCGGCGAGTTGCTGAGGTCCACCCACTGGTGTCCAGAGAAGATCCCGATGACCTTGCGCTCCCAACGGCGGCGGCGGCGGCTCCACAGGCGGGCGTAGACTCCGGATCCGCTGGCTCCAGGCTGAGCGTCGCAGCGCTGGTACAGCAGGTCGTAGGTCTCGTCGCTGGCCTCGCAGAAGCGGTACAGCAGCTGACCCGGCCGGTCATTATCGAAGCCAGAGAACTGCACCCGCTTCCCAGGCAGCTGCTGCGCCGAGGGGCTGATGCCCAGCCGCATGTGCCTCCGCCGGTGGGCCTTCTTCAGCTCCAGAAGGGCGTAGTCGTAGTCCATGCCGATGTCGTTGGCTGTGCCTTTGATCCAGCCCTTCGGCACATGAGTGCGCTTCACTCGGATCCACTGGAACTTCATCGAGTCCGGTCCAGTGCTGTTTCTGCCTGATAATAAACATTTGTACATTTGTAAGCAGCACACTTGTAAATAACATTTGTGACCACAAATCCAGTCATATGGGTCATTTTTGTGAAATTGAGATTTATACATCACCTGAAAGCTGAAATAATCTTTCCATTGGTGTATGGTTTGTTAGGATAGGACAATATTTGGCCGAGATACTATTATTTGAAAATCTGGAATCTGAGGGTGCAAAAAAATCTAAATATTGAGAAAATCGCCTTTAAAGTTGTCCAAATGAAGTTCTTAGCAATGCATATTACTGATCAAAAATGAAGTTTTGATATATTTACGGTAGGAAATTTACAAAATATCTTCACGGAACATGATCTTTATTTAATATCCTAATGATTTTTGGCGTAAAAGAAAAATGGATAATTTTGACCCATACAATGTATTGTTGTCTATTGCTACAAATATACCTGTGCTACTTAACACTGCTTTTGTGCTCCAGGGTCACATTTCTGTACATTTATTTAAATCATTACAATTTTTTCTCTATACTTCTACTTCTGTATATAGTGCATAATTTAATTTCTGTTTTTTTCTTATATTAGTGTTATATTCCATCCCTACTGTGTTACTCCTATGTATGTCTGCACTATCATGTACAGTGGTGGCCAAAATGATTAGAACACTAGTATTTTCAGCAGCTAAAAAATGGTTTTAAGTCAGTTATTTCTATCTTTTGCTGTAGTGAGTCAGTAGGAAATATCAGTTTACATTTCCAAATATTCATTTTGCCATTAATTTTAATAATCCAGTCAGATTTTAGTTTGCTCCACACAGAGATCTGATCTGATCATCATCAGTCTGTCTGGAATGACATGAAGAAACAGAACAAACTGAGACAAACTAAATCCAGAAGAACTGTGGAGAACAACGTCTCCAAGACACTTCAAGAAACAAAGCTCCTGAGAAACTCTGCTCAAGTGCACCGAGGGCAAAAGTTGCTTTAAACACAAAGGATGATCACACCAAATGTTGATTTCAATTAGTTCATAGAAGTTAATTGATAAAAAAAAATCTATTTATGACATTATTTTTGACAGCATCCTCATTTTACAGCATTTTTACACAAGTGCCTCAAACTTTTAACAGTGCTGTAGCTTTGCAGGTAGGTTTCTTGAAGCATCAGTTCTTCTGGATTTAGTCTGTCTCAGTTTGTTCTGTTTCTTCATGTCATTCCAGACAGACTGATGATGATCAGATCAGATCAGATCTCTGTGTTGAGCACTAACTGTTGTCAGACTTAAAACCATTTTTTAGCTGGTGAAAATACTAATATTCTAATCATTTTGGCCACCACTGTATATCTTTACTTTCTTCTGCACTGGAAGCTCAAGTCAAACTGCTTGTGTGTGTAAACATACTTGGTAATAAAGCTCTCTCTGACTTCTGACCTCTGGGTTTCAGGAAGCCCACTCTCAGCCTCTGGGCTCCTTTGACGTAATTCTTTCCGTCATGAACGCAGTGTGCCGCTGTGAGGACGTGCCGATCGCCCACGAGTGTCCCTGAGCATCCGGTGGACAGCTTGACCGCGGTGGAGAAGGGATAGTTCAGCAGGAAGTCCTGCCCGATGATGCTGAACCGGCTGTCATGGCCGAAGATCTGCCGTTTGTGTCTGGAGTGAGGAGAGGGCGTCTTATATGCAGCTTCAGCGTCAAATCCATAAATGTCCACCTGTGTTTGGGTCAGCTGCCCACTGGAGTGCAGTGTCTCATAGGACAGCAGCGTCCGCAGGGCCCTGGAGCTGGGCGCAGGGGCCCGCTTGTGGCACTCGGGGCCACAGGAAGAGTTGAGCTCCAGCTGAGCCGGCCGCAGGAAGTGAGGAGCGGGCATTTCCTGTGTCTGCTGGGGCCAAACCACAGGCACTCGCTGCAGGGGCCACTGGGGCCGCGAGCACAACGCGGAGCCCAGCAGCAGCAGCAGAGCCAGCACAGCAGACGCCATCAGAGACCTGGACAGAAGCGGAGACAGCTTAATGTTTGCTTAAAATGGAGTCAGACGAGACTAATCACCGCAGATATTACTCTCAGTTAGGGATGTTGAAATTAATGATGCAGTAATAGACCATAATCGATTAGAGCCTACTGACGTCATTTACATACGCACTTGTCAGTATTAAAGAGGTATCATATCGATCACAAGTGCAGTATGAAATACCTCAAGGATCAGTACTAGGGCCGTTACTTTTCACGCTTTACATGTTACCTTTGGAAGATATCATCAGGAGACATGGTGTTAGCTTTCACTGTTATACTGATGATACTCAGCTCTATATTTATAGTTTTTTCGATATAAAAAACTTGATTACGAGTAATTTCTTACTGTTAAATTCTGAAAAAACAGAGGTGTTAATCATTGGACCTAAAACCCCCACATATAATAACCTAGATCACTGTCTAACATTTGATGACTGCTCTGTCAATTCTTCTTCAGTTAGGAACCTAGGTGTGCTGTTTGATAGCGATCTCTCCTTTGACAGCCACATTTCTAGCGTTTGTAAAACTGCATTTTTCCATCTCAAAAATATATCTAAATTGCGACCTATGCTTTCAATGTCAAATGCAGAAATGTTAATTCCTGCGTTTATGACCTCAAGGTTAGATTATTGTAATGCTTTATTGGGCGGTTGTTCTGCACGCTTAATAAACAAACTCCAGTTGGTCCAAAATGCAGCAGCTAGAGTCCTTACTAGAACCAGGAAGTATGACCATATTAGCCCGGTTCTGTTAACACTGCACTGGCTCCCTATTAAACATTGTATAGATTTTAAAATCATGTTAATTACTTATAAAGCCCTGAATGGCTTAGCTCCTCAGTACTTGAGCGAGCTCTTATCATATTGTAGTCCTCCACTTTCTTTCTTCTTTCTTTCTTTTATTTATAAAGCACATTTTAAAACAACCAAAAGGTTGACCAAAGTGCTGTACAGGAAATTGAAAACAAAACAGCAATCAAAATATAAATAGTATACAAAAAACAGCACAATAAACAAAATTAAAAAAAAATTAACCCATCATAAATTTTTCAAATAGGATTTAAGTATAGATTTAAAAGTATATAGAGAAGGTGCTGTTCGGATAGCTACGAGGAGATCGTTCCAAAGAGTTGGCCCGGCAACAGCAAAAGCTCGATCACCACGATGTTTCAGTCTGGATCTAGGAACGGATAGCATATTTAAATGCTCCGACCTTAGTGATCTCACTGGTTTGTGTGAAAGCAACAACTTACTAACAAGACTATTTAGTGATTTAAAAACCAGAATTAGTATTTTAAATTCAACTCTCAATTTTATCGGCAACCACTGCAATGAGATCAAAATAGGAGAAATATGCTTATATTTACGAGTTCCAGTCAGGAGCCTGGCTGCAGCATTTTGGACCAGTTATAACCGCTCCATAGATGAACGATTTATCCCATAATAAAGGGAATTGCAATAGTCCAAACGAGTGATAACGAATGCATGAATTACTTTTTCAAAATTCTTTGTTGATAAAAATGATTTCACTGTAGCCAGGCAACGAAGATGGAAAAAACACGACTTAACTACACCATTTATCCGTTTGTCAAACTTTAGGCCCGAATCAAACCAAAAGTTTTTTGCACAAGGAGTAACCTACCGATGCAAATGACCAAGGTTATAATTACTCGCATTAAAAGCATCACTGGGTCCAAACAGAATTACTTCGGTTTTACCTTCATTTAACATCAGAAAATTTTCAGTAAGCCATATTTTTAGTTCCTGGATACATGCATACAGATCACCTAGTGCATTTACTCCATTTGGTTTAAAAGAAAGATACAACTGTATATCATCAGCATATACGTGGAAGGAGATGCCATATTTCTTGAAAATCAAACCCAAAGGTAATATATATAACATAAAAAGACATCCGCTGCGTTCTCAAAACTCTGGCCATTTGATAATACCTAGAATATCAAAATCAACTGCAGGCAGCAGATCCTTTTCCTATTTAGCGCCCAAACTCTGGAACAATCTACCTAACACTGTTTGGGAGGCAGACACACTCTGTCAGTTTAAATCTAGATTAAAGACCCATTTCTTTAACCTGGCTTACACATAACACACTAATACGTTTCTAATATTCAAATCCGTTAAAGGATTGTTAGGCTGCATTAATTAGATCAACCAGAACCGGGAACACTTCCCATAACACACGATGTACTTGTTACATTGTAAGAAGAATGGCATCTACGCTAATATTCTTTCTTATTCCGAGGTCACCGTAGCCACCCGATCCAGTCCGTATCCAGGTCAGATGGTGGATCAGCACCTAGAGATGACCTCTACAGCCCTGAACGTCAGCGGAGATCAGGACACCTAAATGACCCCCAGAGAATGATCCCCAGTGAAGACCTCGTCACCTAGACGGCCATCGGGACAAGACCACAGGAACCAGATGAGTCCTCTGCACAATCTGACTTTGCTGCAGCCTGCAATTAAACTGCAGGTTCATCTGGCCAGAAGAGAACTGACCCCCCGACTGAGCCTGAATTCTCCCAAGGTTTTTTTCTCCATTCTGTCACTGATGGAGTTTTGGCTCCTTGCCGCTGCCGCCTCTGGCTTGCTCAGTTGGGGACACTTAATTTCCAGCGATATCATCGACTTGATTGCACAGATACTATTTAAACTGAACTGAGCTGAACGATGACATCAGTGAATTCAATAATGAAATGCCTTTAACTGAAAATTGAGTGTTTAATCTTGTAATTTTACATAACTGATACTCTTTTCCTGTTTAATACTGTAATGTGGTTTGACACAATCTGTATTGTTAAAAGTGCTATATAAATAAACGTGACTTGACTTGACTTAAAAATGCACTCACTATTTTTAAATCTGAGATCTGGGTAAATTTTGGAAAAACCAAGCTTAGTGTGGAAAAAAACATGCCCAGAATTTCCCACATATGGCCTGTATGTGCTCTAGAGACAATCATGAGACGCGTGTGCATTGCTAGACAGTGTGCTTCCACCCGCCGTTATTTCAGTGTTTTACTTTAGATATGCTTTCATTTATGCCGTTTGGAATGCAGTTCGTATTGGATGCACGAAACTTACATACTGACAGACTTTCACCTGCGCTTTGTGTTTGTTTGTCCTGAAGCTCGATCACGGCTGTGGTTAAATGCACTTGCATCTCCGAATACTTTTATGATACGAAATTATGTAGACAGTCAGTTATGTTTTCAGAACAGGCCAAAACATCTGACATGTGGAAATAGATCTGTGCATTAGTTAAAGCTGCTACTGTCTATGATCTCATCAGTAATAATCAAACGGCAGTAATGCTGAGGAAAAAAGAAAAACCCATAACTATGATCGTCTGTAAACTTTCGGATACTTAAAGCACACTCAGATACTGAAAGTACTTTTTGTTTATCACTTGTAATTGTCTTTTTTAATATTTGCCTGAATGTTTTGAAGCTATATTTATTTGGTTAAATTGCCCAGCAAGCAATTTTCTGTTTAATAGACGTCTAATAGCCGTCTAAACACAGCCCAGGCGTCTAGGCTAAAACAAGGCTAAATTTGGGCTGTCAGTGAAAATTTAATAGACGTCTAATCATAGCCCAAGAATAGACTAGACATCAGTTAGACCGCTATTGAACAACTACATATATACATCTAATAGACAACAAAATGGCAATCCATCCAAACAAATTAAATATACAGCTTTTATTAAGAAAAATACAATTTTTAACAACTTAGACAACTTAAGACAACACAAAATTATAAAAATACTAAAGAATTAATGACAAAATAAAATATTATAAATACAAAATACCTCAATATAAATATTATGATAAAAAATATGGAATTTAGATAATAAAATTTTAAATTAAAAAAAATATTTTAAATAAGACATTTAAAAGAAAAAAAGAGCATGTTATCACACTCAACATGAAAACATTACGGATAAATGACAAAATAAAAAAAAAGATTAACCCTTTTGTTGGCTTACATATTTGAACAAATAAAACAACCAACAGTGAACTTAAAGGAAATTATTAATTATTGGTTTTATTTCTTGTTTAAAATGCTTCCCAACTGCATTCCTCAAGTCCAACTCTGTTGCTGCCGGGAAGTTGGTCATCGCAGCATCTGCCAAATAAGAAAAATAAATAGCATAAGAAAAGCTTTTTTGACATAATTTTTACTTTAATTACACTAATTGTGACAGGGAGTCATTATCTTTTGCTTGGATGCCTACTAAAAACAAAAACGAGATATATATTGTGTATCACCATTCAGTGTGTTAAAAAAAAGAGAGAAGCTCTATGGTAAATGTTGTGTGTTGTATATACATACCTCTAATGACTGAGAACAGTGCAGTCTTTTCAAATGCCTCCATCTGCAGCAGACCACCTCCTTCATGCTGAATTTGGACATGAGGGGACAAAGTTTGACATTTCAAAATGACCAGTAAAGGAATTATTTTTTAAATTTCTTATGTGTATTGTAACTTATTGAGTATTGACACCACAATGTTTGATTAATGTGGCACGTTTTGAAGGCTTTACCTGTTCAGCATCCTTCTGGCACTGTCTTTGAGGTTCCTTCCTTCGATTCTGCACAACTTTGACACCTGAATAACACATGCTAAAGTCAGGCGGGTAGTATTATATGTGTCAGTGTACAAGTGTTTACCAACCTTAAACACTGATGCCCATTGACTTGCAAGTCATTAACCCATCACTAATTTCCATCACTAACCCTTTAAAACTCTTTATTCCTGAAGTTTAAGTTTTTCCCTATTAGTGCCCCCCACAATCTGTCTCTGCCTCCAAAACTGTCTGGCACAGCTGATTTCATAACAACACAGTGATAGCTGCTGTAACTAAAAAGTAGCCCAGTACACACATTAACCTCAAATGTACATGGAATAATAAATTCACCCCTATCATTTTTATTACAATATGTTTTCTGTTTGTACTGTATAGATTGTAATGCTGCATTACACATCTGAGCTATTTGCACTATTTTAATACTGCTGCAAACTTCTTATAGGCTAATTGATTATTTTTATATTGCCATTTTAAATCATTGTATTTTTAAGCTTTACTATCAATTTGGAAGTTTCAAAATAAATCTTATTGTACTTGACCAATGACAAAGATATTCTATTCAATTAGATCATGCTCTCTCTGTATGTAACAAGCCATTGTTCAGTCATAAATTCAATATAATAATTAAAATAAATGATGGACTTTGTCAAAGATGAGAGCTTTATGAGGAAATGTTGTTTTGGAGAGGTTTTTTATTTTATTTTTACCATTGCTGCCCGGATCTTCTCAATTTCCAACTGCTTTTCCAGATGTCGAAACTCCTCCTCAATTTGTCCAATTCTTCTGAGTGTGTTCACTGTATAAATTAATATAGATTAATCTCTGGCAAAGCTGTTTTTGCTCTATTGTTTGCTCTTTCGCCTCTTCTTGCGTTGTTTTAAAATTGCTTGAGTTTGTAAACACGTACAAATGATAAAACTTTCACTCTATTATCTATCAAATTTTGCAATTAATCCTCTGACCACATGCATGCTGAACCATGGGCCTAGTCACAGATCACTATCAACTACCTTCTGCTCCCTTCAATATCACGGTTCCTAAACATGATAGCAAACAATACAGATAAATAATGAACACATGTAAAAACGAAAATACAGATACTTACAAGACCAAGTAGGATGTCCTTTATCGTTTGTTGTTTGCCCGCTGCTCTGGGACAGGTAAACTAGTGCTCTCTCGTGTAAAAACAAAATTCAAAACGCAACAGTGATCTCTACTTTCACGTCTCGCGTTGCCTCATGTCTCAGTAGGGCTACAGTTGCCATCTAGCGGTTGGGAATTGTAATTGCATTTTTATTTATAAAATGAAAGACAGTCGAATATATCAATAATATCCTATAATGAATGTTACATTTAACAGCTTGTGGGATGCATGACATCATATTATCATATGCAAGTAAACTTTTGAAACATTTAAATTATTTTGGCATAATAAATAATGCTATATTTAATAATGCTGTAAAATAATCAAATAAAATATAAAATAATGCTAATTTAAATGTTTCAAAAGTTTACTTGCATTTCATAAGAAGCTGCTTGAGCGAAAATTACATGTAAACAATTTTAAGGCTATTTTGGCTATGCTCATGGCTGGTTTGGTGCTATAGCCAAGCCGTTGAAATCAGACCACGGATTGCCTCGATTTCACCGGGTGGGCTAAAAGCACGTAGCGTGGACTACACGTAGCCCGTCCAATTTAGAGCTAAAACGTGGCTACATATAGACCATATCGTGAAATGACACTTATATCTTTGTAGATATTATTGACACTGTGAACATGATGGGATATCAACCATCTCATGCGCTGCCTGGCCAAAAACTACAATGAATCAGTTTGGACTATAAGTGGGCTACAAATAGCCGGTCTAACTACGAGCTAAACCAAGGCTACGCACAGGCTACGCATTGAACATGTCAAAGAAATGAAACCAAACACCTTGTACACGCTGTTGACTTTGCTTACATGATGGAATATCATACATCTCACAAGTTATTTTGCCAAAAAATGACGTAACCAAATTCAAGGTTATTTGGGCTAGAAAGTGGGTTACACATAGCCGGACTATATCGGGTCTATACTTAACTGAGACGGTGAAATGACGTCTATTGCTTGCTGGGTGGTAACGCTTTAGATTACAACCCGCAACGTACTGCGTAAGTAAACAGAATTTACAGTGTAACTTTTTTGTAATTATAGCGTACCTATTCAGTACCTCAGTGTAAATATAAGGGAATAATATGTGAAGTTTGGGGAATAAAGGGGTAATAACCTGTAAAATTACAAATTATTTCTTCTGTAAGTATTTTGAAACTAAATGGTACCTATTTTAATATTACGTATGTAGGCTATACAACAATCTTATTATTGCAAGCGATTTAGCAAAAACGTACACTGTGTAGACCTACTTTTTAAACACGCTAGGTTATTGTTTCAGTCCAAACGCTCGGTTGAGGGTGTTGCGTTAGGAAGCTGACTTGATTTGACCCAATTTGGGTTGATATCAGTAATAAAAGTATCCCGACGGTCCTGGGTTAGGAACAGTGTTGCCAAGTCCGCGGTTTTCCCGGATAATTTTTACCGGGGAACCCCCTCGAAACGCGATTGGGCTAGTAGCAATTGGGTGGGTTTTGTTGTGAAAACCTGGCAACCCTGGTTAGGAATGTGGAGGTTCAAACGCGAACGGCTCTGTGTGCGACGAAATCCGTGTCTGCGGTGCTTAAGGTGGAAATGTGTGGAAAATAGGAAAAAAAATAATCGAAGCGCAGACGAGGGACAACTTTGAAACTGTGTTGGTTTAAAACTGGAGCAGTGAATGTGCTGATCTGGAAACAGCTTGAATGGCCCTTGAGACGAGTCTATTCGTGTTTCGGTGCTCATGACAGGAATATGTGTCGAAAATACAAGAAAACTAATCGAAGCGAAGCGAAGAGGAGAGAGATTTTTGAAACTGACTGGAATGTGTTCTTTTAAAACTGGAGAGTTTTGTCCGAGTATGTTCTCACAACTTTGAGCAGTAAAGCCGGGAACTGAAGTAGTCAAAATGGTGCTTGAGGACGTGGATCACAACGATAAAATCCTGTCAGTTCGCTATAATACATAGTTTAATATTGACTTTCAGTGTTTAATACTGTGTGTTTATTGACGTGATAGTTTGGCCATAACTTCGTCAGGGGGTGAAAAACATGAACTATTTTGAACAAAATCTTAATTTTGTTCTTAAACTTTTCAAAAGAATTTGGTTTAACTGTATAAGCAGTATAAGTTGCTTTGCTTTTTCTGAACTGGTGTAATAAATTTTTATATTTTATTATCTGTTGCCTGTGTAGTTACTGTTGTCATATTGTGTGTGATGTGATTTTAATTGAAAAACCCAAATTTCAAATAATATTTGAATTAAATAAAACAGTCACCATGTTTATTGATATATTACCTGATATATAATGTATGACCTACTGTATAAACAATCGTTTTAGATTAATTTGTTGTAGCTACTTACCCTGTAACTATATGGAATAAGGGGGGAACAAGCACCACTTTAATTTACAGCCCGCAAATGTTGTATTTACCCTGTAACTACATAATAAACCCTATAATAAAATACCAGTATAAAATTATACAAAGAATATTGTCTTTCTAAATCACTCTCAAACATAAGATTATTGTTTAGGCCACACCATGTAATATTAGAATAGGTAACCCTTAGTTTCAAAATACTTGCAGTATAAATGATTTGTAATTTTACAGGTTGTTACCCCTTTATTCCCCAAACGTTGCATATTATTCCCCTATACCTACACTACAATTACAAAAACTTTACGCTGCAACTTCAGTTTACTTACGCAGTTCTTTGCAGACTGCATATCTGGTTGTTACCCCCTTATTACTCAAACGTGCCACATTGTTCCCTTATAACTACACGTACGTTCTTTATAGGTACACTATAATTACAGAAACGTACACTGTAAATTCAGTATACTTACGTAGTTCTTTGCGGGTCGTAATCTAAAGCGTTACCGTTAAATTCTTAACAATTGTTTTGATTTATTATTAATTTGTAATTATTTTAAAAAGTAGCCTGCTTATATAATTTAATAGAAATATTATATAAATTTATAAATAAATTTGATATAATCGTGATAGCAAATCGAATCGAATTGTGAAACCAGTGCCGATTCACACCCGACTCTCAGTTCATCCGCACACCATCCCTCACACATACGCCACATTTTGGCACATTTAGATGTATTCTGTGCCTGCATGAAATTCTGAACAATTAATCCGTTTCAGATCTCTGTTACAGAGGTCAACAGCTGCAAAACAAATATTCTGTGCCAAAGGTTAGAGGTCAGAGTCCAAAACTCAACGTGTGATCTGTCTAACAGACAATAAAGACTTTTTAAAACAAACTCGTGTTCTAACAGACGAATAATGTAAAGCCTTTTTAGACATTATTAATCTGCTTTCACTGCCAGTGAGTTACAGTCGTCAGGGATTCGGGAATTTTCTTAATTCACCATGCATGGAAATATTTCTGAAGGATGACTGTGAGAAAATACCTGCTTCCATGACAGCAAAGAAAACAGAGTTTACTGACTTCACAAACCGTTCAGCTGTATTACAGAAGTGAATTACCATGATTACAAAACAGACACGATTTTATTGAGCCAGAACTCTCTCTTTCACAGCAGCAGATCATATGAATCTCTCGACACTCAGTTCATTATGTTGAGCTCTTCAGCAGGTCAAAGCAAATAATCACGCACAACCTTCCTTTAAATCTTGAGGCACAGAGAAAGGTGAAGTGGTTCTCACCTGTTGCCGCGCGCAGGTGTGTCTGATATGCAACTCCAGTAAATCACAGCAGACCAGTGTTTGAAGACATGCATGAGATTCCCGCTCAGCAGCTCCAGATGAACAGAGCTCTCTCTCCTCCTCTCTTCATCATCATCAGCGCTTGTGTTCTTCTGAGCGGTTCTCCAGAAGAGAGTGAAGGTGGCGCTGCGATTCATCTGATCACGTGACCTGAGATCAAAGCGTCTTCAGATCCTGGAAAGCGTTTGCAATATTAACGTTTCATTTCTTCAGTCGGACTTTCTTTTTAATAAGTAAATTGATGTGCGTTAAATATAGATCCACGTAAACCTTTGAAAAACGTGTTATGTTTACATACAAATATATACATTTAGATTTGTAGAAAACCCCTCTTCAGACTGGTAGTTCAGTGTTGCGGTTTTATGCCTGTTTTACTGTAGTATGTATGTAGTGAGCATCAGATACTTCTGACATGAGTAATAATATCCCTCTCTGTGGCTGTTTAATAAATCTGTGCTTAATTTCCGCTGGATGTTCACACAGTTGAGGGATTAATGGAGCACATTTACCTAATGTTATATTCTAACCCTTTTATTATAACAAAGTCACATGTAGGTAAAAAGTGTGGTCTCATTTTATCTTGATGGTCTGTTTAGTAGACTAGTAGGGTTATGGTTAGAATAAGTCTGTTGGGACACCATCAGAATAAAGTCAAGTCACTTAAGTTATTTTTTACAGCGCTTTTAACAATACAGATTGTGCAGCTTTACAGTATTAAATTGGAAAATAGTGCGTCAATAATGCAAAAGGACAACAGTAAACTGTAAATTTTCAGTTAAAGTCAGTTCATCATTGATTCGGTGATGTCCAGCTCAGTTCAGTTCAAATAGAATCTGTGCATTCTTTCTGAATTTGATTCTCGTTTCATCTCTTAGACTTACAAATAACAAAAAGAGTACCAAACTGTTGATGCACTATGACAACTTTTCTAGAATGATGTAATTTTATTTTTGCACTTTTCTTTATAGATAATACCATAATTTGATGTACGCAAATCCAGAATATTCTTTTCTGTCCTCATTTTTATGATTGTTCTTTGTAGGAATATATTCATGTCTCGTTTCCCTGTTCTTGTATGTTTCTACAAGTTTTGCAATAAAAAATAAATAAATAAATAAATAAATAGTATCTGTGCAATCAAGTTGACGATATTGCCAGAAATGAACAATAAAGAGTATATTAGATATTAATCAGACAGTCTACTAATACTTTATTGAGAGTTAGGTGCAAAATTACATATTCTCAACAGAATGCTCAAAAGGGACCATCAAAATAAAGTGTTACCAAAAGTGCTGATATCAGAAGGGTCGAGTGGTTTACTCTTTAATTAGTTAGACCCATTCAGTTAGATTTGCAGACCATTTTACAAACATGGGAGCTGGGACTGACAGGTTAAACAGCCAATCATTACCTTCCAGCAGAGTCCAGAGAACACAATGAGCTCAAAGAAGAAAAAGACGTAGCCTCAATCTCAAACTTTATCTTGGTCTTATTTGATCTCATATTGTGTAATTTTTTTAGTTTTGTGTTTTTTTTCCGATTCCTCAGAGAAAAGGCCTCTGTATGCTGTGTGCATATCTCCTGTTTGCATGGGACAGCTGTTCCATCTACATGCACAATGAGTGGGATACTGTATCCCATAATGCAATGCGCCTGGCTTGACCTTCCATTTCTAGTCTGATGAGTGAACAGTAACAGAATAAAATCATGCAAAATAACTACTCTTATTTCCAAAAGATAACTGATCTGCTGAGCTAAATGTGCAATCCAGTGAGGTCTTGTGAGATAATGTAGAATACTGCTGTTTATCATTGCATACTCAGACTGTTTCTCTAAGTGCTCTGCTGCTGGAGGACGCTGACATTAACCGCAGCGCAGTGGTGGGCGAGTCCGTCGTCAGATGAAAGAGCCGTCTGTCTCACTCAAGACTTCATGTCTGCTGAGTCCCATCCACAACATTCTGTGACGCTTCTGGAATTCATATTGATCGCAGAGTCACTGAGATCTGGCCCCGGGTCACTGCAGAACAACATCTGTCATCTTTTAATGCTGATCATCTCTGTGTCACGTCCATCGTTTGGAGTTTATACGCTTTAATTAGTGAGACTAACCACATTTTCACTAACAGGAGATGCTTGCTGTGACCCCAGATAAGACCACAGAGAAACATGAGAGAAAAAAACTCTCCTTCTGTGTTACACAGATAGAACGAAAGCAAGCCATGCAGGTTTGAAATAACATGAGGGTGAATAAATGATGAGAAAATCTTAAATTTGGTTGAATTATATCTATTACTATAACAATATGCTTTTGCAAAGCAGTACTGCTGTTTATTTAAAGCCAGTTTTTTGGCAGATTTGCTCTAAAAACACTATTCTGCCAACACTATTATCCTTGGTGCGGTTATGATTGTGCTTGAATCCAAGTCTTAAGGAGCTCTGGAGTCACACTGGATCACTCCTCTGGCACGAAGCTGAAGTGAGGAGGTGAAACATCTGTGTTCGAGATGTGAGAGTCGATGAGAAAATGGTTAAGACACCTGATGTTTGCTAACTCAATATAAACCGCCTCATAAAGAGGTTTTCCCCACAGATCCACGCCAGAATGATAAACTACTGTGTATAAACAAAATTCCTCTTCTTGTGTGTCTCAAATAAAAGAGCTGTTAATTTAGTTAGAAGAAACAACATCTGGTTTTTGACCGCAGAAAACAAGAGGTCATTAGTAAGGGATCAGCTGATGAGTTTAGAGCTGGCGAAACCCAGCGCGATTCCCACGTGAGTCATTCGTGAGTCCATCCAAACGGAGCGTACGCTGGACTGAACACTGAACAACAAGCCCATCCAAGTAAAAGCAAAGAGTGTCACTCATTCAGATGTTCTCCAAGCAAATTCCACAGGGATTTGTGTTTCTGCCAACAGCAGCTCTACAGCGTCTTCTTCCAGTCCACAAACACACCAGAGTCAAACTCTGGCATCATCAGCATCAGCAGAACATGCCCCTCCACTCAGTCCTTTCACATTTGTTATCCAACATTTGCTTTTTCATCTGTACTTGATTTTTGTAATTAACAGTCGTAACAGTCCAAGGCTGCGTTTTTGCATTCAGATTGAGAACTTGTTTGCTTTGACAGTATATGGTTAGAATCAAATGTCTTGATTTCTTTTTTTTTTTATAAATTTTAACCTCAAACAGGTTTGGTTGAATTAAACTCTTCATGGGGCATTTTCCCATTCTTTACA
>CM077225.1:217555-342555 GCA_039654775.1 Spinibarbus caldwelli | reverse complement strand
ATGACCTCTACAGCCCTGAATGTCAGCGGAGACCAAGACATCTAGATGAGCCCCAGAGATTGATCCCCAGTGAGACCCTGTCTCCTAGACGGCCATCGGGACGAGACCACAGGAACCAGATGAGTCCTCTGCACAATCTGACTTTGCTGCAGTTGGAATTGAACTGCTGGTTCATCTGGCCAGAGGAGAACTGACCTCCCGACTGAGTTCAAGTTGAAAGAAATGTAATGAATCCATTTATTTCAATCATTTACATTCTTTTCACCAAGTGCTGAACCGCACAGGATTGTGGGATATTGAATATAATGAAGGACACATTCACAAATCGGCCAGGTGAAGACAAGACTTTCATACAAACATTACATTCAGATGTGTTTCTGTATGCGTTCTGATCAGCAGTGTTGGGATTAACTAATTACATGTAATGGAATTACGTAACTTAATTACAAAATAAATATAACTGTAATCTATTACAATTACTGAGAAAAAATGCGTAATTAAATTACAGTTACTTATGAAAATGTTAACAATTATACAGGGCTAACATCTGAATATTTTCACACACAGACAGATTTGATTGGTTCCTTTCCCAAATTGCATTGCTCTAAAATATGAGACACTAATGTTTCAGGAGTTTAGGACACAGAATTGGACACATGCTTATTTAATAACTGTTTTATTTTGTTGTTTAAAAATATTTTATTTCTGATCTGGTTTTATGTATATGCTTTATTTTTTAAGATTAACAGTTTTTTCAAGGCATTGTTAGATGCCAGTGTTTCCTGTCATAGCCATGCAACGATTTGATTTCAAAAACAGTATCATAGCTATTAAACTATATCTTGTTATGATTTTAAAATCTGTAATTTAAGCTCAGAATGATCTCAAAGTAAAAAGAGGTGCTAAAGTCTGATTTTGTGGTGGCTGTGCTTTAAAATTCATTTTTTATAATCTTAATTCAAGTGAAGAAGTATTTTTGAAAGTCTGACAGTAATCAGTGTTGAGTACTACTGTAAGGTTAACCCTGCCTGCTTTATATGTTAGAAAATGATTAACAGTTGAAAACATTCATTAGAACTTTAGAAAAGTAACCAGAAAGTAATCAGATGTAATCAATTACATTAATAAAGTAATTGAAATAGTTATATTACTTATTACATTTTAAACAGGGTAACTTGTAATCTGTAACCTATTACATTTCCAAAGTAACCTTCCCAACACTGCTGATCAGGCAGCAGAACTCAGGCTTGTCGGTATTGTTCACTGAAGTCTGTCTGGTGTCGCGTGTTTGTAGAGACTTGCCTCAGAGAATGGTTTCTTTTGTTAGTGTTTGATTTCAGCATGAAAAGGCACGTTCATGATTCATCAAAGTTAAATCTGTTAATGTGTTCTTGGTCCTACATCATTTGACATGCAAACTGTAATGCCTGCTCATTTCTTCAGTCTTACTGTGAGTCGTATGAATATATATCTTTATTTGTTCTGCACTACATGTTTTATAGTGATGCCTTACAGCTACAGATTCATTAGTATGAATGGAGTGAGTCAGTCTGATGGCCAGTCCAGACTCGAATGACCTGGACCCACCCATGAGCTGTTAATATGCAAACCTTCTGCTAGTGATTAACGTGACTCATTAGCACGAACTCACCGCTAACAGCTGCCAGCAAAACACCACACTGCTTTCTCCTAGATTGTGATTTTATAGCAGAAGTCATATGAGATGAGTTGTTTTATACTTGATTATAGCTGACTGTTTCTGTTTGTTCATGCTGGTGTGCGGATCTGAGCTGAACATCATAAACCATCAGACAGCTAAAACAGAAAAAGGCTCATCTGAATTTCAGCGGTCGTGTGATGGAAATGAAAGAGTTCATAAAGGAATCTTTGCAGCTGGAGCTGCTCCTGTGCATTACTGAAATGCACCCAATAGTTTTGAAACACACTGGAATCCATCAATAAGAAGCAAACATGCCAGGACATTTCCCCACGGAATGATTCTGTGTGTGATATTATTCGCAGAAACACCCACTCGCCTGGAGAAGTGAGGCCAGAGACGAGATCAGAAGGCCTTTCGGTCTCTGGAGTCACCAGAAAGGCTTGCGATCCCTGATTTTGGGTGTATCAGGAAAAGCAGAAATTCTTAGGAACAAGCAGCACTCAACAATGTCAGTCAAGTCGAATTAAATGAAGACACGTGTTCAATCTCCAAAAGTGCAAAAGTGAGGGTTCAGGTTAGGAGTATGATAAGTAAGGGATGATGCACGGCTAGCTGTGATTAAACTGTTTTAATGCATGACCTGGAGGCAAAGAACCATTATTAATATTGTTTAATGCACAGCTAGCCATGCATTATCCCGCTTATACCATGGTCATTTGCCAGCATTGACAAGTTAAAGCTGTTAATGATGTTTTCAGCGCAATATTTGATAAATGATAGTTATTTTGTCAGTTATAGCTTGTTAGATCTAGCATTCTGTCCGCTTCAAATCAGAAACAGAGAGGAAATAGTGCAGGTCGCATTTATTTGAATTAATGAATTATAATTTTTATTTGAATTAATTATCCATTGATAGAGAGAGAGAAGGAGTGTTTTGAGTGTGAATTTTTTATTAATAAAAGTTGCAGGGCAGTGCTGAAAACAAGTTTCTGTGCTCCTGAATGTTTCTGTGTGCACAGCACAGTCTCCGTTCTCTCTCTCTCTCTCTTTGTTTGTGTGTGTGTGTGTGTGTGTGTGTGTGTCAATGAAAGTTAAACAGTGATTAAACTGACATTGGACTTAAATGACTTTAACGGTTTTAATGCATACCTGCCAGCCAATCAGAATCGAGTATTCAGACAGACCATGGTATAAAGTCTCTTTGTATCTCCTGGAAGAGTTGTGTTTTCATGTGTTTTTTGAAGATCACAGTGGGTTCTGCTCTTCAGGTGAATCTGCATGACGTAAAGGCATCTGGAGGAGTCAGAAGACTTCTCATTACTTTCACCACATATTCTGTTGGTTTCTTAGTCCAACTGCTGAAGCATTTTTCCACTGTCAGAAGGTAACAGTGATCATTATGGTGGTGAACAGCTTTCCAAGAACTGCCATTTTGTGTCCTTTCCTTTGCAAAGACTGCAAACTCATTTTCAGAAACATCATTTTGCAGTTTAACTGGGGCTTTGATGAGTTTCATGATCCTTGATCCTGGTTCACCTGCAGCAGTAGGTCGATTTAGAAAGGAACAGGCCTCACAAAAGCTCACTTTTCCACAGGAAGCTCTCCAGACCTCAAATGAAGTGTACCGGTCTCCTACTATATAAAAACTTGTGCATTATTCACTAGATATTTGACTTGTGTTTCAGCCTGGAATTAAACCGCTGGTTTGGTCTGGCCAGAGGAGAACTGGCCCCCGACTGAACCTGGTTCCTCCTGAGGTTTTTTTTCTCCATTTCTGTCACTGATTTTGGTTCCTTGGCGCTGTCGCCTCATGCTTGCTTAGTTGAGGACACTTAATTTCTGGCAAATTCATCACCTTGATTGCACAGAAACTATTTGAATGAACTGATCTGACGATGACATCACTGAATCAATGATGAACTAACTGACTTTAACTGGAAAATTGAGTGTTTGCTATTGTCCTCTTTTTAGAGCTGCTTTACAACAAAACTGGATTTTCTTTGTCAATGAATCACTGTTTTCCTGTTTATAACTGAAAAGCTGCTTTGACACAATCTGGATTGTCTAAAATGCTATAGAAATAAAGGTGACTTGACAATCCATGAGGTCCATCTTACTGCCGAAAAGACGCTTGGAATCCAGTGTTGGGGAAAGTTACTTAAAAAAGTAAAAGTAATGTATTACAATATTGCGTTACTCCATAAAAAAGTAACTAATTGAGTTAGTTACTTTTTATGGAAAGTAATGCGTTACATTACTTTAGCGTTACCTTTTGTCACCTAAGCTGGGCTTGTTAATTAAAAATAATTGTTAACCCTTTCACACCAAATGTACAACTAAGTAAAACTCAGCCTGAAAGAAGTGCCTCTGCATTTACTCCTGATTTCTCAACACAGGACAGGAGAGCTGTCAGTAAATAAATGGGAAAACAAAGTAACTTGCATTACTTATTTAAAAAGTAACTCAGATATTTTCTTGTAAATTAAAAAGTAATGCATTACTTTATTAGTTACTTCATAAAAGTTATCTGATTACATAACTCACGTTACTTGTAATGCATTACCTCCAAACACTGTTGGCATCTTGACTCAACTATTGGGATTAAAGAGCTGAGACGGAAACTTTATGTAGAAGCTGGAATTCTAAAGAAATTTTACTAGACACTTACATAGTCTTGAGACACTGTCTACAGGAGCCTAAATAAAAATATAGCTTCAACTCCTGCACCAACAGATGTAACTGAACTGTGCAGAAATATAGTTCGACAGACGACATATACAGCGACTGTGTGTGTTCGTGCGTGTGTGTGTGTGTGTGTGTGTGTGTGTGTGTGTGGGTGGGTGAGTTTATTAAATTCAAGTGCATGTGGTTTGGAAAATTTGTTTGTTTACCAATGACTCAAACCTTTGTGTGTGTGTTTCTCCTTAACCTCACTGAGCTTCATGAGTCACTTCTGTCCCCTGTGGTTCATAAAATCACATGTGAACAGAATGTGTGCTGTGACCTCTGACCTCTTTGAGACGACTGTTAATGTCTTGTAGGCTGGACTCTAGTCACGTGAGGAGTTATGAACTCTGTATGGTCTGTGGATGCGTTTCTCTTCTGTGTTTCTGGACTGAGATAGCTGTACGATGAGCTCATGATGAGTGTATGCAGACGTCTCTCTGCATCTGTCCTGCTTCACAGTCTGTCAGCACATGGAAAAACACCCCTGAAGATGCAGTGTTAGATTTAAAGGAACACTAGATTGTCAGAGATCAAATACAAAATATCCAGAGAAAATCATTGACATAAGGGATTGTTTGTCAGTGCTATCTGCTGGTGTTTAGTGCAGAAGCGGTTCAGTGGTTTGATGGTTTGATTGCTTCTTCAGTGTTTTGAACATCTGGAATCAGGAACTGACTCTGGCTGAAGTGTTTCTCAATAAATGTGGGATATCAATTTGATCTGGTATCTTGGGAAAGTGGAACAGCTGTCCACACACTCTCATATTCACTCTCCATTTCCATCATTTGCTCTCAGCAGAGCATTTATGAAAATACACTCCGTGAAGTGTAGATTTGTTTTTGTGCATTTGCTTGGCTGTGTGTTATGCGTGAATTTAACTGTGCTCCTTTGGGCTTTGTTCACTTTTAGCACAGATGTACAGTATATGTGAGTCCATGATTGCAAAATACTCTCAATCTCAGTACCAAACTCACACAAGAACAATGTGCGTTTACTTTATCTGGGGCAAGAAGGTAAACCTTTACAGACTGTGTGAATGACTTTTGATAACATTCTTACCAGTACTTATATATTTGAAAATAAATAAAAATAAAATATTAAATCAACTATTTACTATTTTGTTGAATAATTGAATAACCGGTGACAGCAGAATCCCAGTAAAATATGACTTTTTCACTTCAAAATAAAATGTTTTTAACTTCACAAATCTAAAAACATGAACGTGTCCACATCAACAAAACACAAAAACCTTCAAATTCAACATATTGCCATTGATCACTATTTTCCAGAGACACACAATTACATCAGTTACCTTAAATTATATTTGCCTGTCAAAATCTCACAAATGTTTATATTCAGATGAAATTACAAAATTAAAAACAGCACAGCTGTTCATTTAAGGTGTTTGTGTCGTGTGATCAAGAGAAGAAATTCATCTTACACTTTAAAGCTTTCATGACATTTGCAACTATTCAGATATGACATAACGATCTCAAGGAATGTGATTTATATTGTGTTCCAGAAACTAAAAAATAATGCTTTCTTTTGTTGTTGTTATTTTCAGACTGTATATGGAAACATGGAATCCAGAAGGAAGCAGAATGTTTGTATTTGATCATTTTGTGCATCATTTCAGAGAACATCTAGACCTCAATTCTTGCAGGGACTTTGACAACAACACAAGACAACCTCTGCAGACAATATGAGATAAACCTCATACATCTAAACTAGTACTAACCTAACCACCAGGTCACGCGGTAGTGGAACCCTGACCCTGCATGGTTCTTCCTAAGGTTTTTCTTCTACATTAACACCTTATGGAGTTTTTAATTCCTTCCTACAGTCGGCTTTGACACGCTCACTGTGACAAATGTAGCTTAAATGTTCAGAACGGATCAGAGATTACCAACTGAATTTCCCATATATGTACTGCGATGTTGTTCTGTACTTTACTTTGAAACAATCTGCACTGCATAAAGTGCTTTATAAATAAAACTGACTTGACAATCAGTCTATCTAATGGACTATTTTCCATTGATGAAACGATTTATTCAGATGTCTTCAGCTCCAATCCTAATCAAACACCTGAAGCAGCTAACGAAGGTCTTTAGGATCGCATGACTGTGAGCAGTTACAGACGGTAAAGGACTCGATCACTGTGAGAGTTTGTTGCTCTGATGTGCTTTTGGCTGTTGAATTAAGCTGCATGAGGTCAGTTGTGTTTTTGACATTGAAGCCCCACCTGGTGTCCATTTCGGCATTTGCTGCACCCAACAGACACATTCTGTGTAAAATAAGAAACTATAATAATTTAAAGCATTTTAAATTGACTGATCACATGCAAACATTCTTCAGAGAGCAATAGAGTCTAAATAGACACTGGTGCATATGAAAGCTCACAGACATCAGAATTTATTGCTGTATAAACACAGAATCTAATGTAAGGTGTGCACTGGTGATGATACAAGAACATTATATGTTGTTAAATATGAACTAACGGAGCATTGCTGCACATTCTCCACCATCTTTTATACTCATGAATCACATGCCGAAAACTTTCACCTCTTTTCTCTTTCCAAAGAATTAATTTTCTGAGAAAATTCTGCAAACAGAGAACAAAGCGTTTCTTCTCTTGTGTAACAACTTGCAGACCTACAAATATCAAAATATCTCAATATCATGTTCTACGGCTGATGGTGCATTTAAAGTTCCGCTCAAAACATTTCAGATAAAAACAAAATCTGCATCTGCGCATTCCTGTTACATTCTTCATCTGCATTGATGTTGAAACTGGAGTGTTGAAATGAGATCAGTGCTGAAGTATAAACACATGATGTGTTTCATCTCTGTGTAAATGATGCCAAATGAACACAGCAGACGGTCTCAGTTTGCTGTAAATGTGCTGCGTGTGGATGAAGACGTTCGTCTGTGTTTTTCCAGAGATGTGTGGTCAGTTACTGCATGTTTATGGTAAAATACAATGGTATAATTGTTAAACAGATAAATGTAATCCTCACATACCTCATATATACTTATGTTGCTCATCTTTATTATCTGGTCTACAGCATTAATCGAGCTCCAGCCACATAACTGGTGTCTCTGAAGACGTTGCTCTCGCCGCGGTTGGCGGTGCTGCGTTTGCATTGACTGTATCACTCATATTTTCCAAGTTGGTCTGTCAGAGTTTGACCACCAGACCTGAAGGAAACACCAGAAACATTATGAGGATTACAGAAACTCTGGCTCTGATGTCCTGTGATTGCTCATCATTACATCTCTTTTTCTCTTGTCCTCGCAGTCGATCATCCATCCATTATTCCATCTCTTCATTTAACTAATTATCCATTTGTTCCTGATGTTCAGCTCTTCTTGGTCTCGCATCTGTCGAAACACTGAGGGATTTCTGAACAGCGGCGATCCATCTAAACGCAAACAGACAGAAAAACACAAGGATCAGGAGATATATTACTGTTCCTGACAAAAAGAGAAGGTTCATTGACTCATGGTATCTTATGGTTTGGGCTACAGAAGAGCACAAATGAGGTCAGTGTGTTACAACTGAATGACTATTGATAACTGCTGCGGTGCTGTTTATGATCCAGAAAGAACGTCACTGATGCATCAATTTACTGGCATTACCCTTACAGTTAAACACACTGAAAGCTCAAACACGACTTCTATTACACAGACTATGTAAGTACATCATATTTAGCATCAGTGCAGTGATCCAGAGGAGGACGGGCTCCTCCAGACGAGTCTGGATTCTTTCAGAGCTTTCTTCTGTCTGATCTAAATATCTTATGGCTTTTTTTTCTCACTGGGGGCTTTAAGACATTAAGGCAAACTTTTCTATAAAGTTGCTTTGAAACAACTTAGAGTGCAATAATTCAGTAAACAAATAAAAATGACTTGGTCAGATTCAAAATTGTGGAAAAAAGCTTGAGATTTCCTGAATCAGAGTATTAAGGGTCATTTGATTTATGACTTAAATGTGAAAAATATTGTGCCAAACAAGCAGTACTGCTTCATTCATGAGATAAAAACCCATAATTGACCCAATTGATCCCAAACGGGAAACAAACTTAAGTCACTCACTTGTGCTTCAAGTGCCTTTCGGTACTTCTTGGCCGTCTCGTGTTTCTCACGAAGCTGCTGAGATTATTTTAATGCCATCCTGATGCAAACATCACATAACAAGCACAAATAATCACATCATCATCATAAACCACACGTTCACACAGCGCTGCGGATTCAGAGAGCTGCAGCAGATGCAGTTTGTCCAGCCGCTGTTGCTCCGTCTGCGTCTGTCTGTGTCTGCGTCTGTCTGTGTCTGCGTCTGTCTGTGTCTGCGTCTGTCTGTGTCTGCATCTGTCTGCGTCTGTGTCTGTCTGCGTCTGTCTGTGTCTGCGTGTCTGCGTCTGCATCTGTCTGTGTCTGCATCTGTCTGTGTCTGTGTCTGTCTGCATCTGCATCTGTCTGCGTCTGTGTCTGTCTGCGTCTGTCTGTGTCTGCGTGTCTGCGTCTGCATCTGTCTGTGTCTGCATCTGTCTGTGTCTGCGTCTGTCTGCATCTGCATCTGTCTGCGTCTGCGTCTGTCTGTGTCTGCATCTGTCTGTATCTGTCTGCGTCTGTGTCTGTCTGCGTCTGTGTCTGTCTGCGTCTGTCTGCTTCCAGCATCAGCTGCTGCATGGAGATTCTCTGCTGTGGCAGACAGTCTGCGCTGCAGGCTCGACCCGCAAAGATGTACGAGCCCTAAAAACACACGCGTCACATGACCAGAAAAACAATTAAACACACTCAGATCCAGCTGAAGCCTGAGCGGTGTTTAGACTCACGTCTGATTGGCTGGATGCGACTGCTTTCCTGCATCTCTGAGCTTCTGCAGTGGCCAGATTAAACGCCGCCAGCTTCTGACTGTCCTCAGGCTTCTTCTGTCTGTCCGACCGTCAGTGATCACTGCATCATGTGCTGCGCTCACAGCGTCTTCTGTCAGGTCCAATACAGTCTGATAGTAGTTTATTGTAGGCTTGGGCGATAAAACGGTATCGGTATTTATCGACGGTACACCTCGACGGAAAAAATGTTCGATATAGCACACAATATACTGCTGGCAAGTGCTATAAGTGATGCGGACAGCACACGAACACATGCTGAAATGCCTGCCTGTGATGAGGAGATTGTGAATAAAAAATGAATATTAGTCGAATTTAAAATAAAAAATTTCATTTGAATGCAAAAATGGTGCAATGGAATGTTATGTGTGCGTCAGGGAGCGTCATCAGTGGTGCGTGAGATGCGGTGATGATGATGTAAGTGACGTTGTTGCATTTTAATATTTTGTTAGTCTAACCCACGAGACGCACCACTACTGCGTTATTCATTTAAAATATTAGAGAAATATAGTAGCTCAATGTGTAGAAGATGGTTAAAACCGAAACCAAGCCATTCACACAGGTCACATATCCCCAGTGAAGACATCGACTTAAATACAATAAAACTAAAAATAAAACAAAATGCCTAACTACATAACACTATTGTTAGAAATTGCAACAATATAAAAATAGAAATATAACACATTTATACATTTAAAATTTAATTAAAACAATAAGTAATAAAATAAATAAACAATAATATCCTGGCCAGAGGAGAACTGGCCCCCCGACTGAGCCTGGTTTCTCCCAAGGTTTTTTTCTCCATTCTGTCACAGAGGGAGTTTTGGTTCCTTGCCGCTGTCGCCTCTGGCTTGCTCAGTTGGGGACACTTAATTTCTAACGATTATCGTCAATTTGATTTCATATATACTATTTAAACTAAACTGAGCTAGACAATGACATCTCTGAATTCAATAATGAAAAGCCTTTAACTGAAATTTGAGTGTTTAATCTTATTATACATTACTGACACTCTATCCTCCAATTTGATACTGTTAAGTGCTTTGACACAATCTGTATTGTTAAAAGCGCTGTATAAATAAAGGTGACTTGACTTGACAGAACATATTCAGCGCATTTTTTAGACGCACAACTGTAGAAAGCCATGCAAAGCTAAAAGAGTTTAAACTTTCAGAAAACGTCGAGAATTTGTGGAGGTTTTTTCCTTTTCACTGCGTCTCATTTGTTTTTAAATGCAATCTGTGTGATTGGCGCTTCAGCTCTTTGTATTAAGCAATGCAAATACATGATGCTGTTTTGTTCATAATTGTTAATGCAATTTACAAAATTATATTTAATTAATATATGTTAGTTTAGATGTTATAAACGTTTTTTTAAAGAAAGTTATTTCATTGCATTGACAGTTTAATGCGCTGCATTATTTTACTCATTGCGCCCTTCTGTGGCCTCAGGAGACAAGCCAAAAGTTTCCTTAAGACTTATTTAATCTGCATATAAAACATAAGAAAGGAGATATTTGTTACGGAAGCAGGCTCACACAACAGGTTAGATGCAAATACTAGTATAGTTTATTGAACAGCAGAGTAAATGAGGCTGATTGCAGGTGAGTAGAAACTTCAATGGTTATAGTCACAGAGGTTGAGAACTGAAGAAATGTCTTTTGCCTTGCCAGGAACTCGTGGAACCTGGGGAAACACACACCTCACTGGAAGAGTGGAGATACTGGTCAGGAATCGCTGGAGAGAGGGAGACAAGACCCTGGAGAGTACACAGGAGGTAAGTAAACAAGCAGGTAAGCAGTAGATAAGTTATTGGGATAGCTTAAGGAGTCCGCTTCGAAGAAACGAGACCAGACGTTTGAGTGCAGTGAGGTGTGTGGTTTTATGGTGCTTGGTGATGATGATCTGATGGCGTGCAGGTGTGCTCAATCAATATTCAGGTGAGGGTGTCCATTGTGATTGGCTGGCGTGGGAGCCTGGCCGATCTGTGACAATATTTACTTTAAATTTTATTTTGTGTTTGACTCTTAAAACAAAAAAATATTTGTTTGTCTTAAATTGGGTAAATTAAAAATACAGTGGTTAAATTTAAACATATTTTCTATTGCTCTTTATTTTAAAAAAGGTTATAAAAATGTCAATAATTATCAATACCAAACAATATGAAACGTTATATCGTTGATAAATTTTTTAGCTATATCGCCCAGCCCTAGTTTACTGTGATATTTCTATTGAAATAAGGCGTTCAGTAAATGAGTGTGAGTATCTGGAAATACTGCAGGTCTCTCTGATGTTCTCGCAGCATTAACACTCGTCCTTTCTCTCTCTCGGCTCTCCTCTTCTCCTCAGACTAGTATAAAGGAAGGTTTCTCTGCGCTCGCTGCATGCAGACGTAACACAGCTCCTGCGACACACACCAGATCCACATCTCAACCAAAGCTGATATCCAGAGCTGAAAGAGGAACAAACGTGATGAAGACTCACCTGTCCGGCCCGTCTGTGGTCACAGCACATCAGACTCTCATCTGCAGAGCTTCTCTTTACTGTCAGCAGACTGAGAGCGCTGCCAGATGCCTCTGTGTTTATGACAGAGGAACAGGAACACAAGCGCACAAGTGAGTTTTGCTACAGAAATATCGCGAAATGAGCAGCAAAAGTCAGAGCGCTAAGATTTAAAGTTGTACTGCCATATCTGAGAGGTTGTAAGTGCCGACTTGATGTTGTACAGTGAAACTGAAGTAAAGTGCAAAAGTAAATATGTCATACACATTTGTAACTATTAATTGGCAACTTCAAATTTAAAACATGGGTGTTTTGATTATTGTCTGTGTGTGCAAATCAAAAGATTCAGCTTTTCACATCAGAGCTGTGAGTGTAAATTTCAACTTACAAATACGAATATTAATATGACAAGTTATCACATTCAAATCAGCAAGCTCTTGAGTTTAGCTACTGATTTACCTTCATAGGTTTTATGTCACAACTGAACACAACTTTCTCCTGCAGAGCTGGAGGGTTTCGCTGACTCTAATGATGACATTTGAACACTGCGGCCACACACAGTGTTCATGTGAATGGTGTGGTAACATAACGCCTCGCCTCTGTTCTGAGCGTCTTTGAGAGGGTCATGTGACACATCTGAGCCTTTCTGTCATCACTCGTGATGCTGTTAGGCAACTCTGAATGAACACAAATCATCTCATGAGGAAAGAGCCTGGAAATTCAGAGATGTTTAACTGGTTTCTCACCCAATAGGATTTTTAACCAAGACTGAACTATTTCTGTAATAATAAGGAATGTATTTAAATTTAAATGTAGGTTTTTAATTCAGTGGTTATAATGACAATATTTATAATTCATATTGGGCCAGCTGAATCTTCTTCATCTTCTGTTGAAATCTACCTGTCAGTATTTGCCGGACGTTTATCCTCTGGCCTGTCTGTCGCAGACGCAGTCGCAGTCGCTCTGTCCGCCGGCTGCCGATTCTCTGTTGCAGATATAGTTAGATGAGAGTGAGTCAAACACAGACATTACAGTCACTCTATACAGAACTACCATATGTGACCATGGACCACAAAACCAGTCATAAGGGTCAATTTTCTGAAACAGATTTGTACATCATCTGAAAGCTTTCCATTGATGTATGGTTTGTTAGGATAGGACAATATTTGGCCGAGATACAACTATTTGAAAATCTGGAATCTGAGGGTGCAAAAAAATCTAAATATTGAGAAATTCGCCTTTAAAGTTGTCCAAATGAAGTTCTTAACAATGCATATTACTAATCAAAAATTAATTTTTGATATATTTACAGTAGGAAATTTACAAACTATCTTCATGGAACGTGATCTTTACTTAATATCCTAATGATTTTTGGCATAAAAGAAAAATGGATAATTTTGACCCATATGTATTTTTGGTTATTGCTACAAATATACCTGTGCTACTTAAGACTGCTTTTGTGCTCCAGGGTCACATATTTGTTTTTTACTCAAACTGTCAGCATGACCCCAGGTCCTCTTTATAACAAACCCCATCCATCATCATCATCATCATCTTCATCTTCATCTTTATCAGTCTCATTCGGCTCTTTTCTCAGAGGTTCTCCTGCAGATATTCTGGGAAGCGTGACACCGCTGAAGGTCGCAGGTCTCTCAGATACTCTAGAGTTACTCGTTTCCGGTCTCTGTGAATCAACAGAGTATAATTAAACAAATTTCACCAGGTTCAAACACACTGAAGTCTCGGTCACTGTGACTGACGTTGGTTAAAACTGATGAAAGTTTCCCAGTGCCTTCTAAAGCTGAGGTGAAATCACGGAAGAACATCATCTTGACTCTGCTTTGCCGGAAAGTAAGGACTCCGATCCCAGGAAACACATGAGAGACAGACGGTCGCGTGGCTGCGGCGCGGAGCAGAAGATGAAGAGTTTCGCACACACATCTCTCCACAGCGTCCCTCTCAAAAGGGCCCTCAGCACTCAGAGAAGAAAAGTTGAGCAGCACCACCAGAAGATCTGAGGAGACACCAGACAACTGTACACCCTGTTGAAAAAAAACAGCATATGCTGGTTAGGTAGATTTTGAAGCACGGATGCTGGTTTGAACTGGTCCTTAGCTGGTCCGGACCAGCTTAGAACCAGCACATGACCAGCTAAGGACCAGTTTAAACAAGCTCATGACCAGCATCCAAGCTTCAAAACCTACCTAACCAGCATATGCTGTTTTTTTCAACAGGGCTGATCAACAGTGTGTTTCAGGACATCTGTGACACATGTCAAACATTTGGACGCATCTAAGAATCCTTTAGATCAGGTGGGTTAGCAGGATCATGAAAAATTCAGCCCACAATGTCCATCTTCTGTGCTGTGTAGTGTCTGTAAGAGCTTCATTTATGGTAAATGTACATAAATGAACAGCAGTTATTGTTCTGACCTGTAGCCTGTGGTTTGACCTGTTTAAATCCATAATACTGAGAAAGTTTCTCTGACAGGATGAAAATGGGTCTCTGTATCAGAATATGTTTGTTACCGAGGTTGAGTTTCTGCTGGCAGAACGTGAAAGTCCCCAAACCGAAGATATAAACCCCCTAAAACACACTATAACCGAATGAACATGCTGTTATTCACATTTACAAACAGAAAAATAATGAGTGTAATAGATGAACCTCAGAGTCTTTTCGTACCTTTCGCATGAGCATCTGTTGCTCAATAAAACGACGCACGACCAAATATGATCAATATCTGTGGGGAATGAAACAAAGAAACAAACGCGAGAAATATGACTGTCATGCTCGATGCAGACGTGTGTTTGTGTTTCAGACATCAGTTCTTGTTAATCCAGTAGTTCTGATAAATTACAGTACCATCGTCAGAAAGTCTGGAGAGAGTCGACAGATGATTGCGCTCATGTTCAGACATTGCGATTTGAAGCATAACAAACATCTGCAAGCAAACACTTCAGTTTACACACTCAGTACATTTGTGTATACTGGTACAGAATAACCGGAGCTACAGCTAATAAAAGTACAGAGGCATTGCTTTGTGCTCCTGATCGAGTATGCAAATCTATTGCTATAGACATGCCTCCCAACAGCGTTACTACAGACAATACTGATACTCATTACTACAGGAAATACTGATACACATTACTCCAGACAATACTGATACTCATTACTACAGGAAATACTGATACACGTTATTACAGTTAATACTGATACACATTACTACAGACAATACTAATACTCATTACTACAGGAAATACTGATACACATTTCTACAGGAAATACTGATACACATTACTACAGTTAATACTGATACACGTTACTACAGACAATACTAATACTCATTACTACAGGAAATACTGATACACATTACTACGGTTAAGACTGATACACGTTACTACAGGAAATACTGATACACATGACTACAGTTAATACTGATACACATTACTACAGACAATACTAATACTCATGACTACAGGAAATACTGATACACGTTACTACAGTTAATACTGATACACGTTACTACAGGAAATACTGATACACATTACTACAGGAAATACTGATACACATTACTACAGACAATACTAATATTCATTACTACAGGAAATACTGATACACGTTACTACAGTTAATACTGATACACGTTACTACAGGAAATACTGATACACATTACTAAAGGAAATACTGATACACATTACTACAGACAATACTAATACTCATTACTACAGGAAATACTGATACACATTACTACAATTAATATTGATACACATTACTACAGTTAATACTTATACACATTACTACAGTTAATACTGATACACGTTACTACAGTTACATTTACGTTTAGTTATTTAGCAGACGCTTTTATCCAAACCGACTTACAAAAGAGGACAATAGAAGCAATCAAAACAAACAAAAGAGCAACAATAAGCAAGCGATATGACAAGTCTCGGTTATTCTAACGCAGTACACATAGCCTGGGATGGGCAGTATTTCAAATACATGTATTTAGAATACGCATTTGAAATACAAAATACTATTTTGTATTTAAATACCTTTGAAAAAAATGTATTTTGTATTTAAATACATTTAACCATAGTATTTTTGTATTTTCAAAATACATAAAATACTTTTTGCCAATCAACCTCTTTATTAGACTGCTGATTTCCTGTATCAACTAGTTCAAACCTCAAACTGTCAGGATTGTCTTGTGTGTCTTGTGTTTCCCTTCCTCTTGTATGCCCATATTTGGTTAGTTTCCTGTTCCTGTGATTATTAGTTAATTATGTTCCAGTTGTGTGTGTTTAATTATCTAGTTACGTCGTGTACTTATAGTGTTTCCTGTCAAGTATTAAATGTCATCTCTATCTGTCGCGTGTGTGTTTCCAGCCTGTGATGTACTTCCCTGTTTGATTTCATTAAAGACTTTAGTTGGATTATTCACGTCTCCCCTTGAGAATCGTGACACAAACATGCCACTTTCATGCATGTGAGCTGAAGCTGTATGACTCCATCTAGAATTGGCTAATGAAATTTTCTAGATTCCTGTAAAGAAATAAGGAATAATACTGCCTTTGTGTGCTATCAAAATTTCCTACTTCCAATTTCAGAAGTCCTGATAACAAGCATGTCGCATTCAAGTGCTTTGCTGTTGGAAAGAATAGGAATTGTGGAGGAAAAAATCTTATTAAAGCCAAAATTGTAGATATTTAAGATATTTAATTTTGAATAAAATGTAGCATCCCATTTGTTGACAACTATATCATTCACAGTGCTATCTTTACAGTTAGCTTGTTGATGATTCTGTATTTTCAGTCAAATACATGCTGTTTTGATGTGTATAAACCATACAAAATTCTTGAAATGGTTATTGCACTACTATGTGCATGACTTTAACATTAAAACAAGGTGATCTTGCGTTTGTGGGGAAAAAAAGCATACCTGTCCCAGCAGGTAAAAAAAAAAATAAAAAAACAGAGAACATAGCATAAGCACTAGTCAGTCTTGTTAGTTTTTTTTTTTTTTTGTCAGATTTTGGTTTTATCAACTAACTTTTCAAATGTGTTCATTAAACTTTAATCATTACTGCTTGCGATGCCAATACGACAATATATATGTCGGCGATTATATAAAGTGTAAATCGATTGAACTTTTTCTATATCATTTATATATCGTCGTGCATGCAAATATATCTGTGGAGCTTTTTGTGGGCAGGAGCAATTGACATGTCAGAGCGATAAAGAAACATGGATAAATGAGTAATAAGCAGCTTTCTGTGTGTGTATCCCAAGACAAAGATAACTATAATGCTAATAATAAAGATATAAAGTTCAAAAAATTATTCTAAGGGCATACTCACACTAGGCACAGTTGCCTTGTACTAAAGCCCAAGTGCGATTGTCCTTTCACTAACAGACAGATATCACTGGATTATTACAGAGGCAATTGAGATTAATGTTTTTTTGTTTGTTCAGTGGTTTTTTTGTTAAATCCCTATCTTAAAATCCCCTTTCTCAAATCAGGCTGTTCTGAGATTACTGTCAGAATGACGTAGTTCTGCACAGGCCGCTCCCACGATAGTTGATTGACAAGGCTGTCTTACCTTAGACCCGCCCTGAGTGAGCTGAGAGCTGCCCGTCATCGACTCCGGTCAGGGGCGGTTCTAGACCACAGTAACTGGGGGGCCAGACAGGGGCCACTTGTGCTTTTAGGTGGCACAATTTTTTAATTCATCTTAACCTACTTTAAGTATTATTCATTCAGTCATTTTTCACCATGTCATGTATTACTGCAATCCCTAGAAGTAATCTATAACAATTTCAACTAAAATTAATGTTTCATCATGTTTCATTTATTTGACAAATAATTTTGTATTGTAGTGTCAGGGGCATCATGCACTCATTATTTTTGAGGGGGCACGAGTGAAGGGTGATACCACTGTATAACTGATATAGGCTTATGTCCCTACTGAAAAAATAAAATACAATAAAACCATCACAGAAAATTTTAATGGTTTCCACTACAAATACCATTACAAACCATCAACTTTTAACCATTAAAAAACAGTTTTCTGTATTGTGTTTTGGGACATATTCCATTAGGATTTATTGGTTTTAACAACCAGTAGAAGGCAACCAGTTACCAGTAGAGACCAACAGGGTCCGTTACAGTTTCCAGTAAAACCAATACAAGTCCCATTATAACCAGTAAAACCATTACTAATTTTGTAATGGTGTCTATTGTTTTTTTGAGCAGGGGTTTTATTATTATTATTATTATTTTTTATTAAATTTTTTATTCGATATATCCCCAAAATATATCATGAAATATCTCGATTCTCAAATATGTGTAAGGAAATGCATTTTGCACCTTTATAGATTATGTTAGTTGATCTATAATGGGCGATGGGCAAAGTAGCCTAATACTGTAATATATTACCTACGCATAAAAGCCCGTCTTTTTACTTACGTACCAGATATGGGTGTCATACCATAAAATACTCTTAATACAACTGACTTTTTATTTAATGCGAATTTAATAAAAAAAACATTGTAAGCTACTAATTAGCCTAACACTTTCATTGGAGAGCAAAGAACGTTTACATTATCAAAGAACATTTTTCACTTCAGACCAGCAAGTTCAAGCACTCTCAAAAACTGTCATAATAATCTCTAAAGCTGTTTACACTGTGAAATTAATATATTACTTACATTCGTACATCTTCACTTTGTTATTTCTGATGAGAGAATTAGAATTCAGTCAGCCAGCGCGCGCGGTGACGAAACAGCGTTTCATCGATGACTCATCTGAACGCTTCTGATTTAAGCTCAACAGAATCGTATGTGATTGGTTATAATGTGCAGTGCTTTATAAACGTGCGTACCTCTGGCTCTGTGCCAGCGAACGCAGATTTGAATTTAGCAGCTGGTGATGTTTTTCTTTTTTTATATATATATATATATAGATTACCGGACAAACTGCGCATTTCACCCAAAATTGTTTGCTGTGATATGATTCTAAATTTGGGGGGGCCAAAGGGGAGGCCAAGCTTGTTTTTAAGAAAAAAAGAAAATCGAATAGAAAAAAGAAAGCTAGTGTTTTAAAGAAAAAGTAGCAGTTAGAGAATGATTATGCAATTGATAGAGGGTCAAGGGTGTGTTTTTTTTTTTAAATAAAAAGAAGACAGATAGATAAAATAGAATTAGAATAGAGAGTGATAGATTTAGAGGGTCAAATAAAGATGGAAGAGATGTGTTTTTAGCTGTTTCTTGAAGATCCCTAAGGATTTAGCTGCTCGGATTGAGTTGGGCAGGTCACTCCAGCAGGTGGGAACAGTGAATAAAAAAGTCTGTGAAAATGATTTTGTGCCTTTTTGGGATGGCACAATAATGCGTCGTTCACTTGCAAAATGCAAGCTTCTAGAGGGCATATAGGTCTGAAGTACTGAATTTAGGTAAAGGGGTGGAGAGCCAGAGGTGGTTTTGTAGGCAAACATTAATGCCTTGAATTTTATGCGAGCAGCTATAGGTAGCCAGTGCAAATTGATGAACAGAGGTGTGACAAGCGTTCTTTTCGGCTCATTAAAGATTCAACAACTGAGAGCAAGGCAGTTTTGGTCAAATGTCCACTTCTGAAGCCAGATTGGTTGCTGTCCAGGAGGTTGTTCTGTGTGAGAAAGGCAGAGACTCGTTCAAGTGTTTTTGCAATGAAAGGTAGAAGGGAAACCGGTCTACAGTTCCCTAAAAGAAGAGAGGGTTAAGAGTGGGTTTCTTAAGAAGTGGGGTTATACGAGCCTGTTTAAAAGCTGAGGGAAAAACTCCAGTGTGAAGGGAGGTGTTAACGATGTGAGTGAGTGCAGGTACAACTCCAGAAAAAATGGCTTGAAGGAGATGAGATGGAATAGGATCAAGTGGACTAGTAGGATGACTGGAAAGGATGAGTTTAGAGACTTCTGTCTCAGAGAGTGGAGAGAAGGATGTGAACGAGTGTATGTTTGCTGGTAAGATGTGTTTGCCAGTTTGAGGTGTGGAGAATTGTGCAGTGAGGTTAGTAATTTTATTAATGAAGAATGTGGCAAAGTCACCAGCTGTTAGAGTTGATGAAGGAGGGGGAGGAGGAGGACAAAGGAGGGAGGAAAATACTTATAGGATATACTTAATAGGAGTTAATACTGATACACATTACTACAGTTAATACTAATACACGTTACTACAGTTAATACTGATTCACGTTACTACAGGAAATACTAATACACGTTACTACAGGAAATACTGATACACATTAGTACAGTTAATATTGATCCACGTTACTACAGACAATTCGGATACTCATTACTACAGGAAATACTGATACACGTTACTACAGGAAATACTGATACACGTTACTACAGGAAATACTGATACATGTTACTACAGGAAATACTGATACTCTTTACTACAGGAAATACTGATACACGTTACTACAGTTAATACTGGTACACGTTACTACAGTTAATACTGATACACATTACTACAGGAAATACTGATACACGTTACTACAGGAAATACTGATACACATTACTACAGTTAATACTGATAAAGTTACAATAGTAAATAAAGATACACATTACTACAGACAATACTGATACACGTTACTAGAGTAAATAAGGATACACATTACTACAGTAAACAAAGATACACATTACTACAGATAATACTGATACACATTACTAGAGTAAATACTAGTGTAACTAACGATTTTAACGAAGAGGTGTAACTTGTATATGAATTAATATTGTTCTTGTGGTTATTGTTTAGTCATTTATTGTCTTGCCTGCAATGCACAGTGGTGACAAATGTGATGTGTTTGTTGTCTAATAATTTATCGTGTTGTTTGTAATGTACAATGGTGGCAAATGAGTTTCCCCCTACAGGGATTAATAAAGTTTCTAACTAACTAACTAACTAACTAACTTGCAGACATTAAAGTATCTTTCCTGTGAAGCTGCATAAAGACACTGAAATACTGAGACACACATTTCTGTAGATCACAGAAAAAAATAAACATGACTAATAAAATGTATCGACAAAAGATTTTATTTACTGTGACTTCAGCACGTTGTATAAAATATTTTCAGCAAATAAATGAATGATGTGCCAGGCAATATTTATGATAAGAAAACAATCCTTGACTAGGTGAAACTCTTTATGGAAATTAAAACTGAATATTAAATGAAAAACATTCTTCTTTGTGAAGTAGTGGATCAAACTGTTATAAACACAACGCAAGTATGTCACGTCTTCCAGAAGTTTGGATTCTGCATCATTCGCCTCTGAAAGTTTTCATACCTGTGAGGAGGACAGAACAATGACTCGAAACACAAACACTCATTTGCTGTAATGTTGCTTCGCCTCAAAACATCACTCACCATTTGAGGATGGAGCTCGCAGGAACATACATCTCTGAAGGGTTCGGGGTCATCTGAGACTGGGACAGCGCAAAAGACGAGGTGAAGTTGTACAGGCTCTCCAGCATCTTCTGCGTGAACTGTGAAATTGACAACATAGATCTTAATCACTGTAGTTCAGCAGTTAAGAACATGTTTGTTCCAGAAGAGAAATCAGTGATATCAATAGTTCTCTGTCTTGATCTAACCCTTCAAACCACACATTGGGGACACTTAATTTCTAACGATTATCATCAATTTGATTTCATATATACTATTTAAACTAAACTGAGCTAGACAATGACATCTCTGAATTCAATAATGAAATACCTTTAACTGAAAATTGAGTGTTTAATCTTATTATTATACATTACTGACACTCTATCCTCCAATTTGATACTGTTAAGTGCTTTGACACAATCTGTATTGTTAAAAGCGCTATATAAATAAAGGTGACTTGACTTGACATGGCCACACAAAAGTCTGACTGGAATAAATTGGAAAAGCGCAAATAAAAGATTTCACAAAACGTCTTTAGTACGACTAATATCACACGCAGTGACACGATTTGCCAGGTCTGTGTTTTAGCCTGTATTGACTAATCAGAGGCCAAAACTGGAACTGGAACAATTTTATAAATGTCATTACAAGCCTCTGATTACTTTTATACATACTTCATATCTTAAATTGTCTTTCAGATATAAAGAAAAATTTTTATCCTCAGAAATCACAAAAACGTTCCATATATTAGGTAGGGAAGGGCGATATGAGCTAAAATTCATATCACGATATTTTCCACTGTCCAGACGATATTAATAGTTAATAGTATTAATCGCGATATGAGAAAAAAAATTTGGAATCACGTTTTAGTAGACCTTAGTTAAATTACAGGCAAAATATGTATTTTAACCTTATATAACTAGAAAAAAAACATGATTTCAAGATCTAAGGCAAAAATAGAATGGTCTGACTTTAGATGTGTGAAATTATGCTACATAAGACACCTGCGCAAAAGAAAAAGAGCAAATGGACTGAAAGAACATGCAAATTCACTCTCTGACAGCAGATGGCGCTTATGGCCTCAATTTAGCGTTCCTTTGGTTACCGCTGTAAATAAAGCTGCGCTGTGCTTATGAACACGGAGGTAAGAGAAGAAAATGCCCTTCCCTTCAGATACTCATTCATATTAACCCCCTGCCCCCAATTCATTATTTATATTTTTCTTCCTATATTTCGAGCATTGTGAACAGTGATCTTGCACTGCCTGCTACAGTATTTTCTCTCTTTGTGTCTGTGTTCTGCATCTCTGTCCTGTGTTAACGGCCGTTTACAGACTTAGTAATATTACCACACAAATTACATTTTGGGAAATTATTGTAATCAAGTTTGTGTGCAGTTCCAAAGAGCCGATCGTGTGTTTGGAGCAAAAATTATCCGGTTCTGATTTATGTCCGATCAAACGGGGCATCTCTCTCTCTCTCTCTCTGATGAAGCAGTAACGACCGCGGGGGAAAAAAATCTTTGTCTGTCCATCCAATGAAATCCATGAATATGTAACGGTATAGCAAAATCCATATCATGACACAATGTAATACCGGTATAGCGCCCAGCCCTAATATTAGGGTGTGGTAATCTAAAAATGCTATCGTTCATCCTTACTATGAACAGAAGATCCACTTTCAATAGACTGAAGACCCTAAAGGTAATTTCTTAAGTAGCTGTAAGGTGGCTGATATGTCTGGAAGTCTCTAGGCATGTGTTACCTGTGTGAAAGAGTCCACTGTGGAAACAGCTGAATTAGATACTGGTGTTTGTTGTGCAAGCAGGTCCAAAGATTCAACAGAAACTCCAACCTGAGCCACTGATGGAGCCTGAGGAACCGTCATCATGCCGAACGGATGAGCTCCACCCTCACCTGAAACAAACACACACACACACACACACATAAACATACACGCATAAACACACACACACACACACACACACACGTTAAGTTTCTGTGAACTGCGGGTACTTTCCATAGACTTCTAATGTTTTTATACTGACCAAACGATATTTTCTATCCCCTAACCATGCTAGGGGAAGTCGTGGCCTAATGGTTAGAGAGTTGGGCTAGTAACCTGAAGGTTGCCGGTTCGATTCTCACACCGGCAGGAATTGAAGGTGGGGATTGTGAATGAACAGCACTCTCTCTGCCTTCGATACCATGACTGAGGTGCCCTTGAGCAAGGAGCAATGGCTGCCCACTGCTCCGGGTGTGTGTTCACTGTGTGTGTGTGTGCGTTTGTTCACTATTCACTGCTGTGTGTGTGCACTTGGATGGGTTAAATGCAGAGCACCAATTTCGAGTATGGGTCACCATACTTGACAATACGTCACGACTTTCACTTTCACGACTTTAACCCAAACCTACCCCTTACAGAAAACCTGTTTGCATTCTTACACTTTCAGATAAACATCATTTATTATTTTTAATAATTTGTTTCCCTTTTTTTGTCAAAAAATTTCAGGTTTTACTATCCTTGTGGGGACATTTGGTCCCCACAATGTACCATAAACAAGAACACTAACACACATAAACACACGCCATATCAGGGACAAACTCTCTCACAACACTTTAAGGCTGGAATACACAACACTAGTTACCAGAATCAGAGCCAGTCAAAGCAGATATTCGGCAGTCGACAGATTTTAGACAATAGATGTGAATGATGGACACAAACTTTATTTGTGTCTGCTCTTGTTTTGTCATGTGTCTCCCAGCATTGAATTACATTTCTGTGTGAGTTTGATGTGGTTTTTCTCTGTAATGATTTTTGCTCTAGTGTTTTAATATCTGTTGTGATTGTGAAAGTCGTGTAGTGTTTTCCAGTCTTCATAGAACTGATTACATGTCTCGCTTACCAGCTTTCAGACCGGAGATTCTGAATATGGCACTGGGTTTCTCATTGGTTATGAAGCCTAAGAGCTGCCACACCTGTCCCACAGCAGGGTCAGGGAAAGAGAAGTAGACAGCACCACCCATGCCGTCTGGGAAGGGCACAGTGCCAAGCATGAAGACCACCACATGATTGACATTCTCATAGTCCGGCAGATTGAAGACGAATTTATCAGAGGAGACCTGCTGCGCGTCCGTCTGGACCTGAGAGACCGCAGATAAACAACAGACTGAAATACTGCATGAGTCTCACACCTGAAATCAGCAGAAAACTGAGATGCTGCTGTACTACAGTAATTTATAGAAATACTATAGTGTTTTTAAACCATACTATAGTAAAGTGTATTATACTGTATATATTACAGTATTTACAACACTTTGTTAATGAATGCTACAGAACATTGTAATATTAACTATAGTGAACTGATAAGCTGTAATAAATACTGTAATATACTTTAGTTTTTACTACAGTAAATTGTAGTGTATTGTAGTATAATATACCCTATAGTTGTAGAAAACATAGTACAGTATTGGGTAAAGTAATTTGTTTATATTACTATAGTTGTTACCACAGTTACCACAACAATTTAATTCAAGTACTTTACTATAGCATGGTTGAAAAACACTATAGTATTTAATATAAATTACTATAGTATTTGTTCATGTGGGTGAATAATATGTAACAATCGTACTGGATTAATCATGTTATTGGTGTTCTGGTTACACAAAAGGCTTAGACTAGTCTAACAGGTTAGTCGTCTCATTTTTTTTAAGACTGGTTATAACTTAAGACGTAGATCGGTCTAATTTGAATCCGAAAAAAAGACTCATTAGCCTTTAGCTAACTGCTAGCGATCAGACTAGTTGTTGAAGGCGGGTAAGTTTATGCGACTGATTATGAATGTACTCACCAGTCTGCCAGCGACTAAACATCCGAACATCACCTCGATTACTGCAGAAACACATCCGAGTCAACACAGTCCACAGCAGATTCCTCCAGAACCATCACCTCACAGACCACTGCTAGAAACTTCCACGAGCAGCTGACCGGCGCGACCTCTGACCCGGAAACAAAACACGGCGCGCTTCTCTGATTGGACGATTCGGCGCGGCGCGTGCGTACGAAAACATCAAAGCGATCGAAGTGCGCAGAGTTCGCAACTAGTTTCAGGAGAAGGTGCTAAAGGAGGGTTTTTTTTTGTTTGTTTTATTTGTGCTAAAGGAAGGTTTTTTTTTTGTTTTATTTGTGCTAAAGGAAGGTTTTTTTTTGTTTTATTTGTGCTAAAGGAAGGTTTTTTTTTGTTGTTTTATTTGTGCTAAAGGAAGGTTGATTTGTTGCTAAAATGATGTTGTGATGTCATTACGTAATCATGACGCAAAACTGTGTCACTGCATCAAATCTCAGCAAAAATATATATTTTATAAGCCTATATGATAATTTAGATTTGTTCATAAAATAATTTAAATGCATAAAATAATATTAAAATATTAATAACTGCTTTTAAATACATTGAATTATTGAAAAACTACACATTTTTGAACGATTACAATTTAAGTTTTTCTATTAGCTAGTAAACAAATAAAACTACACATTCTGAACAATTATACTTTTAAGCGGTGTATTAGTAGTTAGTGCGCTACACTCCAAGAAAAGTCTGTAAAAATATGGCACAATCTAATATGTTAATATGAAGGAATTTTCTGGATTGATTTTTCCACAGGTTTTTTACCTCTGTTTTTAATTACGCATTGTATTTTGTGTTTTCGGGTTACAATGGATAATAGATAACAGATAATCTCCTGGAAAATTACTAGTACCTTTTTTATTTTTCTAGATATTTTTCTCACAGTGTACTAACTGATCAACAACCACAGGTACAAGCTACTAACAAAGTGTATCATATATTATTCAATTATTATTATTATTAATTTAAACATGATGTGTGTACTCTAGGCATCTTTGGTTTCCTTTTTTTGTGTAAATTAAATGGTAAATCAGTGCCTTTTTATCGTTTGAGTCACTTTTGAAAAGGTGCTAAAAGTTGCCAAATAAATTTCAAAAATAGCTAAATGTGTTGCTAGGTGCTTTTGGAAGAAAAAGTTGCTAGGGTAGTCTGAAAAGTTGCTAAATTTAACAACAAAGTTGCTAAGTTGGCAGCACTGTAAGTGTGATGATATACCAACATTTATGATTAAATCATGATATGATTTCTGATTAACAAATCATCTAGAGCAGCTTTAACACAAATACTACAAATACCATCTCACTAGTATTTTAATGTGCATTCAAAAGCACAGTGATATATAATGAGGAAAAACAGCAGAAGAGCCCGTTTTAACTACCTCTAAATAGATCAGCTCCATGTTATTAGTTCTGTTCCTCTACTAATCACTTGCTCACGTTAAAGAGTTAATATTACTTATTATTAGACCCCATGATTAACCAGTTTCAATGTACGGGGGCAGTTGTGGCCTAATGGTTGTAACCTGACGGTCGCAGGTTTGATTCTCAGTACTTGACAAATGAATGAACAGCTTGAACTGAGCAAGGCACTGAACAGTGTTGGGGAGAGCTACTTTTAAATTATATATTGCATTACTCCATAAAAAAAAATAACTAATTGTGTTAATTAATCCTCAGGCTGAAGAAGAATGCCTCTGCACTTACTCCTGATTTCTCACAGGAGAGCTGTCAGTGAATAAATAGGAAAACAAAGTAACTTGCATTACTTATTTGAAAAAGTAAATCAGATATTTTCTTGTTAATTTAAAATGCATTACTTTATAAGTTACTTGAAAAAAGTAATCTGATTACGTAACGTGCATTACTTGTAATGCGTCACCCCCAACTGCTGCCCTGCTTTTGATTAGTAGTAAAGCTAATAGCTAATAGTAATATAGTTTTTTTTGTCTGATGAGATAGAAATGTTACTGTTTTAATTTAAGAAATCAAGTGAATTACTGAATACTTAATCACTGTTGATCACTATTAGTGTGTAAATGTTGGGTTTAATTGATCAATTTCACAAAAATTTAAATGGGTTTGAAAAACAGCAAGAAATAGGTTAGAAAAATAGATTTTATTAAAGTCAGACAAGAGAATGGCAAAGAAAAAAGCAAAAGACAAAAGCAAATGATGATCAATCATTTCAGCAGTCATGACGTGAGAGGATCAGCGCAGCCGGTCCCAGCGCCAGATGGAGGCGTCGTCACACACCGCGATGAGAATACTGCTGTCCCGACTGAAGCTGGTCTGTCTGATGGCCGATGTGCATTTAGGGAGCGTGAGCGTCGTACACCTGAGGACAAAACAAGCAGAATACAAATAAAGTACAAACCCGCTCAGTTCAGCAGAATACAGCGCTGTCAAAAAAAATTTTGAATATTTGTTGAATCTAAAATAAAACTCCACATTCAAATTTTAGGTGTGCGTCAGGCAGCTTTATCAGTGGCGCACGAGATGCGATGATGATGTAAGTGTCGTTGCTTTTTAATGTTTTTGATGCCTATCCAGCTGAACCCACTAGATGCAGAGATGCTGCGTTGTTCATTCAAAATATCGCAGAAAAAGAGAACATCAATGCAGAGAAGATCTTGTTTACGTCAAAACTGACACCAATCACATTTTCTAGAGGGACATCTATCACCGTTGCACTCGTGTGAGTGTTTAAGCATGTTTAGAAAGCCATGTAAAATTAATGCAAGTTCAACTTTTAAAAAACATATCTTGAGACTTCATGGTGTTTTTTTTTCATCCCACTGCATCTCATGTTTTTAAATGAAAAAAGTACTCTGTGTGATTGGCTTTCGTCCCTTTGTTTTAAACTATGCATATATGATGCTGTTTTGTTTATAATTGTTTAAGCAACTTAATTATATTTGATTTATAAACATTATGCACTTTTTCACAGATATTCTTGTTATTTTATTGCTTTAATAAACATGCATTAGTGATATTTTGCTCGATGCGCCCTCTAGTGGCCTCAGGAGAGAAGCCAAAAGCTTTTTTCGCCCTCACTGAAATTATGCCTTTTAAATTAGAATATAATATGAATATTGATCATATTTAAGTGCAAAATTTTAATTTAGTTTTTCAGCCATTTTGACAGCCATACAGTGCTGTGGACAGTTCAAACCAGGAATCTTACTTTGCTTTATGAGGATCCTCCACTTCCAGATCCCAAACGTACAGCTTCCCAACTTGATTTCCAAGAGCTAACATCTGCGGAGGTGAAGATACACACCTAACGTCAGATCTTCTTACTAACGCTATTTAATGGCACTATCTGTCATTTACAGTTCACATCTAAATCAGTGAATGTGAATGTCTATCAAGAACCTCAAACCTTCTGCCAGAAGTCCATGGAGAAGCGCATGTACCAGATGTCACACTGACTGTAATCGAAGCGGCCCAGGATCGTCACGTTAGACTCGTTCGGTTTGATGCGGTCAATATCGTCTTCCATCCTCCCAGGTTTCCAACACACAATTGCATTTTCACATGACTACAAAACAACACACGACAAACGATTAGCACGATTACTGAGGAACTAATAACACACACATTAAAATGCGTGCCATCGGCTCTTGTGCTGCAGAAAGTACCTTTGAGAGAATCAAATCTCCAAGCCAGCGGACGCAGTCCACATAGTTCCTGTGAATGTCTCGTGTGGAGAAGTCTGGGAAGTGAATCTTCTGAGACACAAAAGGCCTGAAAATATACAGGTGCATCTCAATTAGTTGAATTACTGAAATCAATGAACTTTTCCATAACATTCTAATTTATTGAGATGCACCTGTGTGTAGGACAGACTGGCTAAATCCACACACTGAAGCAGACAGACTGCAGAAGAACTGAAGGTACTCACCGGTTGGTTTTGCTGGGGTTATACTCATACGAGCCGCGGATGGCTTTCTGCATCCGCTCAGAGTTGATCCTCCACAGCTTCAGAGAGTGATCCATCCCACAGGACATGATCTTCTCACCGAGCAGGTCGAAATCCTACAAACACAACACTAGCATTTAGTGACACAGTGTTGGGAAGGTTACTTTGGAAAAGTAATAGGTTACAGATTACAAGTTACCCTATTTAAAATGTAATAAGTAGTGTAACTATTTAAATTACTTTAATATTGTAACTGATTACATTTGATTACTTTTCTAAAGTTCTAACAAATGTTTTCAACATTTTCTAACATTTAAAGCAGGCAGGATTAACCTTACAGTACAACTCAACACTGATTACTGTCAGACTCTCAAAATCCTTCATCACTTGAATTAAGATTATAATATTTTAATTTTAAAGCACAGCCACCACAAAATCAGACTTTAGCACCTCTTTTTTCTTTGAGGTCGTTCTGAGGTTAAATACAGATTTAAAATCATAACAAAGAAATAGTTTAATAGCTATGATACTGTTTTTGAAATCAAATCTTTGCATAGCTATGACAGGACACACTGGCATCTAACAATATTTTGGAAAAATAGTTAATTAAAAAAAAAATAAAGCATATATATGAACCCAAATAGAATATAAAACAGTTATCGAATAAGCATGCGTCCTAAACTCATATTTTAGAGCAGTCAATGCAATTTGGGAAAGAAATCAATCAAATCTGTAGTGTGTGAAAATTTCAGATGTAACCTTCTTTGTAATTGTTAACATTTTCATAAGTACCTGTAATTTAATTACACATTACAAAATTACAGTTACACTTATTTTGTAGATAAAGTGCCCCTATTATGGATTTTTGAAAACGACCTTTCATGCAGCATGTAACAGCTCTAAGTGAATGAAAACATCCTGCAAAGTTTTAAATCTGAAAGTGCACCATGTATAAAGTTATTGTTTCTCAAAAGAAAGTCGACTCTGAATCAGTGAAATGAGTCGTTTTTAAAACGAGTCCCAAGCCGTTTCATGTTGATGTCAGAATGAAACATTAGCATATTGCCCGGCCACTTGTTGGTCTTTTCACGTTGGTCTGAATGAAAATGAAAATTCATTCTTTGCCACTAGGTGCCGCTTTTGGAGCGATAAAAGCTCACAAACACTGCTTTAAATGATATCGACCAATCAAAGGAGGGGTTTGGAAAAATTAATCGTTGAGTGAATCGTTTGGGAGTCGTTGAGCAAATAAGGAAAAAATAAATGCATATTATAAAACAATGAAAGTGTTTTTTGATCTTGCGTGCATGTCAACCTGTTGTTGGGGACTCCCAAAACCAAAATATGAACCTTTCATAACCCATAATAGGGGCACTTTAAATGATGTAATTCTGTTACATGTAACTAGTTACTCCCCAGCACTGGTGACAAAACACTAATGTCACGATGCACTTTATTTGTACTCATGAACCCCATGCATTATCAGAAGTGTTTACTAGAGTCATATAGAAACGCTGCAGTGATTACGAACACATTGCAGACTGACAGAAGCGAATCTGATCAACAATACTAACGATACGCCATGGCTTTAACTCACCGCGCTCAAGACCTCGTCGCGATGGCCTTCGACGCCTCCAAAGATGGCCACCAGCGTGTCTGTCTGAATGTTCCAGAGGCGCAGCGCGTGATCTGACAAACACACGGCAAACCATCAACAGCCTGCTCTGAACGCCAGTCACATCAAGACATCTGAGCTCATTACCTTTACTGACTGACAGTAGAAGATTCGGGTCCCTCGGGTGAAACTTCAGCTCGTTGATGGCGTTTCCGTGGCCCACATAATGCTGCAGACGACACAAAAGATTAAGACTTCCAAAAGTTTGTTCAGAATTTGGAAAATGTGCTTTTTTTCTTTTATGCCCCTTGGGATTGGAATGATTTACAAACTGTAGTTAAACCCTGGGTACTTTTAAATGTCTTTTGCAAGCCGTTTTAAAGGAGTCTTGTACATGTTTCGCTTGTTCTTACTTTTATCAATTGTTTTGTATGAGTATTTTGATTTGTAGCTGGTTTTGTGTGCAACTCTATGTGCTGCCGTCTTTGACCAGGTGCCAGTTGCATAAACTTAGACTCTATGTTAAGACAATGACTTAAGTATACGTTTGACCAACTAGCTGTTAGCCAAAAGGTAATCAGTCTTAATTTTGGATTAAACTAAGACTAATCTATACTTTTATGTAACTGAATTAAAAAAAATAGGACCAGTTTTAAAGAAAAAAAATTAGACGACTAACTTGTAAGACTAGTCTAAAGTCCAGGTCTCCCTGGAAGAAGAGACAGTGAAGTCTCAATGGGATTCTCCGGGCTAAATAAAGGATGAATGAATGAATGAATCAATGAAGAAATCATTGACTGAGACTCACTTTGACACACTGCATGGTGATGTGGTTGATGACGCGGATGATGCCGCGCGATCCGGCCACGGCCAGCAGCGGGTGACTGGTGCTCGAGTCGAAGGTCCAAGCGCAGGTGTAGAAGTTCTCATCTGCCTAGACAAGCAAGAGTCAAGGGAATAACAAAAGACAAATCTGCTGCTTCAAACGGACAGAAAAACTTCAGATACTTCAAGATAAACCCAACCATCTGACCAGTTCATTCTGTGTGTCAAGTCACCTTTATTTATACAGCGCTTTTAACAATACAGAGTGTATCAAAGCAGCTTTACAGGATTAAATATGGAAAAATAGTGTGTAATAATGCAAACAGACAACAGTAAACACTCAGTTATCAGTTAAGGTCAGTTCATCATTGATTCAGTGATGTCAACGTCCAGTTCACTTCAGTTCAAATAGTGTCTGTGCGATCAAGTCGATGATATTGCTGGACATGACGTGTGTGTGAAAAGGATACGTCAGCATCAACATACGACTGCAGGAGACGAATCTCTCCTTGAGAATGACACTCATATAAAGTGACCTGCAGGAACAAGACACACTCAACGTGAGGAAATCTGCAGAGACGCGTGTGTGTGTGAGAGAGTGTGTGAGTGTGCGTGTGAGAGAGTGTGCGTGTGTGTGTGTGAGAGAGTGTGTGAGAGTGTGCATGTGAGAGAGTGTGCATGTGAGAGTGTGAGTGTGTGTGAGAGAGTGTGTGTGTGTGAGAGTGTGTGAGAGTGTGTGTGTGTGTGAGAGTGTGCATGTGAGAGTGTGTGTGAGAGAGTGTGCATGTGAGAGTGTGTGTGAGAGAGTGTGTGTGTGTGAGAGAGAGAGTGTGTGAGAGTGTGCGTGAGAGAGTGCGTGTGAGAGAGTGTGTTTGTGTGAGAGAGTGTGTGAGAGTGTGCGTGAGAGAGTGTGCGTGTGAGAGTGTGTGTGTGTGAGTGTGTTTGTGTGAGAGTGTGCGTGAGAGAGTGTGAGAGTGTGTGTGTGTGTGTGAGAGAGTGTGCCCGCGAGAGTGTGCGTGTGAGAGTGTGCGTGAGAGAGTGTGCGTGAGAGAGTGTGCGTGTGTGTGTGTGTGTGAGAGTGTGCGTGTGAGAGTGTGCGTGCGTTAGGGCTGAGCAATATGGCCTAAAAAAAAAAATCCCCGATTTTTCACAAAAAATCCGATTTACGATTTAAATCGATTCCCCCCCCACCCCCCCGTGACCCTTTTTGATAAGTTTTCTTTAAACACAAGTTTAACATCTTGCTATTCAGTAGATAGGAGGTAGTTCTGATAAACGATGGACGATGACATCATGGGGTTAGGGAGTGTGCCCGAAGCGTGAATCCGTATTCAGAAAGGCACGAAAACAAATAACATTGCTAACAGTTGCCTGTTACAGTTACATTACAGTACATAAAATTTCATTACCACATACACAGAGTAAGGAGAGATGACTCAGGACGATGACAAATGATTTGCAGATCATGAGCAACACTGACAAACATCTAATCTTGTAAAATGTGTGGTAAGTACTGCCGCTCCATAGTATAAACACTGACCTGCGATCGCCAATCTCGAAAGTGAAAGTGAAACTAAAAAGCGATCGTGCATTCAAAAGCAGTTGCAGTGCATGATAGCGGCTCCCTGATTCCCGTAATTTTATATACAGTATGATGATCACCCAATGATAAATCTGAGAGGGAAAGAAATATACATTTTCCTCCCATCTCCTATTTATTCTCTGCAGTAAGTCAATGTCATGGACCTAAGGGCAGAGCAAGATTAAACATCTTTCTAGTCTATATTTCCATCTTGTAATCCCGCTGTTTTGGGTATTTAAAGAAAAGAAAATATTTGTAATAGAGCACTGACTGTTGTTCATGTATTTATGGCCTCATTTGGTGAGACGGCAGACGTTGAAAACACCGCGCGCTTCAGTGTGTGTGTAGTAAACGAAACTGCGCGTCTGTGCATTCATTCATAACGAGACACGCAGGATTCATATTTAAATCGCATTATTGCAGCTTAATATTTACAGATACTAGTTCATATCGCGATTTGATTTAAGTGTAATGACCTACTTTTGATTTATTCATCCAAACTTTGGCAAATTCAATGACATTCTGCGTTACAGAATTCCGCGTTTTCCGCATCGCAGAAATCATAAAGCCCTGATCGCACCGCGGCGCTCGCGTCCGGTGTAGACACGGTGTGAGTTTTTTAATGGGTTATGTTATAGCCCTGCTTGTTTTTTTTTTAAATGTTTTTATGAAATCTCTGTATTGCTCATATCATCGCATTATTTACCGCCATGCGAGCCACAAATTAAAGCTTGGCGAGCCGCGCAATGAGTAACACTGCTTTAAGGGATCCGCAGTGCGTCATTTTCTTTCCGAACACGCTGGGATGCGGCGGATTGCGGGGGATCACGAAACCCTACCTAAACTCTAATATGACAAACGCGCGGGAGGAGGGCTGAGCCCATTCGGGACTACGGGAGCCCAGAGGGGAGCGTCGGCGGATGTTAAAGAGAAAACCGATTTTCATTCAAACAAATCGACATAAACTACACACTCGAGTTAATCGATAAAATCGATTTATCGCCCAGCCCTAATGTGTGTGTGAGAGAGTGTGTGTGTGAGTTAGGGTTAGGTTGCTCACTCGGTTGCTGCCGACGGTTGCAAACACCAGCGGGTCTCCTTCTTTGCTGTGCCAGTTAAACTGAACTCCGAACAGCGGCTGCCCATGATCCTCCTGCACATCACACACATCAGCGTCAGAGTGCCCTCACTAGTGCACACTACAGAGACACACATCAGCGTCAGAGTGCCCTCACTAGTGCACACTACACAGACACACATCAGTGTCAGAGTGCCCTCACTAGTGCACACTACACAGACACACATCAGTGTCAGAGTGCCCTCACTAGTGCACACTACACAGACACACATCAGCGTCAGAGTGCCCTCACTAGTGCACACTACAGAGACACACATCAGCGTCAGAGTGCCCTCACTAGTGCACACTACACAGACACACATCAGCGTCAGAGTGCCCTCACTAGTGCACACTACAGAGACACACATCAGCGACAGAGTGCCCTCACTAGTGCACACTACACAGACACACATCAGCGTCAGAGTGCCCTCACTAGTGCACACTACAGACACACATCAGCATTAGAGTGCCCTCACTAATGCACACTCAGCGTCAGAGTGCCCTCACTAGTGCACACTCAGCGTCAGAGTGCCCTCACTAGTGCACACTCAGCGTCAGAGTGCCCTCACTAGTGCACACTCAGCGTCAGAGTGCCCTCACTAGTGCACACTCAGCGTCAGAGTGCCCTCACTAGTGCACACTCAGCGTCAGAGTGCCCTCACTAGTGCACACTACACAGATACACTCAGCGTCAGAGTACCCTCACTAGTGCACTACACAGACACACTCAGCGTCAGAGTACCCTCACTAGTGCACACTAAAGACATCAGCATTAGAGTGCCCTCCCTAGTGCACACTCAGCGTCAGAGTGCCCTCACTAGTGCACACTAAAGACATCAGCATTAGAGTGCCCTCACTAGTGCATACTACACAGACACACATCAGCATTAGAGTGCCCTCACTAGTGCACACTCAGCGTCAGAGTGCCCTCACTAGTGCACACTACAGACACACTCAGCGTCAGACTGCCCTCACTAGTGCACACTTAGCGTCAGAGTGCCCTCACTAGTGCACACTACAGACACACATCAGCATTAGAGTGCCATCACTAGTGCACACTCAGCATTAGAGTGCCCTCACTAGTGCACACATCAGCATTAGAGTGCCCTCACTAGTGCACACTACACAGACACCGCAGGCTCTCTTACCCTCAGGCTGTTCACACACTTGAAGGAGTATTTGCACTTCTTGGACTTCCACTTGCCTTTGCCCCAGCTCTTTCTGCCCGGGGCACTGGCGGTGTTTGTGGGAGTGTCCGGCCGCTCCGGGTTAGTGCCGCTCTCGATGCTGACCGCATCGTCCTGATCAACACAAACATCTGATTAATCAATGAATTAATCAATGAATTAACATGCAAACAGTCAATCTGATCCACAGCAGATCACACGATGGAGACAGAAACTACTGCATTCACATAAAAACTGATGGTGCTTTATATTATCATTAGTATCTGTGTTCATCATCCTCATCTTCATCATCAATATAAACACATGAAAGCACACACTAGACTGAGGTTATTCCTGACAGACACGTGTGATTAATAACAGAAGAACATAAACCCTGAGGAGAGACTCTGCTGCACAAACACGCACATTAAACACATTCAGAGCGCAGGTAACATACATTGTCGTCTCCAGACAGATCGGGGTTGCTGTTTTCATCGCTGCTTAATTTCTGTTTTTTGTTATTCGGCATCTCGTTTCCCGCCTCAGCACGAGATTCAGACATCTTCCTCCGCATCTTCCTCCATCAGCAGTGCCACACTGCCGCAAAGCAGAGCGTGCGCGCTCATGCCACACTGCCGCAAAACATGCCACACTACTGCAAAACAGCGTGACAGCTGCGGCAACTCTGAGCGACAGCAGAGGGCGACATTTCACACTCAGAAAAAATCTCACTGGAATCATTTGAAGAATAACTGATGTTTATCTTTAGCGAAGACTCTCAGATACAAGTTTATAGATTATTAATATTTAATGTAGGTTCAGGTGTAGATTAACTTGATGATCTAGATTAGGTGAACAGCTCAAATGTGGAAACAAGACCTTTGACTTTCATCATCATCTGTGTTTGTTCATTATAATTAAAGGCAAACAACAGAGTAATTGTCTGTGATCAATCATTAGTCAGATATATATCATAAACACTGCCTGGAGTCTTTTTTGTCTCGATTTTTAACTGGTGTTAATCCTGATGCAAACCCGTTTCATCCAACATCAATCACTCAGTTATATCTCCGACGCGTTTATGAGTTTCAGATCAGCCAGTTTTATTAAAACACATGAACTCTGTTCAGTGTCTTCATCAACCGTACTAAACATCGACTGTATTAAACAGACATATTTATATTCCTATTGTAGAACAATCTGACGAAGATGCGGTCTGAGAGAAGAGAACGAGTGAAGAATGAACAGATTTCTGTCATTTCATCACACAATCATCTGACTTTTTGTCACAGAATTGATTTATTGGTTACTGATCGATTCCCATGATGTGTGTTAGACAGGCTTTTCTCGTTTCTTCCTCTGTTCTTTTACTCCAGTCCTGTGACCTGCTCAAAGTAATTCATTAATTAGGGTTTTCTAAATATTTACAGTATGATTCTGTAAGCTGTTGTGAACAGCAGGCCTCAACACACATCTGAGTAATAACGCTGACTTTCAGAGCGCGGTCGAGCCTGACCGGCAACAGCGGAGATTCCAGAACCACACTGACCTTTGACCCGTGTGATAGAGCGGACGACTAAACTCTCTTTATCTCTTCATCTTAATAATAGTTCTGAAGCTGTTGACTTGACCGAAAGCATGAACCATCAACTGAATGATGAAATATATCTTTGTGACATGATCAGATGTTTGGTTTTTGAGTGTAAATCTTGAATATTCTAGTCCAGTACTCTATAAAAAGACAGCAGTAGTGGGATGACGCATCAGTGCTGGGAATCTGACTCAGACAGGAAGTAGAAGCACCTGCAGGAGGAAGTGGGAGTTCCCATACTGTTCTTCTTCTCTCAGTGACCAGATCAGCTGTGATGAGTGTTAATGATTTGTGTAACTCAGTCAGTTGTATGTTTTGTATTTGTATCAGAGGAACTGTAGTAGCTTCTGGGAACGAATAACCCAACAATATACAAATATCAACAGAAATGAAGTTTTTATGTGAAAGGCATTAGAGAAACCTTCCTGTATTCTTTTTTTTTATTATTATTAATTTACTTCAGCATCCTGTCCTGTTAATAATGTTGATGATTATGTTGTTCTTGAATCTAGAGTTAAAGTTATCATGTAAAGTCATGTTACAAACAGCCTCCAGGATGTAAACTGAGAATGAAAAGGCTTTTGTTTGATGATCTCCAGCGGCTGTCGAGCTCAAACATGCAGACACACCGGTTTAGACTTCGACTTTTATTAAAACTCAGGGATGTTTTGAAGTGGACCCTCTTTCAGATGTGGTGTATTATTAAAATTCACTAAAGAGGAAACAAAAACCATACAGTGGACTCATGTTATTCATTTTAAAAACTCTGATATAAGATGAAGACTGCCTGAATTCATGGACAGGCGCGTCTCATCAGACACGTACAGCTGGTTCATCTTGTGTTTTCACCGCACACAATGAAATGAGGTTAAACAGACACACCCGAGGAACCTGAAGCACATACAGCTTTATTATGATCCTGAGTTTGATCTGTACATGCAGTTATTAGTCATCTCTTATTAACAGTGAGTTTCTGATCATTGCTGTAACCAGCATAGAAAATGCAGATGAATATTCAGAAAAGTGAATGAGCAATCAGATGTTCAGTGGTTGAATCTTAAATTGGGCTTCATTATTATTACTTACTATTATTAAAAAAAACAAACAAAAAAAAAACAGATCAATGAAACTGCTGTTACAGGGAATGAACATCTTCACATTTACACAAACTGAAATTTTAAGAGAGGACGATCTCAACTTGAATAATTTTTTGTCCTGCCTTTATCATTTTCATTATCATTTTTTAACATCATACAAGACATTACTTCTGAAATGCACTGATGTGCGTGTAAACACAAACACACTGAATCTGGTTGAGTGCGAGGGAGTTTCTGGCGCGAGTCCCAGCTCAGCTTAACGAAACCTGAGGTTCACTGAACTCTGAGAATATTGTGGTTTCATGTTTCTATTTAGATTATTATTATAGACCAGAAAAGCTCAAGAATTGTGCAGAAATGTGGTGTGTAATAACTGAAGTTAAAATTACAAATGACCTAGCTGTCTGATCGCTACCACTTTGTTTATTTAAACAGGGAGTCATCTCAATTATCACCAGTAAAGTATGGAGTACCACAAGGATCTGTCCTAGGTCCTCTGCTATTTTCAATATACATGTTGCCCCCTTGGTAATATTATTAGAAAATACGGGATTAGTTTCCATTGTTACGCTGATGATACTCAACTATATATCTCAACAAGACCAGATGAAACTTCTAAATTATCTAAGCTAACAGAGTGTTAAAAATGTAAAAGATTGGATGACCAATAATTTTCTCCTATTAAATTCAGATGAGACAGAGATATTACTTATTGGACCAAAAAAAACAGTACACAGAATCTCTTGGATTATAATTTGCAACTAGATGGATGTACTGTTACTTCCTCTACAGTCAAAAATCTGGGTGTTAAATTAGACAGCAACTTGTCTTTTGAAAATCATATTTCCCATGTTACATAAACAGCATTCTTCCATCTTAGAAACATTGCCAAGCTACAAAACATGTTACCTGTTTCTGATGCAGAAAAGCTAGTTCATGCATTCATGACCTCTAGACTGGACTATTGTAATGCACTGCTAGCTGGTTGTCCTGCATCTTCAATAAACAAGCTACAGGTAGTCCAAAATGCAGCGGCTAGAGTCCTTACCAGGTCAAGAAAATTTGATCATATTACCCCAATTTTACAGTCTCTGCACTGGCTACCTATCAAGTTCCGTATCAGATACAAAATATTATTACTTACCTATAAGGCCCTTAATGGTTTAGCTCCTGCGTACCTAACTAGTCTTCTACCACGCTACAATCCATCACGCTCCCTAAGGTCGCAAAACTCTGGACTTTTGGTAGTACCTAGGATAACAAAGTCAACTAAAGGAGGTAAAGCCTTTTCACATTTGGCTCCCAAACTCTGGAATAGCCTTCCTGATAACGTTCGGGGTTCAGACACACTCTCTCTGTTTAAATCTGGATTAAAGACACATCTCTTTAGCCAAGCATTCACATAATGCATCTCATGATCTTGTACTGCAGTTATATCTGATCAAACACACATTATTGTTCTTTAGCTTGGATTGAACAAATCATTTTTGCTTGGTTGGAACAGCAGCTACGCTAATTATGTCTCTATTTGTTTCTCTGTTTCTGCCACGGGATTAACATCCCGTGGTAACTAGGATTTACACAAGCTTCAGTCTGGATCCAGAACACCAGAGAAGAGATGATGCCAACCCCTCAGAGGACCTCAGATGATGCCAACCCTCAGACAACATACAGAACTACCAAATTTCGCCATAAGTTAAATATATTAAGTTTCTACAATATATAAATATATTGTAGAAACTTGATTTCTTGTAAAGCTGATTTGCAATGATTTCTATTGTGAAAAGCGCTAAACAAATAAACTTGAATTGAATTGAAGCAGGAAAAATGCAGAAGTCGAGGTTACGGCGGATCATTTAAAGGCTTTTGTTGGTTCCCAGAAGTCCTCTAGAGTTTCACAGACTCAGAATATGAGGAAATCTCCCATCTGTTATACAATGACAAAATTACAAAAATTACAAAATTATAAATTACAAAAATAAAAGGTCAGCTTAGATAAGTGAGGGGAATCACCTGGGATATACTTTTCAAATCTATTTTCAGTGTCTATTGTATATGAAAGAGGGTTTTTTTGTTTTTTTAAAGGCATTTAAAGGTCAAAGTTCAGAAGCAGATGAACATGGCCATGACAAATACTTCAGGTCAACGCTGTGCCAAATAACAGACAGCTGTCAATCACTTTAGTACTATTACTGCGATCTCCCAGTTTTCATGAATTCCTGTAAACTGTGTGCGATGTTCGCTTGTGTTTCCGTCGGATTATTTCCTGGTTTCTGCTCTTTTGTTTTGATACTCTTCTGAAATCTGACACTCGGCTGAAACTCTCATGAGAACAGAAAACACTCACAAGGAAACTTTATTTAGGACTGAATTACAGCTGTTTATTAAACTCACAGAATATCATGTAACCTGCAAAAGAAACAAACACTGACCCACTCCTGATGCACAATGTAAAAATAATGCTGAATGACTATATACAAAAAGAGAGAGAATAACAATATATACTATATATAATCCCATCACCACAAAAACACATACATCAGCAATATCATGCAGATACATGTAATATGAGCTGTTATAATGCACTAACGCCATCTCTTTGTCTTCATTAAAAAAAAAAAAAAAAACCTTTAACCCTATTTTTATGTGGATTTTACTCTTGATTCTGAGAATAGCAGTTACAATGGAACAGAATAAACAGAGTTATACAGAATAATTAGAGGACTTCTCGAGAGTCACATGACCTCACACATTAAGTTAATTATCAATGGAAGAAAGTCCCAAAATAACATGATTAAACATGCCATAAGTCAAGAATCAGGGACGTTCCGGTTCAACAGGTTTAAAGTTACTGATTACCATCTCAGGTAAAGACTTGCTCGTGTTTAACCTTCTGACAAAACACACATAAGAGTAATAATAACAACAACAACAACAACACAGATATTTACATTTAGAGATTATAGTTTACAACCTTTTACACACCAGAGCCAAATGCAACACTTCAGATCTGCTACCGAACAAGAGAAGATGATTCACTGTCCAACTTTCTTCCTCTTTAACGACGTGTCCTCATTTATTTTTACATTCTGAATAATCCTTCCTAACTTCCTCATAACACTGGATTCCTCTTCTGACGTCCGGTAGCTTCTCTGAGCCATTGCTCTCACTTTCCCGTGCCGTCTACTACTCGGTAGTGAACAATGATAAATCTGTTTCATGGAAACAACTAACATCTGCCTGAAGCGGCAAATGAATCTGTACAGAGACCGGCTGCCTGACTGACAGCGATTCTGGAGAAGAACGCTCGCTCGCTCAAGAGCGGGACTGCGCTCCTTTACCTTTCAGGATCCGACGCACCTGTGGAAACACAGAGAGACATGGATCAGTGGAAATCTCAACACATCCGTGAGTCACGCAGAGCCTGAGGCGCTTCTGTCTGAACTCTTCAAACCGGTTTCATTCACGTTACTCCAGTCTAGTTCTCTCTTGATGTGACCGTTCAAAAGCAGGACTTAGGAACTGATATGAGACCGTTGGAGTTTAGGTTAATCTCAGGAGCGGGAGAGCACTTGACTACTCTAACGATCATTGTCTGGTCTGATTGGACACTTCATTTCCAGCGAGTGGTTACCTTTGTGCTTTTGCATTATTACACACTATTTTTCCTTTTTAATACTGTAAAGCTGCTTTGACACAACTTGTATTGTTAACAGCGCTGTATTATTAAAGGTGAGAGGATGTCATCCAGATGGAGAACCGCAGTGAAAGTACGGTTTGAAAGTGCGCAGTGACGCCGGGAATCACGTGATAAAAAAATACAGTCTAGTGCAAGACACACAAAGCCAGTCTACCAAATACGTATTATTATAATGAGATCAGCATTGTAATAGAAAGTTGTAAAGTCTTTGTGCAGCAGTGTTTCAGCGCATCGTTACGGGAAGAGCGATGCATTTGCATAATTTTGTGTAGAGGGATATAATATTGTAATATTATTTTAGATAATAGATGTAATATAATATGTTGGGTAGTATTTATCTGATTAATCTCATATAAGATACATTTGTATGAGAAAATTAACTTGCTAATAGACCGATTAAGATTACCCTTCATCCACTCTTCAGTTTCAGCGATACCCAGCATTAGTTTCATATGTTCTTTATCAAAGATATGACGCATTGTCCCTCACGGCCCTGATGTTCTCTGACTGGCCCCTGAGTGAATGAAGAATGGTTTTCTGATGTTCTCTGACCTGGTCTCCCAGGGGCCCGTCGGGCACCAGTTGGGCCGGCTGCTCATTTTCCAGGTTCTTGGCGCTGGGATCGGCTCCTCGTCTCAGCAGTAATCGGACCGCGTCCAGCTGAGTCTGGCGACCCTGCAGAGCGCTGGCCATGTGGAGCGCAGTGTTCCCATTAAACGACTGTCGATCATAGAGCCAGAGGTCAGATCAGGAGAACAGCGAGGTCAGAGGTCAGAACAGGAGAACAGCGAGAGGTCAGAGGTCAGATCAGGAGAACAGTGAGAGGCTCACCTTGGCGTTTATGACGGAGAAGTAGCTGGACTGGTCCAGAAAGAGGCGCAGCAGCTCGACGTTGGCCTCTTCGGCGGCCATATGCAGAGCGGTGCGGCCACTCTTGCGGTCCTGTTTGAAACACGGTGAAAACGCATGAGTTATGATGACCATCAGACACAATCACACCTGGAGCTCCAGCAGAACCACGTTCACCTTGGCTTCCAGCGAGGCACCCATCAGCAGCAGAGAGCTGACGCACTCGGCCAGCAGCTTCCTCTTCTGCAGCAGAGCCGGACTCTGATTGGAGGGGGCGCGACAGCACAGATCCTGCAGCACAGCATTGTGGGACAGCACCGCCACATGGAGAGGAGTGAGTCCTGCAAACACACAACACTTTACTGCACTCTATCAGCTGTGCCTGAATTCATCACATCAAATAACCGGCTCAGATGAGCCGTTTCTAAAAGACACTGACCATCATAATTGACCACCTCCACATTGACCTGCCGCCCGCTCGTCTGCATGAACTTCTGGATGGCCTGAAGGGAAACAGTGAGTTTGCTACTTACACAATTCACAAGAAAGCTCTAGAAAACAGATCTCAACATGCACTATGCTGTGGCATTCTGGGAGAAGCCGAGGGTTGCGTGCCACGACCTGCCAACAGTTAATGGCTGACAGAAACACAGGCTTCTTGTTTTGCTTTCTTATCAAAAGAGCTGTGTTGTGCGGCCAGGCGAGGGAATTTTCTGGCTGGGTTGCGTGCCTCTTTTTTGAGGAAATGCACATTAGTTTAGCATGTTATGAGGAAATCAGTTAGCGGCTGGTTAAATAAACACTGAGCATCTGATTGAATGACAGACAAGGACTGTTGATAAAAGATGACAAAACGATAAGAGGAAAAACAGCGGCTAACAGATGCAGACGCAGATTAATAAGGAAATACTCTAAATATAGTGACTGTAGGGATGGGCAAGGCTAGTCAACTAGTTATTCAACCTCTGACCGGTCAGTTAGTGGTTGTGTAATCAAATGAAGGTGCAAATATCGATTTAAATTTACGAGAGCGTTTATGTGTGGACTGCATTGAGTCGTGTTTCCGTTATACATACTGAATGCACAGGTTTAATCGTTTTATTAGGTCCATGAGTATTAGCTGAGATCATATGTTCTGATTCTTTAAGGTGTTTCACTTCCATCAGATGCAGTAGAAAAACACTCACCAGACTGTTGGATGTCATGAATGAAATGTTTCGCACACACACAGTATGTCTAATCAAACAACTGTGAGCGTTTGAGGGGAGTCTGAAGCGCAGGAGCTTCTTCAGAGTTTTATATATTTAAAAAGGCTTGGATGTCCAAAAATTTCTTAACTTAAACGAGAGTAAGACTGAAGCAATTGTGTTTGGACCGTTAGCTTTCTCTGGCAGCTTAAATCAAGTGTTGGGCAGCTTAGCTGCTTATGTAAAACCATCTGTTAAAAACCTAGGTATTGTCTTTGACTCTGCCCTGTTACTTGATAAGCAGGTAAATGCAGTTGTCAAATCGTGTTTTTTTCCAGCTGAGACTACTGGCCAAAGTTAAAAGTTTTTTAACCCCTGCTGAGTTCCAGAGAGTAATTCATGCATTTATATCTTCTTGTTTGGACTACTGCAATTCAATCTATATAGGATTATATATATATATATATATATATATATATATATATATATATATATATATATATATATATATATATATATATATTGGTCATTCCTATACGAACCGCTTACAATTAATCTAGAATGCAGCTGCTAGACTCTTTACTGGCACACGTAAATTTGAGCACATCACCCCCATGTTTTGGTTGCCGGTTTATTTAGAATAGAGTTTAAGATTTTACTCTTTGTTTTTAAGGTCTTAAATGGTCTGGCACCTTCTTATTTATCTGAACTTGTGACTTAACATATCTGCTAGATGTTTAAGGTCATCAAATCAGAAACTGTTAAAGGTTCCCAGATCAAGGTTAAAAAGAAAGGTAGACCGGGCTTTTGCCATAGTCGGCCCCAAATTGTGGAATAGCCTACCTTTATCTATTAGGATAATCCCTATAGAATCCCTTTTTGTAAAGTAAAACTTAAAACTCACCTTTTAGAAAAGGCTTATAACATCTGAGTCGTTGTGAGCATGTTTTTCCTCTGTATGTACTATTTCCTGTACCATGTCATTTTATGTTGTTTTATTGTTTTGATTGGTGTTTTATTATTTTGATTTTATAATTTTTGTACAGCACAATGGTCAACGACTGTTGTTTTATTGTGGTATAAAAATAAACTAAACTAACATTACATTTATATAAATGTATATTTTATAAATATGACAATCTAGTGTTTTAAAACACTTCAGCGCAGTGGAAATGGGCTTTCAGCAAGACTGACTGACATCAGCTCATAACGTTAGTACCAAACCAGCACACAGTCCAGGTGTGTTCCTCTCAGAGAAGTGGACAGGTACCTGCAGGGTGGAGCTGTGGCCCTTCTCAGCACACACGTGTAACGGGGCCCGGCCCCAGCAGTCCATGGTGTTGATTTCAGCTCCCAGTAAAAGCAGGTCTTGTGCAATCAGGTGCTGATCCGCAGCAACACTGACCTGGAAGGCGCTCTGCGAGGAGGAAGCGTGAGATCAAATGAGTAATCGCATCTCAACGCATCTGTTGGTGTTAATGACAGGGCGTGTGCGCAGGTATGTTCGTGTCAAGGTTTGCTTTCACTGACAATCCCATCAGTGCAATGGGAGTGTTCTGGGCTGTACCTGGTTGTTGTGTTCTTTCATGTCCAGCATGCCGAGGGCAGCCATTTTCCTGGCGAGGACGTACGCCAGAGCTCTTCTGCCCTGAGCCACCGCGATGTGCAAGAACCTGTAATCAATCAACAATCAGCTAACGACTCTAGACCACGCTCCTCTAAAGAAGCAACAGATTGCCCAGCTGAGGCTGGCCATATGTGACCCTGGACCACAAAACCTGTCATAATCATCTGAAAGCTGAATAAATAATTTTTCCATTGATGTATGGTTTGTTAGGATAGGACAATATTTGGCTGAGATACAATTATTTGAAAATCTGGAATCTGAGGGTGCAAAAAAATCTAAATATTGAGAAAATCACCTTTAAAGTTGTCCAAATGAAGTTCTTAGCAATGCATATTACTAATCAAAAATTAAGTTTTGATATATTTATGGTAGGAAATTTACAAAATATCTTCATGGAACATGATCTTAATATCCTAATGATTTTTGGCATAAAAGAAAAATGGATAATTTTGACCCATACAAGATATTGTTTGTTATTGCTACAAATATACCTGTGCTACTTATGACTGCTTTTGTGCTCCAGGCTCACATATGTGAATCCTCAGACAGTAATGATTTGAAGCGTGTAATGTATGGAAATGTGCTCACGTGTCTCCATCCCCGTCTCGAGCGGTGAGCTCCGTGTGGCTCAGAGCGGCCAGCTTCTCCTCCTCGTGCTGGATCTGCCACTGGAAGAAGGACACCGGCGGCGCAGCGGTCAGACTGAGGCCGGAGGAAGAGTAAGTGTTCTCCACAGACGGCAGCGGATGGCAGCCGCTGTAAACACAGCTTTGGGTCTCAGCGTACAGATCTTGAGCTGGACATCCTCTCACGGTCACAGACTCGATGGACAGAACGTCCCTGATGTCCTCCAGCATCTCAGCGTCACAGAACAGGTTCTCACCACACGGAGACTAGAGAGACACGGAGCAAGAGGTTTAATACATACTCTGCAGATTTCAGAACACACTTACTCTAATTATTTAGAGTCTGAACTTCACCTCCACTCTACACCAGTGTTTCTCAGCTCATCTAAAACAGTCTGAGAGATGAGAAACACTGCTCTATTTTATGATTCTTTTTAAACTGTACAGCCAGTGTTTCCCACAGACTTACACTCTATATGTCAGGGATGGAGATACATACATACATACATAAATATACAGTATATATGTTGGTCTGAACAAAAACAGCAGACAGGCTGATTGAAAATGTGAATTCATTCTCTGCCACCAGGAGGCGCTATCCAGCTTTATCCTAACGAGTCTACTGGTTTGGGAAAATTTCACTCAAAAAGACTGCAACAAATCATAAGATTGCGCTACAAATAATCATTATCTGTCATTTTGACTGAATGGGCTGTAAATTTTCATTTATTTTCTATTTTCAGACGTCAGGAGGATAACTTTATTTGATTTATTAATTTATTAATGCTTTTACACTTTTCTTTTAATAATCGATGGTTGAAGGCTGACTCTGAGTAAAATAATGTCACCTCATTGTACCCAGTTTTTGAAAATGCTTATTATTGCGTTCATAGAGCACACCTTTTACTGATTGTTTACAGTGTAAACGGAAGTTACGCCCATAATTTGCGCAAAGCGTTATGGGGCGTAGGAGAAGGGTGGATTGGAGCGTCAGAAATAGTGGTTTTCCGGTAACGGAATACTACTTTATCAGGCATTATAGGAAAGATTGAATGAAAACAACATCGAAGCTTTTTTGAAAACAGTCGGATCCCTTCAAAGATACATTCATAGAAAAGAACCTGCGCCGTGTTTTGATTCTGAATCGTGCAGTGCTCATGTTTATTAAAGTCTTTCCTGTAACTCAAATAGTAGAGCATGGCGCTAGCGACGCCAAGATCATGGGTTCAATTCCCAGGGAAAGCAAGAGTTGATCAAATGTAAAAACTGTAACTTGAATGCTATGTAAGTCGCTTTGGATAAAAGCGTCTGCTAAATGCATAAATGTAAATGTAAAGTCTAACCCTTTTGGGAAAATCTATTTGAGACGGTCAGTTCTGATATTGTGGCGGCCGAAAAAACAAATAAATCAGTGTATGGGAAACACTGGTATAAAACCCACACAGATGTTTTTCCAATAGAATTACAGACAGAAGTTATTGTCCTTGACAGGCCTCAGAATACAGTGATCAGGAGACACTGTATATAAACTCATCAGATAATAAAACAAACTGAGATCAGATAATGGAGCAGACACGCACCTGACCGTCTGCGACTGTGTCTGCGACTCGCAGTCGTTTCACAGGACAGAGATGCAGATTCTCCAGCTCCCTCTTCGTTCTCTGCAGCGCATGCATTATGGCTGTAATGGAATAGAAAATGATTATCCAGTAACTTTTGACAAATGATTACTGTTACGATCACAAATCATAAGTGCACTGATGTACTCACCTGGACATTCATTTTCGACGTGATACTGCTGAGCCTGTGAAGAAGCATTGACAGCAGCATAAGAAACACATGACTGTGGATTCATTCAAATCTGATGGAGCAGATCCTGTGTCATGAAGCATGAGAAAATAAGATGTACCTGAATCTCGTGGTGTCGCTTCTGCAGGATCAGCTCTTTGACGCTGTTCTTCACGCGCACGCCCTGATAGCGACTCGGTCTGCGCGCGCCGTGCGCGTCCACTGAGAGAGAATTAAGACTCTTATTAAACTTTAATCAGTTTACTGTCCTCTGAAAGCACTGAAAACAGTCACCCACGAATAAACACATCACTATCCAGCACTGCGGGTTTTATTCACATTGTTTTTCCGCGTGAACACACCACTTCAGTGCGGTTAAACCTTTTTTTTTTTAATGAAACGGTTAATGAAATGTTTAAAGAGACTGGTAATTACTGATAGTTTCGTACCGCTGGCGCTGTTGTGAGGGCTGCCCGCGCTGCTGCAGCTCTGATCGGAATCAGAGAGCGGGGATCCGGCTGACAGACGCGGCTCTGAGGGAGAAGAGCAGTAGAAGGACAGCAGGTGGACCGGACTGGTCATCACATCGCTGTCCCGGTCCAGAAGAGAAGAGAACCCCTCGCTGACCCCGTCAATGATCATCTTCTGCTGCTGCTGTTTCTCTGAGTGACGCGACGCGACGCTCGCTGAAGAATTTATTCGCGCGTGACGCGTGACGTCAGGACGCTCCTCCAGCCACAGATACACTGTATCCTGTACATATGCTTCTGAATAACTCATGTCGTCAAAACAACATTGTTATGAGTGTTTTCTTGTTTTCGTGTAAATCTGATCAGTGAACCATCGAGATCTTCATGAACTGAATAATCAATAACGATTTAACAACTTATTTCAGGCCGACAGAGCAACCAAAGTAATTATAACAACTTTATTTTATTATTATTATTATTATTATTAATAATAACGCCAATGAATTAATAAATAATGGTAGTCTATAAGATATAAAATATAAAGAAACAGCGCAAACAAAAGAACAAGATATTAATCATAAAAGCAAACTCGTTTATGATATCTTGTAGATAATGAGCTCCATCTAGTGGCACTGATATTAGTTAACCACCAGCTGCAAGACCGTATAAATACTGTTACAGTCCACAGTAATCCGAAGTATTCCACACTTTTTAAAATGATTTCTAAAGTGAACTATTTTACTGTAATCAAAACAAATCACCTTTTGGTGCAGGACACTAATGACCGCATGTTTTCTTTCCACTGTGCTGAAATACTGATGTAAAATACCACAATGGTGAAAGAAAGTAACACTTTATTTACAAAAAATGAATTTTAAAATATATAACATAGAAAAAGAATAAAAATGTGAAATAAATAAAAACTTGCTGCATATGCCACACTGAACACTTGTTGCAGCAAATACTGTAAATATCCAGATGCAGACAGAAATATTTACAGCTTTCAGTATATTCGGGCCGCAGCAGACTATCAAATCAATTCACATTAACTTCACATACAGACATGCTCCTCTACAGCTCTGCTCGTGTTGTCCAGGCTCTACGTTTAAAGAAAACAAGTCTACTACTAAGTGCACTGAAAGAGCTTGGCACCCTGGGTGTGTAAAGATGTAAAGTATATAAACGACTCTAACAGAAAGCTGTATGCTGATATCCTAACAGTGTGAATGAATGTACTTCACTGTTAGAAAGCCCAAAGCCAGCAGCGGCCAGTCGTACAAAAGTTACTGTGGAGTTAAACATGAGCTTCTGCAATCCGTGTCTGACCGCTGACAGCATGTGTGTGACATGGAGATAAAAGGCTACGAGTCTACATGTCTACCGAAGGCCAGTGATTAAAAAACGTTAGAGTATGACCTTCAAGAAGAGCCAAAGACAGAGTCCTGCGATGCCAAACTTCTCTGCTTCAGACTGCAGTCAGCACAAGAGCTCTTGATTTCCATGAGGAGAGAGATCTTGAGGTGTTCCTGTTCTGTCGGCCGCTCCTTTATCCTCCTCCTCCTCCTCCTGCCGCTGCACAGAGGACAGATACTGCTCTAACAGACTGTCCCTCACGGCGGCCCTCAGGGGCCCCAGAGAGAGCACGGTCTCTGGAGATCCGGCTGTGCTGCTCAAGCTGTTGTCCAGCGCCGCCGGCCGCTCTCGCGGGGAATGAAAGCCAGACTCAGGGATGGAGATCTCCGTCCGGACAGGAGTCGCTGAGGGAATGCTGGGATCTGACGCTGAACTCTGAGCCGCACTGAGCCGCTCGTTCACAGACGACTGCCACTGCAGCACCACCTGAAGCTGCTCCACAAACACAGCACAGACAGAACTATGAAAATAACCCGCGTCTCCTTTATTTCCCAGCTGAAGACGTCTGATAATAGTGGCTTCACTGTGATAACATTAGCAGTATTCATCATCTTCACACTGACCTGCTTCCACAGGAACTTCACAGCTTCTTCTTGCACACGTCTCTGCAGTCGCTCTTCTTCTTGCTGCTTGCGCACCCTGCAAAACATACGAGTTACTGCGAAATACTGTACACTGTTTAATCTTGTTGAAGTTGATTTTATGTTTGAACTAAGAAGCTAACAACCGGAATAAAACAGTGATTCACAAATACACCAGAATGATTCAGATAAAGCTGCATCCCTTCCCTTCCTTTACAGCTCATAACCTGATGCACAAACATCTAATCAGTAGTGGACGACCGATATTGGTTTTTTGACAGCCGATGCCGAAGCGGATATCTTGGAAAGCAGGGTGGCAGATGACTGATATAAAGCCGATACAATTTTATTTATTTTAATTAATATTTAAGAAATCTGAAATCATTTGAAAATGGATTAAAAAATAAATGTGTAAAATAAACATACTTATACTTCAGTTGACAAAGATTTTTTTTTACAAATAAATAAATAAATATAATTAAAAAGGAAGTAAACACTGTAACCAACAGGGCACTCAGTATTCTGGGAAGTTTGTATGCATTGAGAATCATATTTTTCAAATAAAGCCAAGGTAACACTCATTTTACATACAGCACACAGTGAAAATGACATGAATATGGCAGTGGGCAAATGCATAAAGCGCAGCATAGTTTGAAATCACGAGTTTAAAGTTTGTCGATCGCGCGTCTGTCGAAGCTGAACTCTCCTCCTGACCGACCATCATGCAAAAAAACAGATCATGCAGGATACACATGCACACTTCACAAGATCTCACAACTGGATCCGACTAAGTTTGCAAGGTTTGTGAAATGAAATATTCATTAGTCATTCAAAGATTTGTTTAAATGATATAAATGCGTATTTGCTGAATGCTGACGGCAAACGAGAAAATATTATGTTTGCCTTTCTATTACTAATAATATAACACTTTAATCCCTTTGTTTAACCGTTCTATCTGATTATTAGACAGACTTCTATCTGTATTAGACAGAACTGTTAACGATGACAGCGAACAAGAGGAATCAAAATAAAAGTCCTGCCTCGAACGCATCGGTCAAACAGAAAAACTTATCGGCCGATGCCGAGATTTGAATATTGCCAGATATTGGCCGATATATCGGTCAACCACTAGTAAGAAGTGTTGAACAGTGAAGTGTTTGACCTCTCCAGCTCCGCGGTCAGGTGGACGATGTGGTCCTGCATTCTTCTCAAGCGGATCTCAGCGCGCACTTCTTTGGCTTGTGGATGGCAGAGTCGCGTCCAGTGACCCCTCCACCAGGCCTGGATCCTGACCGTTGCATCACGCGGCTCACACGGCTTTAGCTCACATTTCTGCGTCTCAGTCCGGTCCAGATCCTCCGCAGAACCGTTCTGGAACACGCCATCACTGTTTAACTCGTGCTGCTGCGTGTTACCTTCGGAACTGTCAGACCAGAACACATGATCCGATCCGTGCGTCAGAGAGCTGAGGCCCACTGACTCCTCCTCTGATGGGCGGGGCTGAGCGGATGTGGGAGGAGCCAGAGAATCATCAAACTCCTCCTCCCCGCCGTCAGCAGCTGAAGCTGGATGAACAGCAGGGTTAAAGGGCAGAAAAGCAGATTCAGAGGACAGCAGACTGCCATGAAGCTTCTCCTCATCCGTCTGCACATCCTCCAGAATCATGCTGTCTTCAGCGGCGGGCGGCAGACGGACCGCAGCCATCACAGCTGAAGACACAGAGCTCATCCATGCGTTTACCTGAACTCCTGGATCCACATCTACAATCATAATGAAGAACAAATCACTACAGAAGAACATCACACAAAAACACTGAAGGGTAGATTCACTAAAGATGAATTAGTGCCTGATTCAATGAAAGAATTGATTCTACAACAACATATTTTGTTTCAGTTGTCACAGACAATTTTTTTTTCATAATAAATTAAAAAATAAGACCTAATGAACGAAAAAGAGAAAGGCTGAAGCTTTTGTTCATTATGCCTACTTATTTTACATATTTATCTAATGAGTGCCACTTTTCTCACTGATTTGATTTATACAAGATAAACTGAAACGGTTACATTAGACATTTCCCAAAATGTGCATACAAAAGTACAAAGGTATGCATTTCAGACATTATTACAATAGTTTGAATATTACATACACAAACTATTCATATTGAGTTCTATAATTACTTGTTTTTTTTTTTTTAAAAAGTTGACATTTTCTTGAATTTGAAAATCACCACCAGCTACATAATGCTGCTTCTACACTGGAATTTCAAACAAAATTTAAAGATTTGCTGGTGATATTTGATGCTCATTTAACTTTTTTGTTGCCATGATTGTTAAAAAAAGTGCACTCTTTTATATATAGCCTGGACTACGTTAACTTACCTCCGGGTTTCTTTAGCCAAGATTTTTGTTTTGAATGAAGCGGCATCTATCATGAGCCTTACAGACTTACATGTGCTAAACTGTCACTGCAAAGGTGACACAGAAGCGCTTCAGAGGTCTTTACACAGACTGGTTAATACTGCTCAGAGGTGGCATAAAGGCATTTACCCAGCACTGAGATACTGTAAAGAGCATGTGTAAAGATGCCTACAGAACACTGACTTCATTCAAATATTGGAGACGCGGTGCAATGTCTGCACTGAGCACATTTAACTGGATTGCAGGTTACTGGTTAAAGAGATGCAGACATTTGTGCTGAAAACCACACAGAATAGTGTATTAGTGACTTCCACCGTGAGCCTGTGACCGATCTGACCTGCCTGAGTGATGACATCTGCGTCTGTGTTCTTGTGGACGTCGAGATGCGTGGGTCGAGACAGGCTCGAGCAGCAGGGACGCGTTTGCTGCAGCTGTTTCTGATGCTGTCTGCACACAAACACACAGAGAGATACACACACACACACACACACAGATGATCAGTGAAGCTCCACCAATCAGGTTTTGCTGTGGATTAAATGGTTTGTTTTGGACGCTACCTCTGTTTGTTGAGGATTCTCTCAAGTTTAGCATCCTCTGCTGACTGTAAGGCAGTCGTGGCGGTCAGCGGACACGTGGACGCCAAATACTGGACCAGCTGTGTGTGCTGCCCCGGCCGAAACGTTCGCCCTTTACCTTGACTGTAGAGCCATTCTGCTTTCAGTCTAGAGACACGCAGAGTGCTGTCATCAGTAACACTGCTGCTTTCTCAAGCCTACATATCGCATCAATCAGTGGATCTCAAGTTAAAGTCTTCTGTTGTCTTTAATATCTGTAATTACTAGAGATGGGTCACGATTTTCGAATATTCAATTAGTTGATTTATTCATAGAATGTCGAATAGGTGTGTGCGCGATTATTATCTAAAAAAATTCGCCATGTTTTCGGTGCTGATGCAGTGGTGACGTGTAAACAGAGGGCAGCGCTGCCAATAACAGACCTAAAAGCTGTCAACAACAACAGAAGAACACACTCTCTCACGCACACACTATAGACTTGCAGCTAAGAACGATGTCAAATAAGAGTTCTGAGCAGACCACCACAAATATCCCCGGCTGGGTTAGAGGTGTGCTGAATCCGTACTGGGAAAGGCACGGAAAATGAATAACGCGTTCTACGGAGCCACTAAAGGGACATATGCTTAGCCGCATGCTATCGGTAGCCTGTTACATTACAGTTCATGCAGTGTCACTCACCAGCAACAGAGTAAGGAGAGATGACTGACAGGACGATGAATGATCTGCAGATCCTGAGCATCACTGACACACATCTAATCTTGTACAATGTGTGGTAAATTCTGCCGCTCCAAAGTAGAAACGTGATCGCGAATCTCCAAAGTGAAAGTAAAACGGTCGTGCACGCATTCAAAAGCAGTTTCAATGCCCCGCATATTAATAACGGCTCACTGATGCCTGCAGTTAATATACAGTATAATTACCCAATGATAGAATTGCAAGAGAAATTATTGGAATATATTGGAGCAGTTTAATACCTTATGAGCAGTTGATTTATGCTAATCGACAGACTGCTATGTTAATAAGTGCCGTTATTCTGTAATGTTTATTATATTAATATGTTTTAGCATGTTACGTTTCATCATTATATGGCTTGAGTTAAGATAGCCTATCTTTTAATAAATTAAACGGTTTGTCATCATACAGATTAAAAGCATGAATGGTCTCTCTCTCTCTCTGTTTATGGGTGTGTACCGTTAGCCTAATACGTGCATGCATGCGGGGAAGGGGTGCGATTTTCGAATAATAATCGAATAATTCCCAGGGATTTTCGAATATTATTTTGCTTGAAATGCCCATCCCTAGTAATTACTGTACGCAGGTGTTTGGTCCAACACTCGCTCATTGACTTTAAATAGCTAAAATTAGCAGTGTAGAAAAGGCTGGTAAAAATGAGGTTGATTCATATTCGACAGAAAATAAGGATAATTTGTACACTACTTGAAACACTAGATAATTGTTTAGAGGCTGGTAATGTTAGATGGTCCACAATTTTTTGTTGTATTGTTGATGTGGGACTACCTGAAAAGGTTTGAGACCAGCAAACGTCTAACGCTAACCCTGTACGATTAGAAAAGCACCTTAGAAAACCTTAAAGGATGGTAAAATGCAAAATGATGTGTGACAGTCTGTACAAAATGATTTGTAGCACAACAGTAAAACACAGACAGTAATTCTTGTACTGAAAAAGGCATCTAACGTACCCCTCTTTTTGTGAAACCACACATCCATCCAGCAACTTCAGACTGAGACACCAGCTGACGACATACGGCCGATAATCACAGCCGGGCAGAGCCGGAGTGGCCATCACACACGGGTTACTCATGATGGACAGCTGCTGCAGGCAGTATAACGGAGCTAGATACGACACCTGGAGATCAGACGCACACAAGTTAAACACTAACATCCATCACACACGGTTAAAGATTAGGACTGCTGATTTAAACTTTTAACCTAAATATTTATAATCAAATAACGAATTACATCTCAAATGAGGATCATTCAATCACATTACATCTAAAACTACTGAACTACTGGTGTATGCCATGCAAACTTACACATCTGGCATTGTGTGATGTACTGAACATTGATATTGCGGATTCCTCTCATTTAAACACATCAAGTAATATCATCTAGGTTTGGTTTGAACTGCAAGACTCTTGATCGTATCGGTCAACATGAGGGTTAACTGTAATGTTTTTCCTCATATGACACCGTTTTCCGTCTAATAATCATATAGCTGATGCTAAACTGGTGGTGGTTGAGGAGAGACCCCCCACATGATTGTAAAGCGCTTTGGGTGTACAACAATACACATAAAAGCGATATATAAATGCATCATTCATTCATTCATAGCTGTCCTGTGAGGTTTTATTTTCTAATAATATTACTGAAAGAAACAAAATAGTATTTTTTTCCATGCACGTATAAGAATACATTACTAAAATAACTGTTAATTTTCAGTGGGGTCAATAGAACAATCCTAACTGCGGGTCTGTTCCTCTTATTTCTCACTGCATCTGCAGAAAACATGAAGATAGTAGCTTAAACTCTTCTGATACTGTATTTATGGGTGGCTTTACATACAGGCAAATGGGCATGATTAATTGTGAACATTTTTAATCATTATTTTATTTTTTTTACACTAAATTAATGAGACATGAAACGGAAGTTGTGATCGTTTCTTTCTTATTGTTATGTATATCCCACTAAAAATGTAGGGCGGCAGCGATTTTATCCAATGGATAATTTATTTGGACTGCGGTCACATCATCAGAGAAGAAAAGAGATGCAAGAGGGAAGTTACTTGGATTAAAGATTACGAGGGCACATGAATTTAAAAACATTGACGTGCACAGATCAATCATTTATAAATACAGCAATATTCCATTAAAAATAATAATAACTGTCAATTTTTATTTTATGGTCACTTTAATTTGTCAAACTGATGGACAAGCTGATGCTAAACGCATCGTAGAAATGAAGCAAAACAATAAATGAACAAAAGCAAGTTTGCTGAGGTTTGCGTTGCTCGTCCAGAAGCTCATGTGTTATACGGTGCTGTACCTCGGTCAGGTCTCTGATCTCGTTCTCTGCGAGCGACAGCACTCTGAGGTTCGAGGGCAGGTGAGCAGGAGCGCTGCGCAGAGTCGTGATCATGTTTCCGTGCAGAAGAAGAGTCTGGAAAGAGTTAGACACGTCTGAAATATCACTTACACAATCACCGTTTTCTCTGTGTTTTGGGTCAGTCTTCATAAAAAATATTTCCCTTACGGATGATTTACCTCTCAGGACACGTGGCACTTGTGAAAGTGAAAAAAAGTGAAAGTCGTGACGTATTGTCAAGTATGGTGACCCATACTCGAAATTGGTGCTCTGCATTTAACCCATCCAAGTGCACACACACAGCAGTGAGTAGTGAACAAACGCACACACACACACACACAGTGAACACACACCCGGAGAAGTGGGCAGCCATTGCTCCAGCGCCCGGGGAGCAATTGGGGGTTCGATGCCTTGCTCAAGGGCACCTCAGTCATGGTATCGAAGGCAGAGAGAGTGCTGTTCATTCACAATCCCCACCTTCAATTCCTGCCGGTGTGAGAATCGAACCGGCAACCTTCAGGTTACTAGCCCAACTCTCTAACCATTAGGCCACGACTTCCCCCATTAGGCCACTTACCTTCAACACTGAGAGCTTGGTGAGGTCTCCTATCTGAGAAATATTATTGTCTGACAGATCCAGATGCTGAAGGGAAGCGCAGCCGTTGAGCTGCTCGATGACCTGCACAAACACACACAGATGCCACACTGATTCAGAATCAGACTCATTCTCAATTAAACACGCGGTAAACGTGAAAACACCTTGATGTTGTTTCCAGCTAGATTGAGCCACTCCAGATGCAGCAGGTCCTTCAGCCCCTCGATATACCCGATGCTGTTGTTGGGGAGGTTCAGGGTTCGTAAGTGAATCAGCTTTGAGACGCCCATCATGCGCACCAGACGATTACAGGCCGCAGACAGCTGTGAACAGACCGCAGTTACAGACGCTTCACAGAACACATCTACACTGACCACAGGTGTGAGTCCAGCTCACCTGCAGAAGAGCCTCGTTACGCTCCAGGTGCTCCAGCTTAATGATGTGGTTCTGGTCCAGAAGCAGCGTGTGTATCTCCCCAGAACTGAACAACACCGGATCCAGTTTATGCAGACCCTGATTCGAGAGGTCTAATAACCCTGGGCCTGAATAACAAGAGCACAAAACACTGATGAACTCGCCACATCTGCACTAAAACACACTCTATACAGACAATAATTATCCCAAAGCCAGAAGAAGTGCACAGAGGTTTGTTCATATCAGTTATACTCAAAGACAGAAATGATTCTGTTTGTGGACTCGAATCTGAATCTGATCTGATGCTGACAGACAGATTAAAGCGTCCAGTAAGAATAAACCCCATCCGAACACAGCAGGTGTTATAAACAGCAGATCTGTGAATGAAATCCTGTCAGATAATCAGTCTGATAACAGCAGATTTCTGGACATTACGACGAAAACAGACGCTGTTAAACACGATATTCCGCGCACACAGTGACACATGCTGTCTGTCTGCAGCTGAAACACTGCGGTGTAAGATCACATCTAATCAGTCGCACGGAGGAATCGGTTTTATTTCGCATACCTTCGTAATTCGTCATTTGGAGCCGCGGCTCAGCGAAGATCTCTCCCTCCACCGCCGCCATCTTTATTTCCCGCGTGTGTCACCGCCAGGCAACCGAGCGACTATTTGATTGGATAAAAGAATCTGGAAATAATAATCATTTTGGATATTTTTACAAGAACGTTGGTCATATTTATATACCAAGTATATGTTTACTTTGAAAAAATAATTTATATTTGCGAAATAAGCTCCTTTATAAACCGCTTACCCACAATGCCTTTTCCTTTTCCCTATCTGAAACGTCGCCATGAAGTGAGTGTAGTCTGCGTTCATCCATGAACATCTGTAAAGTTATCCGCGAAAAGCGCTTGCAGAAGGATTCAGATGTTAATAATAAAGAAGATGTATCTGTAATAACTCTTATTTCTGATGTGCAGGGTCGAGCTGTGCAGTTTTAGCGGGTATAAAATCTATCCCGGACACGGCCGGCGCTACGCCAGGATCGATGGAAAGGTAAAAGCGCTATAAACTATAAACTTCTGTGTTTTAATCAGTGATTCTCGATGAATGAACGACTCTTCGCGTGCTGTGATGTGAATATTTACGCCTGACGGTGTTTAGTGTGGTGATTTAGCCTAGCGCTAGCCTGTTGGCTAACTACAGTCTGAATGCTCGCGTTTAACCCTCTACAGAACGGAATATAAGATCAGTGAGGAAAACATTATTTGTGATGTTTTTCCTACTTAAAATCGGACACTGTGGCTGTATCCGAAATCGCCCCCTACACCCTCATTCACTGTTTCCTACATTAGTTCACTTGAAGTGAATTCAGACACTGAGTGACCCGCTTTCTGTTTAATAATCATTTGAAACGGGCAGCTGCAGTAGTAAGATTGAAGGATTTATCTTGAACTCTGGCACAGAAATTATGTATAAACTCTAATAGTCAATTTACAACTCATTTGTACCCGTGTTGTATTACGCAGTGGACGAGCGCTTCTAAAATAAATAAATGGATTCAGCTGCGGGCGCCATCTTCTGGCGAGAGGCGGGAATTCATTCGGCGCGCGACTCCCGCAGTGCATTATGGGGATTCTCTAGCCGTTGAGAAACAGTTGCGACACGCTTTGATCTCGCCGCGACGCGGTCACGTGCTTCACGGAGCTATCAATAGTTCCAAACAGCTCCGTGCTGTCAATATGTTTTTATGGGTTTAAGTAGGATAGACAGCAGTTTCACTATATTTTCAGCAATTTCTAGTGATTAGTAACACATCATGTGTATTGATTGTGTATTGATAACTACGCTGACTACGTTTAACAATCGCATTTTATTCTGGGGAGTGGTGAAGAGACAGCATTAATATTTTTTCTAATGTGCTTATTATTTATATTACAATTAGCGTAGTATTTAGGGTTAAAATAGAGAAAATGTTTTTAAATTCCAGTGCAAAGAGGCAAATTAGAGGCGTTTGGTGGCCAGAAAAATAATATTCCTATGTAATGTCATGGTTTAACCACCAGATGCCCGTATGGCTGTTTATTAAATATAACCTACATAAATTTAGCTCTACTGTAGTTGCTGTAAAGAGTTTTACTGGTCGTAATAGCTTATTTATTTATTTTATGTTTTGCATTGTATATTTAGACATTATCAAACACTCAATGTTTATAAGTTTCACTTTTTTAAAGAAATGTTGAATTTAAAAAGATTAATTACGCACATCCCAGTATTATTTTGACATTTATGTAAGACGACAATATAAGTGAATGTTAAAAAAGGCCAGCGTATACGGAATTTAACCCAATAAATTTTATTAATAACGTTAAAAAATAAAAAAACACAAGGCAACCAACTGCATTCAGGGAAACTCTTTCTTGTATTCCTTTAATGAGCAGTCTTCACTGAAACTCATTCAACTTCCTACAGGGAGAGAAAGATTGCAGAAAGTCTAAACACTTAACTACTAAATACAACTACTGGCCAGATTTCCGAGAGGTAAACTAATATGTTAAAATGCCAAAAACTGCTGTAATTTCCTCAACTTTCTGGCGAGTGTCCTTGAAAAACACTGAAATGAATGGGCTTCAGTGCTGGAACTATTGGTTGTTTGGAACTATTGGCTGCTCCATGACACGCTTTACTTCCGCATTCCTCAGTTCCTATGGAAGCCTATGGGAGTGTCCCAACTCTGTTTCTCAACGGCTCTGGGTTGTACACTCGTTTTTGCGGTGCATTGTGGGATTGAATGAGTGCACTCGAGAACGTCACTATGGTTTCGAACACCACTTAAAATGGCTGTCCACTCAAAGAGTGCACTATTTGAGGATATAGGGGGCGATTTTGGATACAGCCTATAACAATATCAATAAACATTTTCGTTATCTTTTTATTTATTTATTTTTTAAAAGTTTGTTGCCTCAAGGCAACATTGTACCACAACGGAAAAATTTAAATTTGATATTTTCATGTAGAAAAAAGAAATATATTTATTGAAAACTTCAGTTTCTTTAATCAAACACTTGAACAAACAGATTTATCTAGTTTTTAATGTATTGCACATCTCGTATTTAATAAAAAGTAACATTTCATATCCAGCTGTTGCTCTCAGGCAACATTGTACCATCGTGGATCACAAGTATAACTAAACTATCATATCTGTTATCGTACCAAAACATTATAATCAGTGTTGTTTCAAAGTAAAAAATGAAAAATCATCATAACCTTGTACTAATATGCACTTTATCCTTACAAGCATGCACATAAACACACAAACACATGCATGAGCCTCCTTCTTCACTAATGACGCCTCATTGCTTGTGAAAGCTGGGGAAACAGTTAAACTCTACAGAAAAATCAGAATATGTGCAGATATAGTATGAGAATTACTATTCTTGCAAATACGTTATAAAATCATGGAAAAATTCTAATACATTTAGATAATTCTAACTCTCTTCCTTACAAATATCATATATTTGTAGTCTAAGCTAGAATGCCTGCATGGGCTTATTACGGTACAGTGTTGCCTTGAGGCAACATGCAGTTTTTATTGTAGTTTCCTACGATACATCTGATGAAATATTATGTAAAGTTTTTAAAAATACTTCTTTACTTTCCAATGAAGGTGACTAACATTTTTTGTAGGCAGTTATATGTATGGAAATTGATGAATAATGCACTTTTCATTGGCCAAAATACAGAGTCATGTGACGTGCACATGTCCTGAAATTGGAAACAAAATGGACCCCTGTGGGTCATGTGACCACTTTTTTTGTATGTTCGTTTATTAGTATTTGACTTCTGCTTCCCTGAGACAGTATTGATCAATTAAATGAGTGTCTCATTTTATTTAAAAAAAAAAAGTGTTGCCTGGAGGCAACACGTTCCACCATTCAGCGCTGAGAGAAACATCATCTCTGATCTGAATCTGATCTGAGCTGTTCTAGTCTGATCTGAATCTGATCTGAGCTGTTCTAGTCTGATCTGAATCTGATCTGAGCTGTTCTAGTCTGATCTGAATCTGATCTGAGCTGTTCTAGTCTGATCTGAATCTGATCTGAGCTGTTCTAGTCTGATCTGAATCTGATCTGAGCTGTTCTAGTCTGATCTGAATCTGATCTGAGCTTTTCTAGTCTTATCTGAATCTGATCTGAGCTTTTCTAGTCTGATCTGAATCTGATCTGAGCTGTTCTAGTCTGATCTGAATCTGATCTGAGCTGTTCTAGTCTGATCTGAATCTGATCTGAGCTGTTCTAGTCTGATCTGAATCTGATCTGAGCTGTTCTAGTCTGATCTGAATCTGATCTGTTTTAGTCTGAGGTGATGTTTGACTGTAGGAACTGAGTGAATGATGTAATCCTCTCTCTGCAGGTGTTCCAGTTCCTGAATGCTAAGTGTGAGTCTGCTTTTCTGTCCAAGAGGAACCCCAGACAGATCAACTGGACCGTCCTGTACCGCCGCAAGCACAAGAAGGGCCAGTCTGTGAGTCTGAGTCTCACACGCGTCTCGGACGCTTCAGAATACAGTCACTGACTGCGTTTCTCTCGTGTGTAATCATGCAGTGTTAGAGATGTTTAAATGACTACAGAGCTGATTCTCAGCAGATGTGTTGTGTGTAATGACTGAATGATGTGTGTTTGTGGTTTAGGAAGAGGCGAGTAAGAAGCGCAGCCGGCGTGCGGTGAAGTTCCAGCGGGCCATCACCGGCGCTTCTCTGGCTGAGATTCTGGCCAAGAGGAACCAGAAACCTGAAGTGCGTAAAGCGCAGAGAGAGCAGGCCATCAGGTGAGCAGTTCCCTGGGCGTTTATTCAGGTGTTCAGCTGTCCATCGCTCTTATTCTGTAGTCATTAGGGTTGGGTACCAGTCACATTTTAACCAGTACAGTACCGGTACCTGGAATTCGTAACTGGTACCCAACGATACCTTTTTTCGGTACTTTACTCTGTGTAATAACAAAAACATTTATTTCAGTGAAAAAATAAGTCCAAAACTCTCAATTTCAACATTTTGAACAATAGGGCCCTACATTTTTTATTTATTTTTTTCTTCCTGAAATTCTTGTTTTTTTTTTTTTTTGGTTTTTTTTTATGTTAATCAAATGAAAGCATGAAACATTTATTTATTTTTAATCAAATGAAACTAAAACCCTTTTATTTTTTGGCAAACAAACAGAGGTTTACTGTTAAAATTAATACATGGTAGAGAAATTGTGTGAATATTACTTTAAAAAAAAGTTTGAATAATAATTGTATTATTTCTACAATTAAGTGGTTAATGTGGTTGTAATTTTATCATTTAATTTATTTAAATTTGACAGTAATTGGTATATATAAAGATGTACATTATACTGTACAAACGTAATACAAGAGTAATATATTTCTGTTACATGTTAAACCGCACTTTTATTTTGACAGGTTGCTGTGAAGTTTCTGTGTATACAGTATGATATGATGCTAGTAGGTAAAACTCTCATGAAGTGATGCACAGCCTGTAAGGTCATGTGTTCATGTCGTCATGTAGTGAGATGCAGAGGCCGAAAATCACCGCCAGTTCACTAGAGATATGCCGGTATCAAATTTTCATGTTGCGATTTATTGCTAATGCTTTTATCACTGTATACGGTATTATCACGGTATTTAAATTTAGTTGCAAAAAGTGTTGTCATAATACAGTATAACAAGTTTAATAACTTTTTTCTTCTAACAAAAATAACTGAACATTTAAATACAATAAAGCAATACACACAAAATATATAAAGTTAAATATTTTACACAGATTAAAGTGCAAAAGAATTAAAAGACCAATAGGTATCACTTTACAGTAAGATCTCATTAGTCAACCTTAGTTAGTTCATTAACATTATCAATGATCAAAAGCTACATTTGCTACAGAAGTTATAAATCTTTGTTAAAAATAACTCTGTTCATGTTAGCTCGGGTTCATTTAAAAAAAAAAAAAAGTTTATAACAGTTTATAATTATTTTGATTTTAACAATGTGTTATTAAATATTTGAATTAACTAAGATTAATGAATGTTTAGAAGAATTTTTCATTGGGAGTTTAACTAATGAAGTAACTAATGTTAGCTAATGAAGCCCTAATGTAAAGTGAACTGAACAATAAAGAATTAAAACAGTTTCAAACAATATCTAGGGCATGTTGTTGTCCAGATTAAAATGTAAAAAAAGTTTTAAAATAAATAGCCTATTGAGACTTAGAAATAATAAAGTATTTGGCGCTGTGATGAACACCACTGCGAATACAAAAATCTGAATGGCTATTTAAATCATTTCAATACGTTTTAGAAAGTAGCGCAGCTGGTGTGTTTATGGGGTTTCCAGAGTAACGGCTGCATTTCTGCTGTACAGCGCCGTCTGCTGTCAGAGAGTGAATGTGCGCCTTCATCCAGAGCGTCTCTCAGGTGTTCCGCCATGCGCTTCTCATCCGTGCTTGTTTACATCAGAGTGCACACATCTTTGACGCAGCTTACAGCGCTGGTGTGCTTTTAACCAGTTAATGGGAAAAGTATTCTTAAAATGCATTCAAAATTCTGAATTTGTAATAAATTATTTTCGGTATTTTGAAGTGGCCACGATAACAATACCGTGCATATTCATTATCGTGATATATCGCATTACCAAATACCGGCATTGATCTGTTGTTTCAGGGCTGCTAAGGAGGCCAAGAAGGCGAAGCAGGCAACTAAGAAACAACCCAGTCAGAGCGCCAAGGTAAGAGATGGTTTTAAAGGGATAGTTCACCCAAAAATGAAAATTAGGCTGTGATTTACTCACCCTCAAGCCATCCTAGGTGTATATAACTTCCTTCTTTCAGACGAATCCAATCAGAGTTATATTAAAAGTGTCCTGGATCTTCCCAGCTCCTCCGTCATCCGCTGGAACACCACTCTCTTTCTCTCTCGTACAACAGTTAACTAGAGGTTAGGGTTTATAAAGTTTTAAATAATGGAAATTTTTCTTGTAGAAAGGCATCGATTCATTCAGATGGCCTTTATTCCCCCCTCGAAGCAGTGCGAGGCACTTTTCATGATGGATGGACGCAGTTTATTGAACTTCTGCTGGACTTTCACTGCCATTTATAAAGCTTGGAAGAGCCAGGACATTTTTATTAATGTAACTGATTGGATTTGTCTGAAAGAAGAGTCATAAACACCTAGGAAGGCTAGAGGGTGAGTAAATCATGGGCTAATTTTTATTTTTGGGTGACCTATCTCTTGTACAAAACGTGAAGGCTATGAGCTACTCTTCAGTTCTTTATATTTTTGTAAGTGATGTATTTTGTGTGGCGTGGTTGTTTTTTGCCCCTTGAGGCGTTGCAGTGTGACTGATTCTGTCTCTTCTGCGTCATAAGGTGGCATAGAGTAGAAGGACTATGTCTACACCTAGTGCCCTTAATCATGGGTGCTCGGAGTCATTTATAGCCCTACACATTATTGCAAACCAAATGTAAATCCTTGCGTTTGAATGTCCTTCATGTAGTCAGTAACGTGTTCGTGTTGTTTTTAGGCCCCTGTTAAAGCCGCAGCCAAACAGAAAATCGCCAAGCCCATGAAGATCAGCGCTCCTCGTGTTGGTGGCAAGCGCTAAGATCATGTTTTGGTGTTTTGTGTATTAATAAAGGTTTCACTATCAACCTTGATTGTCCTCCAAGTATTGATTTCATTAATGTTCAGTGATAAACAGTGACATTGTGAACCTTACATAAAAACACTTTGTGTTTGCTCATTTAACAGATGCCCATCTCTGCTGCAGATGATTGTTTTTGATTATTTGATGGGAGAACACTGCATATTACTAATCTTATTCAGTCTTTGAGTTAAAGTGTGTATGTGGTCTCATCCGGGGCCTGTACCATGAAGCCGGATTAGACGATCTTCGGCAACTGACCATCTCAACGCGAGCTGGGCGGACATGATGGACACCGAATCCCCGGATATGCCTCCACTGTTTGAAGGCCTGCTAATATTAGCTAAATTGACATTAAATTCATATTGTGTAGTAAGCTAGCTAACATTATCTTGTTATGCTATCATTGACTCAAAAGTGCTTTGAGCTGATGTCAGTTGTAAATTTACAAGTTATCAGGACCTAATATGGCCTAATGGGTACACTTGCTGTCCTAAAAATACAATCAAGTCCAGGGATCAGTGTGGGAAATGGTAGTAAAAGGTCATCTATTTCAATATATTATCAAATCTCATATACTGTAGATGTGCTGTGCTCGTTGTCACATCGGATGAAGATTGTGTGGCCGCTCCGGACAGACATGAGTCCTGCTTGTTGGCCTCCGCCACTCTCAGCCTCCTTTCTAAGATTTTCACCGCAATGACGTACAGTGAGTGCATGTTTGTGGATCCGCCACTGTTTGAGCGTGCTTCGGGCTCATACACACAATGCACACGGGGTGAGGGTCCCTGCCCGAGATGGTAGCTCCACATGAGGATGGACTTGGGTGGCATGCAGCCTCCCTGATCTTCAACGCATTCCCTTTGGCGGGGGTGATGGCTGTCGACATAATTGTTGACAATTTAGCAATTTTGTAGCTAGATTTAGCGACATCCCCACCCCTTTTGACATTTTTTCAAAAGTTTAGGGACAAATATAGCAACTTCTTGGACAAACCTTATCTAAGTTCTCATTTTGCCCATTGATCTATGTTCATCTTTATATAGATGATATAATCTCAATATGATATAATCACAATAATCTGATTTTACATTTTATATGAAACCAAGTCTCAGCTTTAAATTGTCAGTTTTATGAAATGTAATTAATAATTGTGTTTTTTGTCACTTTTAATGCGTGGTGACAGATGCTGTAGTGAAGTGATCGTCTCTCTTTACTACTAGTTGCAGCAGCAAATAAACAAATGAACATGAGAAGAATCAGAACAACTCACTGAAATCAATCATGAATCATTGAATCCATCAATCAGTGATTCAACAGCAGAAAGATGTCAATAAAACAGCTTAAGATCAATAATGTCACGTAACGTCACATTTACCACAGAAAAGACATTCAGTGACCATAAACTCGAGAGTCAGCTACAAAAAAATAACTAGAGGAGAGCATTATATTACATACAGGTGCATCTCAATAAATTAGAATGTCGTGGAAAAGTTCATTTATTTAAGTAATTCAACTCAAATTGTGAAACTCGTGTATTAAATTCAATGCACACAGACTGAAGTAGTTTAAGTCTTTGGTTCTTTTAATTGTGATGATTTTGGTTCACATTTAACAAAAACCCACCAATTCACTATCTCAACAAATTAGAATACTTCATAAGACCAATAAAAAAAAAAAAACATTTTTAGTGAATTGTTGGTCTTCTGGAAAGTATGTTCATTTACTGTATATGTACTCAATACTTGGTAGGGGCTCCTTTTGCTTTAATTACTGCCTCAATTCGGCGTGGCATGGAGGTGATCAGTTTGTGGCACTGCTGAGGTGGTATGGAAGCCCAGGTTTCTTTGACAGTGGCCTTCAACTCATCTGCATTTTTTGGTCTCGTTTCTCATTTTCCTCTTGACAATACCCCATAGATTCTCTATGGGGTTCAGGTCTGGTGAGTTTGCTGGCCAGTCAAGCACACCAACACCATGGTCATTTAACCAACTTTTGGTGCTTTTGGCAGTGTGGGCAGGTGCCAAATCCTGTTGGAAAATGAAATCAGCATCTTTAAAAAGCTGGTCAGCAGAAGGAAGCATGAAGTGCTCCAAAATTTCTTGGTAAACAGTTGCAGTGACTTTGGTTTTCAAAATACACAATGGACCAACACCAGCAGATGACATTGTAGGGTCAAAAATAATCAAAGACTTCTGCTTTCCTGTCCCAAACCTACCTTGAGTAACAAAAGGGCCATTTGGCATTCCTGAAGGCACAGAAGTGCTGATATCGATCAAGGCCTATAGGCCAACGTGTATACATCGGGAGTCTTGTCACACCTTTTGCCCAGTGGGTGAAGCTGTAATCTGCTGATTAGTCAGTTTGAATGTCTCACATTTGGGTTTTAGTCACATGGTCAAGGAAGGGATAAAAGAAGATTGCAACTGTTGCTCTGTCTCTTTTCTTTGCTGCCTCTTTTATTTGCTGGAACTCTTCTTGGGGCTCTGCCCTCTCTCCCTCTTTTTCATCCTCTCTCTATCCCCTCACCCCCTCTCTTTCTCTCTCAGGTAACATTTTACATACATGTTGGGTACAATTAACTGGTAATGTTTTACCATCCTTCATCTATTTTGTAACCAATTCAAGTGCAACCATAACGAAATACTGTTATTAAACCATTTCAATTATAAATTATGTGCTAACTAGTCTTGATTCAAGGTTAATATTGAAGTGCTACCTATTGCAAAACAATATAGTCACTTAATAGCAACGCTCTCCCACATATTTAGCTATTCTAACTGCGCTTATTTCCGTCATTGGTATAAGTGGCAGTGGGTGGTAATGGACTAGAAATGTACAGTTTTATACCATCGTGCTGATAACGTTTCTTTAGTCATGCGGCAATCCTACAGCCTGAACCACTGTAGGGAAACCACCCTTACAACATTGCACCCCAAATTATCACAGACTGTGGAAACTTAACACTGGACTTCAAGCAACTTGGTCTATGAGCTTCTCCGCCCTTCCTCCAGACTCTAGGACCTTGGTTTCCAAATGAAATACAACACTTGCTCTCATCTGAAAAGAGGACTTTGGACCACTGGGCAACACTCCAGTTCTTCTTCTCCTTAGCCCAGGTAAGACGCCTCTGACGTTGTCTGTGGTTCAGGAGTGGCTTAACAAGAGGAATACGACAACTGTAGCCAAATTCCTTGACACGTCTGTGTGTGGTGGCTCTTGATGCCTTGACCCCAGCCTCAGTCCATTCCTTGTGAAGTTCACCCAAATTCTTGAATCGATTTTGCTTGACAATCCTCATAAGGCTGCGGTTCTCTCGGTTGGTTGTGCATCTTTTTCTTCCGTTCAACTTTCTGTTAACATGCTTGGATACAGCACTCTGTGAACAGCCAGCTTCTTTGGCAATGAATGTTTGTGGCTTACCCTCCTTGTGAAGGGTGTCAATGATTGTCTTCTGGACAACTGTCAGATCAGCAGTCTTCCCCATGATTGTGTAGCCTAGTGAACCAAACTGAGAGACCATTTTGAAGGTTCAGGAAACCTTTGCAGGTGTTTTGAGTTGATTAGCTGATTGGCATGTCACCATATTCTAATTTGTTGAGGTAGTGAATTGGTGGGTTTTTGTAAATGTGAGCCAAAATCATCACAATTAAAAGAACCAAAGACTTAAACTACTTCAGTCTGTGTGCGTTGAATTTATTTAATACACGAGTTTCACAATTTGAGTTGAATTACTGAAATAAATGAACATTTCCACGACATTCTAATTTATTGAGATGCACCTGTATATTTTTACTGAACCTGTTCTTCAGTATTTAATGTTTGACTAAATCCAGCATGAAAACAAGTTGACAGCCACTCTTTAAATGTTTATATTTCGACAATAAACTGGAGTAGAAACAATTTATAATTATATTATAAATTAATATATAAATAATATATATTATATATAATTCAATAGAAACAATTTATTATTAAAAAGTTATAATTTTAATCTTATCAAAAAAGATAAGAGTGACAGGTGCACATATAATATAAGTCTCAGGTGTCTCCAGGAAAACCGTAGGTAAGGTTGTGCAGTTACTGATGCTATGAGGTGCACCTGACACTCTCATCTTTTTTTTTTTTTTTTTTTAAGTTCAGGGACAAATATAGCAACTTCTTGGACAAACCTTATCTAATTTCACATTTTGCCCACTGATCTATATTCATTTATCTTTTTTTGCACAACTTTTAATTGCATACAAGATCAGGGAAAGATGATTGTATCTTTAAGAATGAACAATCATAATTACAGAAAAATATCATAGTATGAGATTATATACACAGAAAAAAGCACAATGACAATGTTAAATATCTTTGAATAATCATAATATTCATTTAATCAATGCATCAAAAATTGCATTTTGTTGTTGTTTTTGTTATTTATAAGCCTGAGGGATGAAACGAGTTCAATTCAAGAAGAAAAAGAGGAAAACAAAGATTTAATAAAGCCTTGCATTTGGATCCTCAACTCCGATGTTACAATCACTCATACGGTTTTATGTTTCATGCATTTATTTAAGAAAGAGAATCTCTCTTCATCTGACAATATACTGGATATCTGTACAGTAATAGCAGACACACATAAATAATATAATATTAAATAGAGTAACAATGAGTATAAAATGAAAGAGATCATGTAACTGTTTTAAGTGACATGGAAATTTCACATTGTAGATTTACATCTTTTGATACATTTAAGTGCTACACTTGACAATCACATTTATGACTAGAAACACATGAATCATCATGGATGAGTTTAATACAAATATTATTATATTTGTAGATATTAAGTGGATACAGTCATTATTATATTTGTAGATCTGCAGTGGAGACATTCAGGTTCCTGGGCACCATCATCTCTCAGGACCTGAAGTGGGATATTCACATTGACTCCAGTGTTAAAAAGGCCCAGCAGAGGTTGTACTTTCTTCGCCAGCTGCGGAAGTTCAACCTGCCACAGGAAACAGTTCTACTCCGCCATCATTGAATCCGTCCTCTGCACTTCAATAACTGTCCGGTTCAGCTCAGCTACCAAATCTGACCTCAGAAGACTACAGAGGGTAGTCCGGACTGCTGAGCGAATCATTGGTACAACCCTCCCCACTCTCCAAGAACTGTACTCATCCAGAGTGAGCAAAAGGGCTGGCAAAATCACTCTGGACCCCTCACATCCAGCACACTCCCTCTTTGAACTGTTACCGTCTGGTCGACGCTACAGAGCACAGGACCAGGCACAGGAACAGTTTCTTCCCTCAGGCAATCCATCTCATGAACACTTGACAATAATTGTGGAACACACACTATTTATACACTTATTTATCTAACCCACATACTTAGTCTACATTTCAATTTGCACATAATATTCCTATACTTACAACTGTGTTTTGTTATATATCTGTACATACAATTGTCAATTTGTATATTTTTATTCCTTATTTACTTGTTCTATTTTTTATTATTATTATTTGTGTTTTTTGTTCTGTCACTGTCATTCTGTTGTACTGTGGAAGCTTCTGTCACGAAAACAAATTCCTCGTATGTGTAAACATACCTGGCAATAAAAGCTCATTCTGATTCTGATTCTTAAACTGAAGAGCCAGACAGACTCATCTGAGTTTCTTCCTCCTCTGTTCCACCTTTAAATAAAACAAAATCATCATTTGAATACTAAAGCAACATGAATCATTCAATATGTGTTTCTAACACACATGCTGCATTATTTCATTGTAAAGTCTGAGACTCTTCCAGCTGTATGGATCACATTTATCACACATTTATTTCTGCTCATAGACACAGAGGTGAAGCTCTTCTGTGTATCCTCACCTGATGTTCACTGCTCCTCTCATCATCATCTCAAACTATGATATACAGCATTTATCATCTTTTGGCGACTGAACTCTATCAGGGACTCTTGGCAATGGATCTTCATCTACTGTGTAAGAACTCTGTAGAACAATTTGCAAATTAATTACTATTTCAATTACAGATTTTTTTTAGTAAAAAAGTTACATTTACATGATTTTGCATAGATATTTCTCAGACAATATTTGCATTTTAAATACATTTAGAGCATTAATTCCATTCATATGTTTGTCTGTTTGTGATTGTGTGACTCCTATTGAGTCACTATAAAGAAAAACATCTCTAGATTACGTATGTAACCCTAGTTCCTCGAAGGAACGAGACGCTGCGTCCGGAGACACTTTGGGGAGCGCCTTCAGCTTGAGCGGCTCTGAATATTGTGTGTAATCAGTCCAAATGATGGGCAGGACGTCGGGTGACGTAATGACAAGCTGGTATAAAAGCACGTGCGGTGAAACCAACGTCAGCTTCTAGGAATGAAGCAAAGTGCTGGATGTGTGGCCTCGAGATGCAGCGTCTCGTTCCTTCGAGGAACTAGGGTTACATACGTAACCTAGAGACGTTCCTCTTCAGGAACTCGAGCTGCGTCCGGAAACCCTTTGGGGAACAAGATGCCCACGCTGCTAGACTTCCAAGCCCCTGCCCTGTGTGTATCCCTCAGGAGCACGACGAGGGCGAGAGAACGGAAGAGCCTGGAGTGGCCAGCATATCGAGGCCATAAAACCTGACGAAGGTCAGGGGCGTAGACCAACCCACAGCGTTGCAGATGTCCTGTATTGGGACACCTGCAAGAAAGGTCTTGGAGGCCACCACACTTTGTGTCGAATGAGCTCTGACTCCCATTGGCGAGGGGAGCTGAGAGGACTCATAAGCAATATTGATGGCATCCACTATCCACCGGCTAAGGGTCTGCTTCGTAGCAGGCAGACCTCTCTTAGGGGGACCGTAGCAGACTAGCAATTGGTCCACCCTTCTCCACAGGGCAGCTCTGTGGACGTATGCGTCCAGTGCTCACACTGGACACATACAATTGTGCTTCTGCTGGTCAGACTCCCAAAAGGGAGGAGGACAGAAGGCCTGCAGTACTACTGGCCGTGGTGCTGAGGAGGGGACCTTTGGGACATACCCTGCACGAGGGTATAGAAAGACTCTGGCCATGGCAGGCGCAAAGTCCAAATGAGTAGTGGCCACTGAGAAGGCCTGAAGATCCCCAACTCTCTTGAGAGAATATATCGCCAACAGAAATGTTGTTTTTAGAGTGAGATGGCGATCTGAAATCTCCTCGATAGGCTCGAAGGGAGGCCTACAGAGAGCCTCGAGCACCACAGCCAGGTCCCAAGGTGGCACCCGGGACCGTACTGGAGGCCTCAGCGCACCGCGGAGGAAACGTGTAACCAGGGGGTTTCTGCCCACTGACTGTCCACCAAGAGAGGCGTGGTAGGCCGATATTGCCGCCACATAAACCTTCAAGGTGGAGTGGGTCAACCCTGCGGAGAGACGGGCCTGCAGGAACTCAAGCACTGTACCAATCGGGCAATTAACTGGGTCAAGCTGGGGGTCTCTGCATCAAGAAGTGAAAAGCTTCCACTTCAAGGCGTACAGTTTCCTCATCGAGGGAGTTCTGGATTGGAGTATGGTCTCAACAACCTCGGTTGAGAGACCGGAAGCTATGAGCTGCGCCCCCCTCAGAGGCCACACTCACAGTTTCCATAACTCCGGGTGGGGGTGAAAGACCCCTGCCTGTGAGAGGAAATCTCTCCTGACGGGAATCTCCCATGGAGAGCCGTCGAGGAGAGATATCAGGTCTGAGAACCATACTCGGCCTGGCCAGAATGGTGCTTCCAGAAGTAGACTGACCTCGTCCCGGCACACTCTCGCCATAACTCCCAGAAACAGAGCGATCGGGGGAAAGGCGTACAGACGAAGCCTCTGCCACATCTGTACCATAGCATCCAGCCCCAGTGGAGCTGGATGAACTAGACAGTACCAGAGGGGACATTGCGCTGTCTCCTGAGTAGCGAAGAGGTCCACCTGAGCCTGGCCAAACACTCTCCAGATCTACTTCACCACATCTAGGTGAAGCATCCATTCCCCAGGCCTTAGCCCCTGCCTCGACAGGATGTCTGCTCCTATATTGAGATGCCCAGGGATATAAACTGCTCTCAGCGAATGGAGTTTCCCTTGGGCCCACACAAGGATCTGGTGCGCCAGCCTGCGCAGACCTCCTTGGTGGTTGATATAAGCGACCACCGATGTGTTGTCGTTGTGCACCAACACATGGCGATCTCTCAGGTCTGGGAGGAAATAATTCAGTGCTCGCAGCACGGCCAGCATTTCTAGGCGATTGATATGCCACGTGAGATGGCGACCACTCCACAGACCGCGGGCAGGGTGGCCATCCATGACCTCTCCCCAACCAGTGAGGGACGCATCCGTCGCTAGCGTTACGTGGCAACAAGGAGCTCCCAGCACTGGGCCCTGATTCAAGAACCAAGGCTTCCTCCACATGTCTAAGGCACGTAGGCATCGCCGCGTGACCTTAATTATGCGAAGCTGGTTTCCCCTTGGGGAAAACCCCTTGATCTTGAGCCACCACTGTAGGTGTCTCATGTACAGCAGGCCAATAGGTATCACATTGGACGCAGCTGCCATCAGACCCAGCAGTCTCTGGAACTGCTTTAGAGTGAGTGACTGGCCTTCTTTCACTCTCGCGACTACAGTGAGAATCGACTCGATCCGAGCAGCTGTCATACGAGCCTGCATCGTGAGGGAATCCCATACCACACCCAGATAAGTGGTTCTCTGAGCCAGAGAAAGCACACTTTTCTTGGCGTTCAGTCTTAACCCCAGCACTTTCATGTGAGTGAGAACGACATCTCGATGTCAAACCACCATCTGCTCTGACTGAGCGAGAATCAACCAATCGTCGATGTAATTGAGTATGCGGATGCCCTGTAACTGCAACGGAGCTAACGCAGCATCCAAACACTTTGTGAAAGTGCGGGGTGAGAGTGCTAGGCCAAACAGAAGAACCCGATATTGGTAAGCTTCGCCCCCAAAAGCAAACCTCAGGAACTTCCTGTGATCGGGAAGAATGGAGACATGGAAGTATGCATCTTTTAGATCGATCGTGACAAACCAGTCCTCGGACCTGATCTGAGACACGACCTGCTTGAGTGTCAGCATCTTGAACTTCAGTCTCTCAACAGAGCGGTTGAACTGACGCAGATCTAAAATAGGACGCAAACCTCCATCCTTCTTTGGAACTATGAAGTACCGGCTGTAGAACCCGGACTCCCTTTCGTGGGGAGGGACCACCTCAATGGCCTCCTTCCTCAAGAGAGTGTCTCCTTCTTGTTCCATTACCAGAGCCTGCTCGGGGCCCACCAGAGTCAAGTCAAGTCAAGTCAAGTCACCTTTATTTATATAGCGCTTTTAACAATACAGATTGTGTCAAAGCACTTAACAGTATCAAACTGGAGGATAGAGTGTCAGTAATTTGTAATGATAAGATTAAACACTCAATTTTCAGTTAAAGGCGTTTCATTATTGAATTCAGAGATGTCATTGTCTACCTCAGTTTAGTTTAAATAGTATCTGTGTAATCAAATAGAGGATAATCGCTAGAAATTAAGTGTCCCCAACTGAGCAAGCCAGAGACGACAGCACCAAGAACCAAAACTCCCTCTGTGACAGAATGGAGAAAAAAATAATAACCTTGGGAGAAACCAGGCTCAGTCGGGGGGCCAGTTCTCCTCTGGCCAGACGAAACCCGCAGTTCAATTCCAACCGCAGCCATGTCAGATTGTGTAAAGGGCTTACTGATTCCCGTGGTCTTGTCCCGATGGCGCATTTTAATTTATAATTTAATGTATTTGTTATATTTGTGTTTTATTCATTATTTGAAGTTTTTCATTTATATGATTTATTCATTTGCTATAATTGTAATGTATAGTTTAATGCATTTATTGTTTCTCGGTCTATTTTTATAATATATATTTGTTTGTTTATTATAATTTAAATTTATAGTTTAATTCATTTAATATATTTCTGTTGTATATATATATATATATATATATATATATATTATACTATTTATTATTTTAGAATGTATTTATTCATTTTTCATATTTGTATATTATTATGTTTTAATTAAAATTTTAAATGTATAAATGTATTATATTTCTATTTTTATATTGCAGTTTCTAACAATAACAGTTTTGTTATATTTTTAGTTTTATTGTATTTTTAGTCGAGGTCTTCACTGGGATATGTCTCTGGGGCTCATCTAGGTATCCTTGCTGACGATCAGGGCTGTAGACATCATCTCTTGGTGTGAATCCACTATCTGATCGGATATGGACTGAGAAACAGAATAAGAAAGAAACAGACAAATATTAGTGTAAATGCCATTCTTCTTATGATGTAACGAGTACATCGTGTGTTATGGGAGTGTTCCCGGTTCCGGTTGATCTAATTAATGCAGCCCAAAAATCCTTTAACGGATTTGAATAACAGAAGCGTATTAGTATGTTATGTGTAAGACAGGTTAAAGAGATGTGTCTTTAATCTAGATTTAAACTGGCAGTGTGTGTCTGCCTCCCGAACAGTGTTAGGTAGATTGTTCCAGAGTTTGGGTGCTAAATAGGAAAAGGATCTGCCGCCCTCAGTCAATTTTGATATTTTCTTGGTATTATAAATGGCCAGAGTTTTGAGAACGCAGCGGACGTGGAGGACTATAATGTGATAAGAGCTTGCTTAAGTACTGAGGAGCTAAGCCATTCAGGGCTTTATAAGTAATTAACAAGATTTTAAAATCTATCCGATGTTTGATAGGGAGCCAGTGCAGTGTTGACAGAACCGGGCTAATATGGTCATACTTCCTGGTTCTAGTAAGGACTCTAGCTGCTGCATTTTGGACCAACTGTAGTTTGTTGATCAAGTGTGCAGAACAACCACCCAATAAAGTATTACAATAGTCTAACCTTGAGGTCATAAACACATGAATTAGCATTTCTGCATCTGACGTCGAGAGCATAGGTCGCAATTTAAATATGTTTTTGAGATGGAAAAGTTTTACAGATGCTAGAAACATGGCTTTCAAATGAAAGATTGCTATCAAACAGCACACCTAGGTTCCTAACTGATGAAGAAGAATTGACAGATCAGCCATCAAGTGTTAGATAGTGTTCTAGGTTATTACATGTGGGGGTTTTAGGTCCGATAATTAACACCTCTGTTTTTTCAGAATTTAGCAGTAAGAAATTACTCGTCATCCAGTTTTTTTATATCGACAATGCATTCTGTTAGTTTCTCAATTTGGTGTGTTTCACCGGGCCGCGAAGAAATACAGAGCTGAGTATCATCAGCATAACAGTGAAAGCTAACACCATGTCTCCTGATAATATCTCCCAAGGGTAACATGTAAAGTGTGAAAAGAAACAGCCCCAGTACTGAGCCTTGAGGTACTCCATACTGCACTTGTGATCAATATGATACCTCTTCATTCACTGCCACGAACTGATGGCGGTCAGATAAGTACGATTTGAACCATGCTAGGGCACTTCCACTAATGCCAACAAAGTTTCTAGTCTATTCAAAAGAATGTTGTGGTCGATAGTGTCGAACGCAGCACTAAGACCCAGTAGAACTAATAAAGAGATACAACCACGATCAGATGATAGGTCTAAATCCTGACTGGAATTCCTCACAGATACCATTTTTCTCTAAGAAGGAATACAGGTATAATTGTGAGGATACTACCTTTTCTAGTATCTTTGACAGAAAAGGGAGGTTTGAGATCTGTCTGTAATTAACTAGATATTTGGGGTCAAGTTGTGTTTTTTTTTAAATGAGAGGCTTAATAACAGCCAATTTGAAGGTTTTGGGGACATATCTGTCAGAGTCTTAGTCATCACTGTCATCAGTCAAGATCACAACCACCTGGATTCCGATCACCCGCACCTGCAGCCAATTATCATCTCTTCTTTAAATACACGCTCTGTTCAGACTCTCATGGTCTGGTCTACCGCTCACAACCCCGAACAGTTCCCAGACCCTTTGTGCACTTACCTGTTTACTTACAATTCAGCTCTCCAACGATCCTCCTGCAATACTCCGTCTAAGAATCCCCTGTTCCTGGTTCCTGCACTCCACTGATCCTGCAAAGAGACTCTCATTCAGTCAACAGCTAAGACCCATTGAACTGTTACTATTTCCAAGATTCTCACCTGCCATTCCTTCCTCACGATCTACATTCAACCTGTCAATAAACCATCCTGTGTTTCACTTACCTCTGTGTCTCCTCGCCTTCATATCTGTGACAGAAGACCGGACCTCAAATATGGAGGAACGAGCGCAGTTCACCGCTGTGGCTCAGGCGAGCCACGACCCGCTCGCCTTCGTGTCACTCACACTAGCCAGCTCCCTGGAAGGAGAGACCCTAATGACACTGTTCTGGCTCGGGGTCACTTTCCATCAACCGACGGAGCTCCCAGACACCGCCAACCTCGATTGGAAGGAGGCGGTCATCCGGTGTCTGGTGTAGGAGATCCTTAAACGGACACACACATACATAAATGCAGACTCATTCCAGAGGAATGAGTCAATCTCTGGTTTCACCTCTAGAAGTCATAAAAGTAACTAAGGATCCAAGACGAAGTGTTAATCCTTATCCCTCCAGAGATCTGAACAAGCTAGAGAGTCAACTTCACCAACGCAGAACAAAGGAAACTTCTGGCGGGAAAGATACCAGATCCAGATGGTAAATGAACTTTGACCAGCCAATGTATAAATTGACAAACTTATCAACAAACGCGCGATGGATTTACAGTTGTAGGCCTGACTTAAACATATCCCAGAACTCCTCTCCCGGACACCTTCTGACCTCAGGAGTACTTGCGGCCCCTCCTCGGACGCATTCCTGAAAATGTGCCTTTTTCAGACATACAAAGGAAACACGCAAAAGTGCGCCAAAACTCCAAAAGACAATATTCAGGACTTTTAAGAAATGAAAATGTATTCCCAAATTATGTGTGTTATGCCTTAGATATGCTTGATATGTTAGTAAAACATACGCGATGTTAATCTATCCATTATAAGTATTATAGGGTATGAATATGTGTGTGTCATGTTTGGTGTTAAACGAAAGTATATTTTATTTGCAACAACTCTGTGTGGATGAAATGTAGAAATTAGGTAAATCCCGTAAATTTATAACGTTTATCAAGATAATTAACAAAACCCTGCAAGGAATTTCTGTCACGTGATTACACGGGCAGCTCGTTAATTTATGCAGAGAAATGGAGCCTAGGAAGCTGAGCTCCACCTTGCAACAAGCGGATTGGTACCCCAGCTCCGGGGCGGGCCTAAAGTGGCCTGCTTAAATTCTAATGTTCAACTAAACTCAACGCTCTTTGCCATGGTTTGAAAACTGCTTCAACTCGTGCGCTCATACGCCGCATCAAACCATCACCTCATTCCAAAACTTCAAGCTCTTCAAGAAAACTTCTGCAACCAAGAAAGGAAAAGAAGAACTTCGAGCGCGTCTCATCCAGAAAGGCAACCCGCCAATCACAGGCGGAATTCCCTAAGAGACGTCAGACAAACAACAGTTCGCCAGCCAATCAGCTAAGCCCGGGGATTCCCTCAAAGAGAGGAGAACGAGACTCTGCAGCAAACCTTCTAACAAGTAAAACAAATCTCTTATCTATTGGCTGAAAACGGCGCAAAGTTGTTGTTAATGGAAAGATAGAACTAAGCTCTGCTTTGTTGACTTTCTGATAACCACCGAAGTTGAGACTTCCTTCATAACTCATAATTCTGCATAACTCCGTCATTTGTGTGTGTGTGTGTGTGTGTGGTCGTATGTGTGTGTTTAGATTATTTAGTCTCATGTAATCTCAGAAGTAGTTCAATAAACTTATCTCATTGTATAGAGCATTGTCTGTGTTTTATATTTGATTCAGTTACTGCCTTGAGCTGTCGACCTTTTGCTACCTTGCTCAAATTTGATAAATTACTATTTTGTTTGTTTTATTGTTGGCCACAAAGCAAGATAAACAAAATTGTTAACATATACTGACTTTAATGTCTCGCTGGACGAGCCGTTAAAAGGTATAAACTATACGTTTTGATTAATAGAAATTAATCAAATCAATATCTATCTTTACGATGCAATTTCGTAAAGCCAAAAATTCAAAATAAAGATTAAATCATAGCTAAGTTCCTAAAGTTATTACACTGGAGAGTCTCCGATCCCGAGTCCTACTGCCAAGCCCGCCGGCAGAGAATATGGCAAGCCATGCAGCTGTTAATGTGGCAAGCCATACGGCCATTAAAGTGTCCGCCCTTTCAGAGCGCCCCCAAGTGTCCGCGCTTTCAGAGTGCCCCCCAGTGCCTGCGCCGCAAAGGCACCTTCCTATCGCCGCGCTTCAAGAACGCCCCCCAGTGCCTGCGCCGCGAAGGCGCCTTCCTATCTCCACACTTCCAGAGCGCCCCCAAGTGTCCACGCTTCAAGAGCGCCCCCCAGTGCCTGCGCCACGAAGGCGCCTCCCTATCTCCGCGCTTCCAGAGCGCCCCCAAGTGTCCGTGCTTCAAGAGCGCCCCCAGTGCCTGCGCCGCCAAGGCGCTTTCCTATCGCTGCGCTTCCAGAGCGCCCACAAGTGTCCGTGCTTCCAGAGTGCCCCCAAGTGTCTGCGCTTCCAGAGCGCCCTCCAGAGCCTGCTCCTCGGCAGCGCCCTCCTGTGCCAGCCCCCGTAAGTGCACTTCCGTTCCCGAGTCAAGCCCAGGAGAGGCTCCAGTTTCCAGGTCGAGCCCAGGAGAGGCTCCAGTTCCCGAGTCGAGCCCAGTGAGGGCTCCAGTTCCCGAGTCGAGCCCAGTGAGGGCTCCTGATCCCCAGTCCAGCCCAGTGAGGGCTCCAGTCCCTGAGAAGCTTCCCCAAGTATTTTTTTTGGGGGGGGGTTGTAGGTTGGCTGTTGCCAGAGAGAAGGGGGCTGGGGCCACGTCCACAAAGGCTGCACCGCCATGGCCTCCCGAGCATCCTGCACTGCCATGGCCTCCCGAGCACCCTGCACCGCCATGGCCTCCCGAGCACCCTGCACAGCCATGTCCTCCTGAGCACCCTGCACAGCCATGGCCCCCCGAGTCTCCTGCTCCGCTATGGCCTCCCGAGTCTCCTGCTTCGCCAGGGCCGTTCAAGCTCCCTGATTCGCCATGGCCTCCCGAGCTCCCTGCTCCGCCATGGGTCCCGGAACGGGCGTCGCCCTGGAGGCCGTCTGTCATGTCTCCTGGTCCCTGGAGGCCTCCAGAGCGCCCACTCCCCTCCCCATTGGATGTTGCATGGTGCGGGACGCACCGTTAGGGAGGGGGGGAGTAATGTCAGAGTCTTAGTCATCACTGTCATCAGTCAAGATCACAACCACCTGGATTCCGATCACCCGCACCTGCAGCCAGTTATCATCTCTTCTTTAAATACACGCTCCGTTCAGACTCTCGTGGTCCGGACTACCATTCACAACCCCGAACAGTTCCCAGACCCTTTGTGCACTTACCTGTTTACTTACATTTCAGCTCTCCAAAGATCTTCCTGCGATACTCCGTCTAAGAATCCCCTGTTCCTGGTTCCTGCACTCCATTGATCCTGCAAAGAGACTCACATTCAGTCAACAGCTAAGACCCATTGAACTATTACTATTTCCAAGATTCTCACCTGCCATTCTCTCCTCACAATCTGCATTCAACCTGTCAATAAACCATCCTGTGTTTCACTTACCTCTGTGTCTCCTCGCCTGCATATCTGTGACAATATCCTAATGACAATGATGAATTAATAATAGCCAAAAGAGGATCTACGACTTCTGGAAGCAGCTCTTTTAGTAGTTTAGATGGAATAGGGTCTAAAATACATGTTGTTGGTTTAGAAGATTTAACAAGTTTATACAATTCTTCCTCTCCTATAGTAGAGAATGAGTGGAATTGTTCCTCAGGGGATCTATAGTGCACTATCTGATGCAATACTGTAGCTGATGGCTGCATGGTTACAATTTTATCTCTGATAGTATCGATCTTGGAAGTAAAGTAGTTCATAAAGTAATTACTGCTGTGCTCTTGGGAAATGCCAACACCTGTTGATGCTTTATTTTTCTTTAATTTAGTCACTGTATTGAATAAATACCGGGGGTTATGTTTGTTTTCTTCTAGAAGAGACGAAAAGTAATCAGATCTAGCAGTCTTTAATGCTTTTCTGTAGGACAGGGCACTTTTCCGCCAAGCTATACGAAATACCTCTAGTTTTGTTTTCCTCCAGCTGCGCTCCATTTTCCGGGCTGCTCTCTTTAGGGCGTGAGTGTGCTCATTATGCCATGGTGTTGGACTCTTATCCTTAATCTTCCTTAAGCGTAAAGGAGCAACCGTATCTAAAGTGCTAGAGAAGAGAGAATCCATAGTTTCTGTTACATCAAGTTGTTTTGAGCTATTGGATATGCTGAGGAACTGAGATAAGTCAGGAAGATTGTTTATAAAGCACTCTTTTGTGGTAGAAGTGATGGTTCTACCATATTTGTAACAAGGAGTTGGCTTTACAGCTTTAGCTATATGGAATATACAGGAGACTAGATAATGATCTGAGATATCATCTCTCTGCTGCAAAACTTCAATGCCACTGACATCAATTCCATGTGACAGTATTAAATCTAGAGTATGATTTTGTAAGGTCCACCCGCTAGCCCAAAGAATGGAATCCAGTGGCCTGGTCGAAGGTTCAATGCGTATTCTGTCTTTTACTTGCGCTTCTGAATTTATCAAGATTTAGTTTAAATTTTAGTCTAGCTCCATTTTCAATCTGACTCCAATTTCAAGTGATCATTAAATTTAGGGAATATTCTTAATCAAAAACTGATCACAGATATCGATTGTATATTACTTTAGATATTTGATTATTCTGGAAATCCCATACTTTAAATTATTCGTTCATTAGAGACCAGGTATCGCACAGGAATTACACTTCGGCCGATTTTAGTGAATCCACGGACACAAACTCATCAGTCCTAAACTTACTCAGAGGGTGCAGAGTGGATATAATAACTTTAAGTGAGCTGTGCCTGCATACTTGTAACAAAAAGTGTATTTTTCCTATAACCACGAGAGCTACACCGTGTTAAGCCAGTGACAGTCAGAAATCCAAAGTCTCCTTCATGGTGCTCCCCATGGTTCATCCATTAGTGCTTTGGTGTGATCTGTCCTGAACGCAGATTTGCGGAAATACCCCTACACATTAATCTACTTGAAAAAATGATTTCAGAAGAGATCAGAATAAATCAAATATAACAATTTATTATTAGTCAGGTAAAGTTATATCATGCCGATTACATAATGAAACAATTAGAAGCCAATTTAGAAAGGATAATGCAATTGTGAATCATATTGTAACCACATGGCAACCCCCGCTCCTGGACATAGACACTGTAGCTATATGGGAAATAGCCAAGCGATCTACGCAGGAGACAAGCAAATTTAACATAGTCACACATGTAACAGTTAAACATACTCACAGCCCCCTAAAGGGGGACACACCCCTCAGCAGCAGAACACAATTCTACAAAAGTTTTCAATATTTCTCATAATACCAGTGACTACTGTGAAATTGAGACCAATTTACCAATCACACTGAAACCTTTAAAATAATACCAAACATGAGAAGTTTACGCTCATGAATTCTGAAGATATAGTAAATATTTTATGTAAGAGTAGCAACTTGAGTTCTTGGCATTTCTTTGTCAAATTTCAGTGATCAGGACCATGAGCCCAGGGGGGGAAGGATGGGTGAATGGACCGATGATCAAATGGTCTTTCTCTTAGATCTTCTTGTCTGATGAAGTCACAGCCTGATTGAAGAGTTTATTGTTTTGTGGCCTGACCTTTGCATTGTAAGAGTTCCTGAGTGATTGGCTTGATCAAAGCCCCCCTACATTCTCTTTGGAGATCTCTTGTTGCCTTTGGAGATCTCTTCTTCAGATTAGTTTTATGACTTTTTTGCATGGCATCTGTCTTTGTGAGAGTTCCTGAGTTTTGGCCTCAGAATTAATTTTGTAGAGGAAATAATTTCACTCCCTACAATTTCGACAATGGTCCTGACACGTGTTGTTTAACACCAATAGAGTGTAGAATATCTATAAATGCTGATCCCAACAAATCTTTTTCATTATCAACATGGTTATTAAAATCACCAACAATTAGGACTTTATCTGCAGCCAGCCCTAACTCAAATTCTTTAATAAAGTCTGTATGGTGCCCTGGTGGCCTGTATACAGTAGCCAGTACAAGCATCACAGGGGATTTATCATTAACACTTGTTTCTTTGGATAATGTTATATGAAGCACCATTACTTCGAACGAATTATACTTGAAACCCGACCTCTGAGAAATACTGAAACTATTGCTATAAATTGTAGCAACACCTCCCCCTTTACCTTTTGGACGTGGCTCATGTTTGTAACAGTAATCTTGGGGTGTAGACTCATTTAAAGTAATGTAATCATCTGGTTTTAGCCAGGTTTCTGTCAAAGCAAGCACATCTAGTTTATGGTCAGTGATCATATCATTGGGGTGTGATTTGGGGTGGGGTGATTTGAGTTCAGGGCTCTCACAGCCTGGGAGAAAAAGCTGTTGAGCAGTTTGGCAGAGCGGGCTCTGATGCTCCGGTACCGTCTTCCTGATGGTAGGAGCTGGAAGAGACTGTGGGAGGGATGGGTGGAATCCTTCAGGATACTGTTAACTTTGCTGGAGCATAGTGTAAGGAAAATGTCCAGGATGGAGGGGAGAGGGGAGAGGGGAGAGGGGCGCTGATGATCTTTGCAGCTGTGTTCACTGTCCACTGGAGGGTCTTGCGGTCTGCTGCAGTACAGTTCCCGTACCAGACAGTAATACAGCTGGTCAGCAAACTCTCAATGGTGCCCCTGTAGAAAGTGGTGAGGATGGGTGGAGGGAGACTTGCTCTTTTCAGCCGGCGGAGAAAGTGTAGGCGCTGTTGTGCCTTCTTGGAGAGTGACATGGTGTTGGTGTTCCAGGTGAGATCCTCTGTGATGTGCACCCCCAGGAATTTAGTGCTGCTGTGTTGAATGCTGAGCTGAAGTCAATGAACAGAATTCTAACAGAGGAGTCTTTATTTTCTAGGTGGGTAAGAGCCAGGTGGAGGATGGAGGAAATTGCATCATCCGTAGAGCGGTTTGGACGGTATGCAAACTGGAGCGGATCGAGTGCGTGGGGGAGGTTGGTTTTGATGTTGTGCATGACTAACCTTTCAAAGCACTTCATGATTGGAGTCAGTGCTATGGGACGGTAGTCATTTAGACAGGACACAGGTGATTTCTTTGGTATCGGTATGATTGTTGTGGATTTGAGACATGTGAGGACGACTGCCTGGCTCAGCGAGGTGTTGAAGATATCTGTTAGGACATCTGTCAGCTGTTCAGCACAGTCTTTCAGTACACGGCCAGGTATGCTGTCAGGACCCGCAGCCTTGCGTGGGTTAATCCTGGATAGGGTCTTCCTTACGTCGGCTGGAGACAGACAGAGCGCCTGGTCGTTGGGAAGTGTGGGCAGTTTTTGTGCAGGTGTGTCATTCTGCATTTCAAACCATGAATAAAAGTGGTTGGCTTTGTATGAGTTTTTCTCTGTTGTGTAAACAAAGTCCAGTGTTGTTTCCCCTTGTTGTAAAGTTCACATGTTGGTAGAACTTTGGCAAAACTGTCTTTAAGTTTGCGTGCTTGAAGTCACTGGCTATGATGAAAAAGCCGTCAGGGTTATTTGTTTGTTGTTCACTGATGGTGCTGTACAGCTCGCGAAGCGTGTCCTTAGCGTTTGCACACTGGGGAATGTAAACTGCGACAATAGCAATGGCCGTGAACTCCCACGGCAGATAGAACGGTCGACACTTCACAAACATAAACTCCACCAGTGATGAACAGTATTTTGTCACTACCACAACATTGTTACACCATTCTTTGTTGACGTACACACACACGCCGCCCCCGCGAGTCTTACCAGACAGTGATGAGTCTCTGTTCGTTCGGTAGCAAGTTAGTCCGTGCAACTGAATGGCGGAGTTCAGGATGTTGTCATTTAGCCATGTTTCAGTGAAAACAAACACACAACAATCCCTTGTCTCATGTTGTGTAGACCAAATGAGTTGAATTGAGTCCAGCTTGTTTTCCAGAGAGCGAACATTTGAGAGCATGAGTGTTGGAAGAGCCGGTCTTGTGGGGTTAGCCCTTAGCCTAGCTCGTATACCTCCTCAATGCTGTGCTGATTGTTCAAACTGGAATTGATAAGAGTAAATGTGTTCTGATGCAAGTTATGCTATAGCATCATATGCAGAAATTGTGCTTTTTAAAATGTCATCTCAAATTGTCAACAATTTAGAGATCTGTCTAGCAATGTGCGCACTAAAGAGTTTCAGGGTTTATTCTTGGCTGCATTGATAACTGCTTGTTAATGTCAATTCAACTCTTGTGACTGTGTGTTTGAGTTTTGAATTGATGCACTCCACATGTCTGCATATTTAATTAAATTTAAACCATGCTTAAATGTCCTTTCGCTGCTCACTGTTTTTCATCTGTCAAATATAAAGGACTCACTTCAGTTCACAGATGGCTCTGATTTTCACAAGCAGCTCACAGCGTTCCTGTTGCACCTCTAGAAACATCAGTTAGAAATGCAGGTTTTAATTGTTTGCTTTCTTCCTGTGAGGTACTGACAGTGTTAAAGATTCTCCTGTACTTGGGCCTCTCTTGATTTGGCCCTTGTGTTTAAGTATTTCATTCCCCATTTTGTATGGTTTACTTCTGCACTCTGTATTTGTATGCCCCTTTTAGGTTTAGTGTACTTATTTCTTTATTCATTCCTTTTTGACTTGTTCTATTGCATTTGCTGTTACATAGTATGCATTTTGTGTTAATGGGTGGTTCATTTTGTTGCTGCTGTTTATTTTTATTTTTGTGCCAGGGTGCGCACTATCTAGGGTGCGCACTATCTAGGGTGCGCATTATCTAGGGTCATATTATAGGGTGCACACTAAGGTGCACACTATCTAGGGTAATATTATAGGGTGCGCACTATCTAGGGTGCGCACTATCTAGGGTCATGTTATAAGGGTGCGCACTATCTAGGGTCATGTTATAAGGGTGCGCACTATCTAGGGTCATATTACCCAAAGCAACTTACAAATGAGGAGTTTTAGAGCCCAATAATTAAACCCTTGCTGGAACCAGGTGAAAAACTAGAGAAGCTTCTGGAATTAACTTTTATATCTGTAGTGTGGTGCATCATGGGATGTGGGAGAAACCAAAGTAGAGCATAAAATTGATTTTTGTTGTTTTAAAATTTAGTTACTGGAACTATGCATAAATGGCTGTTGAATAATAATTTGTTGATTAAGGCATGTACCGAATTTTTTATAATTTTGAGATTTGGTTGTTTGGTGAATGTAATTCCCGGTTGCTTGCATCCCCATCAATGGTTGTGTCCATGAGTATAAATGCTCATGAGCTGAAATTTCACAGGATTGTCAGTGTAAGATGGAGGTTGGAGAGCGTGTAGCCTGCACGAGCTTGAAATCATTGTGAGTGGGAATATTTTTTTTATCTGGCATTTTTTAATTGTGCTTTTTTCTTGTAATTATTTACCCTGCTTCTATAGTTGTGACTTTAATGATACTAAAATATCTAACCTGGAGTGGTCAACATCAGTCCTGTAGAGTTCAGCTCCAACCCTAATCAAACACTTGTACCAACTAATCAAGGTCTAAGGGCTTCTAGAAAGCTACAGGTGAGTTTTTTTTTTTTTTTGTGTGTGACCCGGATGTTAAGAGGATTAAAAGCTCATTGCAATTTCAAATGTTTCGTTGTTGCTGGAAATGGGTGAGGAACATTCACAAATTTACTCACACAAAGCTTGTATAGGTTTATTTGTATGTTTATTTGCTTCTGAGAAGTGTTGAATCATAATGGTTTAAATTGTGGATACAGACCAAATGCAGTGGTTGCATTAACCATTTGGGTTAAACCCTTGATATTCAACATCCTCAATGTTGTGCCGATTGTTCAAACTGGAATTGATAAGAGTAAATGTGTTCTGATGCAAGTTATGCTATAGCATCATATGCAGAAATTGTGCTTTTTTAAAATGTCATCTCAAATTGTCAACAATTTCGAGATTTGTCTAGCAATATGCGCACTAAAGAGTTTCAGGGTTTATTCTTGGCTGCATGGATAACTGCTTGTTAATGTCAATTTAACTCTTGTGACTGTGTGTTTGAGTTTTGAATTGATGCACTCCACGTCTGCATATTTAATTAAATTTAAACCATGCTTAAATGTCCTTTTGCTGCTCACTGTTTTTCATCTGTCAAATATAAAGGACTCACTTCAGTTCACAGATGGCTCTGATTTTCACAAGCAGCTCACAGCGTTCCTGTTGCACCTCTAGAAACATCAGTTAGAAATGCAGGTTTTAATTGTTTGCTTTCTTCCTGTGAGGTACTGACAGTGTTAAAGATTCTCCTGTCCTTGCGCCTCTCTTGATTTGGCCCTTGTGTTTAAGTGTTTCATTCCCCATTTTGTATGGTGCACTTCTGCACTCTGTATTTGTATGCCCCTTTTAGGTTGAGTGTACTTATTTCTTTATTCATTCCTTTTTGACTTGTTCTATTGCATTTGCTGTTACATAGTATGCATTTTGTGTTAATGGGTGGTTCATTTTGTTGCTGCTTTTCTTTTTTTTTTTTTTGGCTAGGGTGCGCACTATCTAGGGTGCGCACTATCTAGGGTGCGCACTATCTAGGGTGCGCACTATCTAGGGTCATATTATAGGGTGCGCACTATCTAGGGTCATATTATAGGGTGCGCACTATCTAGGGTCATATTATAGGGTGCGCACTATCTAGGGTCATATTATAGGGTGCGCACTATCTAGGGTCATATTAAATTGTCTATTTATTTATTAGTTATTTATTTATATGTATTAAATATGAATCTGTGTGTCTTTTTCTTGTCGATGATGAACTATATATCTAGTTATTTCCTTGATCCATTTATTAGGGGTACATCAACTAGGTGTGTGTTATAGGGTTGTGAGTTTTAAGTTTAGGAATTATAGATGGGGCTGAGATCCCTAGGTTTAGAAATTATGTGATTACCCCACTGAGGGCTAAGTTTTAGAGTTGTTGTTGTGTGGGGCCTAGGTTTAAAAATTGTGTGGTTACCCCACTGAGGGCTAAGTTTTAGCATTGTTGTTGTGTGAGGCCTAGGTCTAGAAATTGTGCGATTAGGTTAGGAAAAATTACAACAGCTCCCTCCGACCTAGCACCCGTCTAGGAAGGTTTGGAGTAGGGAGACTGAGGATGCGTGCACGGGCCTACGCCTGTTAGACTATACCACATTGTGTGAGATTATCTCCGGTCTAGGAGCTGGGCTTGTCTAAGCATTGGGCCTAAAAAGTGAAAGTTAGATTATAATCGCTGGGTCTGTGATGGGTAGGTTTAGGGTGTGGTTTAGCTTTAGATTTAGCAGTACCCGAGTTAAACCGGCTAGGTTTGTAATCGCTGGGGCTATGGCGGTTAGGTCACAGTTAGGCTATAATCGCTGGGTCTGTGACGGGTAGGTTTAGGGTGTGGTTTAGTTTAGCTTTAGATTTAGCAGTACCCGAGCTGAACCGGCTAGGTTTCTAATCGCTGGGGCTATGGCGGGTAGGTTTAGAGCACGGTTTAGTCCAGCACGAAGTTTTAGATCTATGTAGATGTGAGAACACAAAGTTCTTGACGGAACTTGTTCCAGATCGGCGAACCAGACCGCAACTCGAAAGTCGCAGTCCGATAATCCCGATCCAGCATCGTGCTCTGTCAAGAAGTTTTAAGAGAAATTGCCGTGTTTCAAAGACGATATTTGTTATAGGGAGACATTTTTTTTGCCATTATTCTTTCCTACTCCCTCAAAACAGTCAGTTTGAGGGAAATGTCCAAGACAACCTCTCCTTAGTAGCGTACCTCAGGATCATCGGGTGTTTTGGCCTTTAAACACTATACACCCTCACGCTGAGGTGGCCCGCTTGGGTGATCAGATCCAAGCGTGTGTCTTGTAGCCAATTGTCCTTTTTAAAAATGTTATCTCAAATTGTCAACATTTTCGAGATCTGTCTAGTAATGTGCGCACTAAAGAGTTTCAGGGTTTATTCTTGGCTGCATTGATAACTGCTTGTTAATGTCAATTTAACTCTTGTGACTGTGTATTTGAGTTTTGAATTGATGCACTCCACGTCTGCATATTTGATTAAATTTAAACCATGCTTAAATGTCCTTTTGCTGCTCACTGTTTTTCATCTGTCAAATATAAAGGACTCCAGTTCACAGATGGCTCTGATTTTCACAAGCAGCTCACAGCGTTCCTGTTGCACCTCTAGAAGCATCAGTTAGAAATGCAGGTTTTAATTGTTTGCTTTCTTCCTGTGAGGTACTGACAGTGTTAAAGATTCTCCTGTCCTTGGGCCTCTCTTGATTTGGCCCTTGTGTTTAAGTGTTTCATTCCCCATTTTGTATGGTGCACTTCTGCACTCTGTATTTGTATGCCCCTTTTAGGTTGAGTGTACTTATTTCTTTATTCATTCCTTTTTGACTTGTTCTATTGCATTTGCTGTTACATAGTATGCATTTTGTGTTAATGGGTGGTTCATTTTGTTGCTGCTTTTCTTTTTTTTTTTTTTGGCTAGGGTGCGCACTATCTAGGGTGCGCACTATCTAGGGTGCGCACTATCTAGGGTGCGCACTATCTAGGGTGCGCACTATCTAGGGTGCGCACTATCTAGGGTGCGCACTATCTAGGGTCATATTATAGGGTGCGCACTATCTAGGGTCATATTATAGGGTGCGCACTATCTAGGGTCATATTATAGGGTGCGCACTATCTAGGGTCATATTATAGGGTGCGCACTATCTAGGGTCATATTATAGGGTGCGCACTATCTAGGGTCATATTATAGGGTGCGCACTATCTAGGGTCATATTATAGGGTGCGCACTATCTAGGGTCATATTATAGGGTGCGCACTATCTAGGGTCATATTATAGGGTGCGCACTATCTAGGGTCATATTATAGGGTGCGCACTATCTAGGGTCATATTATAGGGTGCGCACTATCTAGGGTCATATTAAATTGTCTATTTATTTATTAGTTATTTATTTATATGTATTAAATATGAATCTGTGTGTCTTTTTCTTGTCGATGATGAACTATATATCTAGTTATTTCCTTGATCCATTTATTAGGGGTACATCAACTAGGTGTGTGAGTTATAGGGTTGTGAGTTTTAAGTTTAGGAATTATAGATGGGGCTGAGATCCCTAGGTTTAGAAATTATGTGATTACCCCACTGAGGGCTAAGTTTTAGAGTTGTTGTTGTGTGGGGCCTAGGTTTAAAAATTGTGTGGTTACCCCACTGAGGGCTAAGTTTTAGCATTGTTGTTGTGTGAGGCCTAGGTCTAGAAATTGTGCGATTAGGTTAGGAAAAATTACAACAGCTCCCTCCGACCTAGCACCCGTCTAGGAAGGTTTGGAGTAGGGAGACTGAGGATGCGTGCACGGGCCTACGCCTGTTAGACTATACCACATTGTGTGAGATTATCTCCGGTCTAGGAGCTGGGCTTGTCTAAGCATTGGGCCTAAAAAGTGAAAGTTAGATTATAATCGCTGGGTCTGTGATGGGTAGGTTTAGGGTGTGGTTTAGCTTTAGATTTAGCAGTACCCGAGTTAAACCGGCTAGGTTTGTAATCGCTGGGGCTATGGCGGTTAGGTCACAGTTAGGCTATAATCGCTGGGTCTGTGACGGGTAGGTTTAGGGTGTGGTTTAGTTTAGCTTTAGATTTAGCAGTACCCGAGCTGAACCGGCTAGGTTTCTAATCGCTGGGGCTATGGCGGGTAGGTTTAGAGCACGGTTTAGTCCAGCACGAGTTAGGGTTAGGGTTAGGGTTAGGGATTATATATCCAGAAGTCAGAACAATGTCCGGCTCCGGCTGTGCACTGTCCTCACTACTTCTCTGACCGCTCCCAGTCCCGTTTTGATCAGGCCCAGGTCCCAGAAACAGTCCACCATTTATATATGTATATATGCTATTTAATCTTGCATTATTTATTCATTTATTTATTATTTATTTATTTATTTATCTATTTATATGTGTTGAATATGAGTCTGTGTGTCTTTTTCTTCTGATGATCGACTTTATATTTGGCTGTTTCCTTGATCCTTCTGTTAGGGGTACATCAGCTAGGGGTATGAGCTATAGGGCTGTGAGCCTTAGGTCTAGAATTTGTGGGGCTAAAATCCCTAGGGCTAGAAATTGTGTGGCTACCCCACTGAGGGCTAAGTTTTAGTGTTGTTGTTGTGTAAGGCCTAGGTTTGAAAAAATTGTATAGTTACCCCACTGAGGGCTAAGTTTTAGTGTTGTTGTTGTGTGAGGCCTAGGTTTAGAAATCTTTTTATTATTAGGGCTATATCAGCTAGGTGTGTGAGCTATAGGGCTGTGAGTCTTAGGTTTAGAATTTGTGGGGTTAAAATCCCTAGGGCTAGAAACCATGTGGCTACCCCACTGAGGGCTAAGTTTTAGTGTTGTTGTTGTGTGGTTAGGGTTAGTTAGGGTTAGGGTTAGGGTTAGGGTTAGAGTTAGGTATATAGATAAAAACGACTTTCACCCTCATTAGTATCCACCCTCATTAGAATATTGCATCTGATTGGCCAAAGCTTACCTGGGCACATCTGGAGAACCGTAGGCCCGAATTCCATGTAAGTGGTATCATCGGATCCGGGAAGCTGTCATCTTTCAGGTGGCGAAAGGCTCTAATGAAAGTATATAGATAAAAATGAGTTTAATCCTGATTAATTCCACTCTCATTAGCATTATCCATCTGATTGGCCAAAGCTTACTTGGGCGTATCTCGTGAAGCGCAGGTCTAAGGTGCATGTAAGTGGTATCGTTGGACACAGGAAGCTGTCATCTTTCAGGTGGCGATAGGTTCGGATGAATGGAGGAAGGTGTGTTGCGTTTAAATCCAGTGTGACCGTTATTATGTCCAGATAGACAGAGTCTGGTAAGTATTAGAAGTACAGGTCAGAGGTCACAGTCCACTTCAATCTAATGTTTAAAATGATTTGAATGATCTATAAGCATTTGTGAGATCATTTTATGAAATCATTTCATTAACTCATTCTACGTGCTTATTTTTCACAGATGGAGTGTGTTGTTAGCTATCCAGGTCAAAGGTCACAGTCCGCTTCAATCTAATGTTTAAAATGATTTGAATGATCTATAAGGATTTGTGAGATAATTATATGAAATTATTTCATTAACTCATTCTACGTACTTATTTTTCATAGACGGAGTGTGGTTTTAGATATCAAAGGTCACAGAACAGTTCGCTTCCAGCTTCCAGCATAGTGTGAATTTCTGTTAAATGTTTTGAATTCTTAGAACTTTTGAACACATGCTATTTACATTGTCATCCAGTATTATTAGGCCCTGTTTATTTCCTCGAGTAGATATATAGATAGAAGATAGATATAGAGTTTTCAATCTTAGAAGGATAAGGGACGACGAGCAGGATCATACATTTGTATTAGAGAGAGCGTCTTTTGAGTTCGTTTGATTCTGTCTGTGACCGACTGTTTATATATGTATAATGAATATAATAGTTACTTGTTTTAATAATGTATCATTGTATTTTTATCCAGGAGTACATCGTATAGGTCGTTGTGGCCTAAATGATTGTTGTGCTGCAACATATACGTCTTTCTATACATTCTATATGCATATCTTATGATGATGATGTTGATGATGATGAAAATGTGTATGATTTATCATTGTATTTTAATGCAGGGGTATATGACGTAGGTCTGTGTTGCCCAGGTGTGTGTGAGGTAGGTTTAGGTGGGTTTTTTTTTTTTTTCCCGGATTAGTAATGGTTAAGTGTTTGGGTAAGAGATGAAAACCACGAAAGATGTTCTTTGCATAGTTTGTGTGTCTGGCTGGTTGTGTTTTGTGTTTTGTGTAGCATCTTTTGAGTTTTTTTTTTTAAATTTTGTCTGTGCCCAACTGTTTATATTTTTTGTATTGCACACGTATGTACCTCTGTATGTATATATATATAAAAAGAATATGGTTGTTGCCCTTAAAATATTTAAAAATTTCTTGTCCTATGCCTCCATCTCGTGGACACATTTAGTATTATAGCTTTGGTAGATATATAAAATGAATATAATTGTTACTTGTTTTAATAATGTATCATTGTATTTTTATCCAGGAGTACTTCGTATAGGTCGTTGTGGCCTAAATGATTGTTGTGCTGCAAACATATACGTCTTTCTACACGTTATATATGTATATCTGATGATGATGATGATGAAAATGTGAATGATTTATGATTGTATTTTATGGTAAATGCAAAGGTAAAAGTCGACGACGAACGCTGATGGCATTAAGCCTTAAGTTTTAGGTCCAAATGAAAGTATAGATCTGTAGTTTCTTATATTTGCCCCTGTGAGGGCTAAGTTTAGGTGTAAATTCAGATATAGGGCCATAGTTTCTTATATTTGCCCCTGTGAGGGCTAAGTTTAGGTGTAAATTCAGATATAGGGCCATAGTTTCTAATATTTGCCCCTGTGAGGGCTAAGTTTAGGTGTAAATTCAGATATAGGGCCATAGTTTCTCTTATTTGCCCCTGTGAGGGCTAAGTTTAGGTGTAAATTCAGATATAGGGCCATAGTTTCTTATACTTGCCCCTGTGAGGGCTAAGTTTAGGTGTAAATTCAGATATAGGGCCATAGTTTCTTATATTTGCCCCTGTGAGGGCTAAGTTTAGGTGTAAATTCAGATATAGGGCCATAGTTTCTTATACTTGCCCCTGTGAGGGCTAAGTTTAGGTGTAAATTCAGATATAGGGCCATAGTTTCTCTTATTTGCCCCTGTGAGGGCTAAGTTTAGGTGTAAATTCAGATATAGGGCCATAGTTTCTTATACTTGCCCCTGTGAGGGCTAAGTTTAGGTGTAAATTCAGATATAGGGCCATAGTTTCTTATACTTGCCCCTGTGAGGGCTAAGTTTAGGTGCAAATTCAGATATAGGGCCATAGTTTCTCTTATTTGCCCCTGTGAGGGCTAAGTTTAGGTGTAAATTCAGATATAGGGCCATAGTTTCTTATACTTGCCCCTGTGAGGGCTAAGTTTAGGTGTAAATTCAGATATAGGGCCATAGTTTCTTATACTTGCCCCTGTGAGGGCTAAGTTTAGGTGTAAATTCAGATATAGGGCCATAGTTTCTCTTATTTGCCCCTGTGAGGGCTAAGTTTAGGTGTAAATTCAGATATAGGGCCATAGTTTCTTATACTTGCCCATGTGAGGGCTAAGTTTAGGTGTAAATTCAGATATAGGGCCATAGTTTAGGGGTTAGGGTTAGGGTTAGGGTTAGGGTTAGGAATTAAAAATCTCCAAAGGTCAGACTAGTCTGACCTTGGTTGTGCGCTGGCCTACATTTCCACTGCCCGCTTTAGCGTCCGCTTGAATTCAGCCCCTCATCCCAGTGTCCACCACAACTCATCATATTTTGTCTGTGTATTTCGGATGTTTCCTCTTTTAGTTTTAACTTGACAAATTAATTGATTAAAGGTATTTTGTTCTAGGGGTACTTAGTTTTAAATTTTTAAATTAATTATTTAGGGGTATTTTAGTCTAGGGGTAAAAACTGTTAGGGGTAAAGCATAGAAGGGGTATTTTCCTTAGGGATAGTGACCTTAGGTTTAGGGTCATGTGTGGGTCAAGTTTAGATAATTGTGCCCAGGTCACTCAGGGGTAGGTTTAGGTGTCAGTCAGATGTGTTTTAAATTAGTTTTAAATTTAAAAATGAATTAATTAATTAATTAATTAGGGGTATTTTAGTCTAGGGGTAAAAACTTTTAGGTGTAAGGTATAGCAGGGGTATTTTCCTTAGGGATAGTGACCTTAGGTTTAGGGTCATGTGTGGGTCAAGTTTAGATAATTGTGCCCAGGTCACTCAGGGGTAGGTTTAGGTGTCAGTCAGATGTGTTTTAAATTGACAAATTGATTGATTGAAGGTATTTTATTCTATGGGTATTTAGTTTTAAATTTATAAATTAATTAGGGTTATTTTAGTCTAGGGGTAAAAACTTTTAGGTGTAAGGTATAGTAGGGGTATTTTCCTTAGGGATAGTGACCTTAGGTTTAGGGTCATGTGTGGGTCAAGTTTAGATAATTATACCCAGGTCACTCAGGGGTAGGTTTAGGTGTCAGTCAGATATTATTTCCGAAAAATACAGAGTCACAGTTTTGGATTAATTTTATTTTATTGATCCTGTGGATGTTAGAGAAGAAGAAAAATTAAATGTAAGGTTTTATCAACAGAAAAAGATGAAATACAAAGAAGGAATGACTGGATAGAAGAGATCATGTCATCACGCCTCATTGAGTCCTCTTGGGTAGAGACTGTCCAGTCGTTTAATCCAGGTTCTTTCCGTCCTGAGTCTCTCGCCGAGGGACCAATGAGGGTTGGATTCTAGGGCAGTGACCCTCAGGGCTTCCAAGCCATGTATTATGAAGTGTCTCACTACATATCTTCTTTTTTCGATTTTATTTTTAATGTTATACGTGTGCTGGTAAATCCTTTGTAGCAACTGGTTCTTTGTCTGTCCTACATATTGTTTTTCACATTTGCTACAGAAAATCAGATAAATGCAGTTAGACACTTGGGGAGGCATGTTTTGTTGAGTGGAGTAAATCTGTTTGTTAGTCTTATTTTGAACCCATCTCCTGTGTGTTAAATGTTTGTGTGCTTTTCCTCTGGGTTTAGGTTGTGTTGATTTAATTTTGCTACAAACTAATGTGTCTAATAAACTGATGTTTCTTTTGTATGCGGCAATGGGCCTATGTTTTCGTAATGTACGTGTGGGTTCCATAAATTTTCTAAAGTTTTCCTTGGTGGCTTTATTTAATTGAGTACTGTGTTGTGAAAAAAATGACACCAAGGGAACTATTTTGTTTCTTTCTTGTGTGAGTTTTACCGGATTTGTGACTGATTGACTAAATGACCTGATGGCCCTTCTGAGGTATCCTCTGGAGTATTTTCTTCTTTTCTTCAAGGCCTTAAAAAGGATCTTTACTGCTTTCCTGAATTCTGTCTCCTGCGAGCATATCCGATGAAATCTCAGAAGTTGTGACTTAAGTATGCCACTAAAAGTATGGCTCGGATGAAAACTGTCCCTATGTAGTAGGCAGTGCGTATCCGTAGGCTTAAAGAAAACTCTGTAGTCGAGGTGTCCTGTCTCAGAAAAGTTTGGTCCTTTGTATGTCACGACATCTAAGAAATTTACTTCTGATGAGTTAGTTTCAAATTTAATCTTTATCGACTTCTGCCGATGATTAAGATGATGTGTAAACTTCATAAACTCCTCCATGCCATGGGTCCAAATGCCCCAGATGTCATCCAAAAATCTGAAATATGCAAACGGTTTTAAGTGGAAAGATGCTAAGGCCTCCTGCTCCCAAGAGGCCATAAATATATTGGCGTATGATGGAGCAAACTTTTTGCCCATCGCCGTGCCTTTTATTTGTAAATGAAATTTTGAGTCGAATTCGAAGTCGTTTTTTGTAAGATTTATTTCCAATAGTTTTAAAATGTATTTGTCTGGCCTCTTGGGGTCAGGGAACCTTAGCATACAATCCTTCACGGCCTTCATACCCTCTATTGTCTCTATATTTGTATACAAGCTATCTATATCTATAGTAAACAAGAGAGAATCGGTGGGGAGTGTAAGATTTTTTGTTTTTTGAATAAAATCGTAAGTATCTTTGAGATAACTTTCGTGCTTTTGTGAAATTGGGCCTAGAAAATACTCTATGAATTCTGCCGTGTAGTAGGACTCGCTGTCACAGTCAGACACAATAGGCCTTCCTGGAGGGATCTTAAAAGGCTTGCTCCAATTTACCGGATCCTTGTGGATCTTCGGTAGAAGATAGAAACGTCTTGGTCTGGGCGTTCCTGACCCAAGTAAATAATTCTTTTGTCCCCCACTGATTACTCCTTTGTCACACATTTCTTCTAAAATGTTTCTTATTTCCAACGAAGTCTGAGGGTACATAGGTGCCGTGAGAGGCTTGTAATGATCTTTCACCTCTAGCTGTCTCTTCCCTTCCCATAGGTAGTCTTCCTTATTCATGAGAACTACTGCGTTGCCCTTATCGGCCGGTTTGATCACTAATTTATCATTTTTCTGTAATTCTTTAATAGCTTGTTTTTCGCGTGTAGTAAGATTCTGTTTTTCTATCAAGCCCCAATTTAGGTGGCTAAATGCATAAATGTCTGCTCTGATAAGGGATCTAACATGTGGGGGTAAGCTAGAGAGGGTTGGTGTCCACTCTGACCCGTGAGTGAATGGCAGCTTCTTCTTGTTCCTCCTCTTTCCCTCGAAAAAAGTTTCTAACTTCAGCCTTCTGTGGTATTTTTGTAGGCCTTGTAATAATTCTAATTTTTGTGTTCTCACGTTTTGCGGTGTAGGGACGAATGAGAGTCCTCTGAGAAGCACCGCCCTCTGCTCAATTGACAGAGTGGACGATGATAGATTAACTATTAATTTATCTTGACTATTTATAGGGTTCACGATACTCAGAAGTTTAAAGACCGTGCCCAATGCTCTAACATATAACGAGCTGTTGATGACGTCCAATGTATTGTCACTCTCAACCCTGAATTGAGCAGAGGGCAGTGGGTCCAGAAAATTGAGGTTTGTTCTGATGTACTCGTTAATATCCAGTAGAAGATTCTGTTCGTCTCTGGGGAGTTGATCGCAAAAATTGACCACTGGTATCACTATTTCTGTGTGTGGTAAACGGGTTCTAGCTAATCTATAAGCCCTGTGGATCTCCTTACTGGTTGCTGAGAAACATCTTTGGGAACGGTTGTTCAGGCCAAACGACATCACCAAAATCTCCGGTTCCAAGGCAATAGTAGCTTTTTCTACTAAATTGCCAGCATGCTGGAATTTAGCTCCCGGAAAGCTATCTATTTGTAAATCCGGGATATTAAAGGCCGGGATTCTGGACACGTTGGAGTCCCCAATAATGATATACTTTTTCTTTAAGTTGAGACTCCAATCCATTTGTTTTCTGTCCGTATTGATGTGTCGATATGGTCGACCTACCGATCTTGGTGTTGTAGGAGTGGTTGGAACAACCGTTTCCTCCTGTACAGGTTCTTTTTGCCGTGATCTGGTCACACTTTCCACCCTTTCGGATTGTGTGACTTCCTCCTGTCTCTCTGTTTCTTGTTCTCGCACCATCTCTTCCAAGAATTCTAATTGCATAACTGAATCTTCTAAACCTGGACAAAGCTCCTCTGAGTCCTCAGAAAAGAGCGTAGGAGAGCCAGGAAGTCTAATAAGGGAAGGGAGAGGAGGTTGTGTCCCTGCAATCCCCGTTAAGGTTGTTGCACCTTCGCTTGTGTTATTTCCAGTGCGTGTTGTTGTCACCTCCTGTCTTTCTTGTACGTTTTGTACCTGTAATAATTCGTGAGAGGGTGCAGGAGGGTGTGTTTCGACCATGTTTGTGGTTTGTTTTACAACATTATCTGTTTGTTCCTCCGTATTAACCAACAAGTCAGTAAATATTCTCCTAGGTTTCCTTTGCGGGAGAGGTGGAACTGATCTGACTGGTGTTGGTTCCAGAGCGGGTCTGGGTTCAAGAGGGGGGAACTCCACGTCGAACGACCAATCTCCTCGGGCTGGAGGGGCATTAGTCGTCCCATTCCGAGTCACTCGTCCCCTTGGAGGTGTTTGTACGTGGATGTGTGTTGTGCCCGCTTTGGGCCTAACTGTTTGTGTTTCACGTGGAGCTTCCTCTGCGGCCGCTGCCCGTGACTCCTTTTCTCGTTCCCTTCGATCATATTCGTCACATGATTCTGTCGTGAAGAGTGCTTCGACACGTGTGAAAATATCCGGGTCCACCCGTCTCCCAAAATTCTTGTTGGTCCACGTCTTCGCAATTTCGAAGGCCTGGAACCAATCTGCTGGGTCTGTTTGTTGTGTTAGCTCTGTTAGTGTTTTTTCCACCAAAGTTTCATAGTGTTCTTCTAGGATCGATTGAGCATTATGTGCCCAATTCCTAGCATTACCTTCCAGGAGTATTTTGACTCTCTCATCAGGCAGTGCCGGTTTGATGGAATTAATTAACAGGTCTGTTAATCGTTTAAAAGTCACAGGTGTATTATTTGTCACTTTGGTTGTTGTTTTGTTTAAGTGGTGTACCAGTCTGATCAGTTTGTACATGACTTTTACTGTTGTTCTCAGTTTTTTTGTGGCTGGAATGTAATTTGATTTCTGATTCGTTTGATCAAAATACCTCCTCGGTCCGCCCTTTCCTCTCCCTCCATTCTGAGGAAAGCGGCGTGTCTCCCTATCTCTTTGAACCCTATTCGGTGGTCGTTCTGTTCTGATGTCTCTGTTCGCTCCGTCAACGCACCAGAAGCCATCCGCACCTCCACTGGCCGAACCACGAGAGGCTTCAATGTATGCATCTCTTTTGTTCCAGGCATGGGGTCTGGATGGTTCTGTTTCATGAAGGGTGTCACCTTGTACAAAAATTTGGTATTCCCGTGCATCATAATCCCGAGGATTATAATCACGTTCATTGCCATCATCATAATACAAGTTTTCATCCCCTTCCTTCCTCCTGCGTCTAACTAGACCCCTTCTTCGATTTCTACGGGCTGCTCTAGTCATTCGTTTTTGTGGTCCCTCCTGATCAAAGTCATTATAAAATTGATCAGTGTTGTACGTGTCTTGTGGAAGAGTTCTGACCAGTCTGTGGTCAGGAAACAGACCTCTATCGGTGAGAGCACGTCTGTTTGTTTGTTGTCTTCGTCTGTATTGAGTGTTTATGTATTCCCTTCTTTGTGGGAAAAACTTATCATTTTCATTTTGAAAATATCTGTTTTTTCTTTCTTTGTATTCAGGAAAATGTCTGTTTTCCCTTTTCTGGTCCCTAAATCTTCCAAAGCTAAACTCCATACCCTCTTGGTATGTGTTTCTGTTTGGCAGAGATCTAGATCTGTGATTAGGGAAATATGTGTAGTTATTGTTGTAACGGTGATCATCTTGATCATCCTCATATGTACTCAGTCCTTGTTCAATAGCCCGGAAACGGGCTTTTTGTTTATATTCTGAATCCCGAAATCGGTGTGGATCTACGAAATCGTCTTCAAAAGACACCTTCTCCATATCCATCCACCGATTTCGTTGTTGTTTACTAGACCGTGAACGTGCTGTTTGTTTGTTTAAGAAATACCGTCGTTCTTCGTCAGGTGGTACGGACGTGAATCTGACGCTGTTTCTTTGCATCGTTCTCGGTCTGTATCTCTCAATATATCTCGTCATGACCGTTATTATTGTCTTTCAATCTGGTGGAATTCCTTAAAACACGACGTTACTGTGTTACGCGACGTTTCGAAGTTAAACACTTCTTCTTCAGGCCAACAGCACGTCGTTTTCCTAGAATGTAACAGATCAAAACTTTAGTAGCTGTCGTTGCGAGAGTTTAAAGAGAAATGAGTCTCTGTAGCCTCTCCCCCGTCACGTAGCAACCCGAGGGGGGCGTTGACCATGACGTCATCGCCTCTTAACTCTCTTAGATAGTTCGTTTATATCCAGTATTTAAAATGTATCCTGTATTTCTATGTTTTAATGTTTTTAATCATGTGATTGTTCTATTACAAGATGAATTATATTATTTGTTGCTGTTTTTAACTTGAAACGAGCAAAAAGAATTTAAACCATGAAAGGTACACAAACACGTTTGAAACCCTTTTGTTTGCTTGTCTATGTCTCCATCTTGTGGCCTGATGGCCAAAGGGCAACGTGGGCAAACATGATAGCCTCAATTACCCTGTGCAACATCCACTACAAATAAATTCCTCCTCTGTTTATAGTATTCTTGAGCTTCTAATCATTTATGTTATATATGAAAATAAGTGAGGTGGGCACTGGTTACAGGGCTTCCTTCCCGCAGGCACCAAAGTGCAGAGACGTGGCACGGGCTTGAGTTAGGAATTAAAAATCTCCAAAGGTCAGACTAGTCTGACCTTGGTTGTGCGCTGGCCTACATTTCCACTGCCCGCTTTAGCGTCCGCTTGAATTCAGCCCCTCATCCCAGTGTCCACCACAACTCATCATATTTTGTCTGTGTATTTCGGATGTTTCCTCTTTTAGTTTTAACTTGACAAATTAATTGATTAAAGGTATTTTGTTCAAAGTCAAAGTCAAAGTCAAAGTCAGCTTTATTGTCAATTCCACCACATGTACAGCACATACATACAGAGAATTGAAATTGCGTAACTCTCAGACCCTTGGTGCATACAGTTAACACTAAACACTAACAGTAATGTAAAAAACAGATAGTTACAGTTTAAATATATATAAATACAAACTATACAGATATGCAATAAGGACATTGTAAAAAAGAGATAGTTAAAGTGGCGTAAGGCACATGGCAGATAGTGCAACCATTAAATAAACAAAACTGTGCAGATATAATGGGTGTAGTGCAAAAAAAAACTGTGCAGATGTAATGAGTGTAGTGCAAAAGAGCTTATCAGTGTTAAAGTGATGAAGAGCTAAAGAGCTCAGAGAACAGTCTTAATTAAACTGACCTAGGAGGTAGTTTGCAGTCAATGCTGGATGGGGTAGTGATCAGTCCAATGCTGCACAAAGTGGCTAGTGCGGGTCACAGTTTGTAAGTGGGAAAGGGAGGGGGGGGTTGGAGGGTCAGAGTTCAGTGGTGCGTGGGGCAAAAGAGGGGAGGGGGGGCAAGGTCGGGAGGGAGTTCAGCTTCCTGACAGCCTGATGGATGAAGCTGTCCTTCAGTCTGCTGGTCCTGGCCTGGAGACTCCGCAGTCTCCTCCCTGATGGCAGCAGACTGAAGAAGCTGTGTGTCGGGTGGGTGGGATCACCTGCAATGCAGAGGGCTTTGCGGGTGAGACGGGTGTTGTAGATGTCCTGGAGGGAGGGGAGAGAGACACCAACGATCCTCTCAGCTGCTTTCACTATGCGTTGAAGTGACTTGCGGCAGGACGCGTTGCAAGCGCCATACCACACAGTGATGCAGCTAGTAAGGATGCTCTCGATGGTGCCTCTGTAGAAGGTGTACATGATGGGGGCCGGGGCTCTGGCTCTCCTCAGTTTGCGGAGGAAGTAGAGACGCTGTTGTGCTTTCTTGGCCAGTGCTACAGTGTTGTTGGTCCAGGAAAGGTCCTCTGTGATGTGCACACCTAGGAACTTGGTGCTGCTCACCCTCTCCACAGTCGCACCATTGATGGTCAGAGGAGCATGCTGAGTGTGCACTCTCCTGAAGTCAACAACAATCTCCTTCGTCTTCTCCACATTCAGAGAGAGATTGTTGTCACTGCACCACCCGGCCAGGCGGCTCACCTCGCTCCTGTAGTTTGTCTCATCTCTGTTGCTAATGAGACCCACCACAGTCGTGTCGTCCGCAAACTTAATGAAAAGGTTGGAGTTATGTGACGGTGTGCAGTCGTGGGTCAGCAGAGTGAAGAGGAGGGGGCTCAGCACACATCCTTGAGGGGCCCCTGTGTTAAGTGTGATGGTGCTGGATGTGTTACTGCCGACCCGTACTGCCTGAGGTCTCCCAGTCAGGAAGTCCAACAGCCAGTTGCACAGAGAGGTGTTGAGCCCTAGCTGGACCAGTTTGTGAATGAGCTGTTGAGGGATGATTGTGTTGAATGCTGAACTGAAGTCTATGAACAGCATTCTGACATATGAGTCTTTTTTGTCCAGATGTGTGAGGGCTGGGTGGAGGGCAGTGGCGATGGCATCATCGGTCGAGCGGTTGGACCGATATGCAAACTGGAAGGGGTCCAGGGAGGGGGGGAGGGCAGACTTGATGTGGTGCATGACTAGTCGTTCAAAGCACTTCATGAGGATAGGAGTAAGTGCGACTGGACGGTAGTCATTGAAGCAGGATGGAGATGACTTCTTCGGGACTGGAATGATGGTGGTAGCCTTGAAGCATGTGGGGACAACAGCCTGACTCAGCGAGATGTTGAAAATGTCTGTGAAGACATCAGTGAGTTCCGCTGCACAGTCTCTCAGTACACGACCAGGAATGTTGTCAGGACCCGGAGCTTTTCGTGTGTTGATCCTGCTGAGGGATCTCCTCACACTGTCCGGGGACAGCGTCATCACCTGGTCGCCGGGAGAAGGTGGGGTCTTCTGTGCAGTGGTGCTGTTTTGTGCCTCAAAGCGAGCGAAGAAGGCGTTCAGCTCATTCAGCAGGGGGATGGTGCTGTCACAGGTGCGCGGTGGGGGCTTGTAGTCCGTAATGGTCTGAATCCCCTGCCACAGGCTCCGAGTGTCTCTGCTGTCGCTGAAGCGATGGGCTACCCTCCTGGAGTACTGTCTCTTGGCCTCTCTGATGCCGCGGGATAGATTGGCCCTAGCTGTCCTCAGGCCCACCTCATCTCCGGCTCTAAAAGCAGCGTTCCGAGCCTTCAGGAGTCTGTGGACCTCCCCTGTCAGCCATGGCTTCTGGTTGGCCCGGACAGTGATGGTCTTTGTGACTGTTACATCATCAATGCATTTGGTGATGTAGGCAGTGACAGTCTCTGAGTACTCTTGGAGGTCTGTGGTGTTATTGTATGTGGCAGCCTGCTTAAACATATTCCAGTCAGTGGTGTCAAAACAGTCTTGAAGTGCCTCTGACGACCCTTTTGGCCACACTTGTATCTGTTTGTGAACAGGTTTGGTGACTTTAACGATCGGTCTGTATGCAGGCATTAGCATGACAGTGATGTGGTCTGAGGTGCCAAGATGGGGGAGGGGAAGGGCCTTGTAAGCTCCTCTCTGGGTTGTGTAAACAAAGTCCAGAGTGTTGTTTCCTCGTGTTGGAAAGTTCACATGTTGGTGTATTTTAGGGAACACACTCTTTAGGTCTGCGTGATTAAAATCCCCCGCCAAGATGAGAAAAGCATCTGGGTGGGCTGTCTGCTGCTCACTGATGTGCTGGTACAGTTCATTAAGTGCCTCACTCCTGTTGTTGTTGGAGTTGGGAGGGATGTATACAGCAGCGAGTAGTATGGCTGTGTATTCCCTCGGTAGATAGAACGGCCGACACTTAATAATCATAAACTCCACCAGGGGCGAGCAGTGTTTGCAGACCACAACAGCGTCGCGGCACCACGCGTCATTAATGTAAACACAAAGCCCGCCGCCGCGGGTCTTACCTCCCTCGACGAGAGCTCTGTCCGCTCGATAGCATGTTAGCTGGTCGAGCTGAATGGCGCAGTCCGGCACGCTGTTGCTGAGCCATGTTTCCGTGAAAACAAAAACACAACAGTCTCTTACAGTCCTCTGATATGAGCGTAGTAGTCGGATGTGGTCCAGTTTATTATCCAAAGAGCGTACGTTGGCCAGTACGATGGTGGGGATAGCTGGCTTGTGTGGGTTAGCTGCTAGCCTAGCCCGGATACCTCCGCGCTTACCCCTCTTCTGCTTCCTCTCGCGCCGCTTGTGGCGCCTCCGCTCTGGGCGAGATGCTGTAGTGGGGGTCGGTGATGGTGTAGGCCTCCGGAGCAGACCGAGGTCCCGCAGCTCTTCGGCGTGCGCGAAGTTTAACTCTAAAAATGTGGTTCTGCCGACGTCGAGCAGAAACTCACGACTGTATGCGCGCTTTAGGACAGATAGACGCGACGAAGACGTACAAAAACACTGCGTCTCACAACATAAAAAACACGAAAACACCATTCTTCTAGGGGTACTTAGTTTTAAATTTTTAAATTAATTATTTAGGGGTATTTTAGTCTAGGGGTAAAAACTGTTAGGGGTAAAGCATAGAAGGGGTATTTTCCTTAGGGATAGTGACCTTAGGTTTAGGGTCATGTGTGGGTCAAGTTTAGATAATTGTGCCCAGGTCACTCAGGGGTAGGTTTAGGTGTCAGTCAGATGTGTTTTAAATTAGTTTTAAATTTAAAAATGAATTAATTAATTAATTAATTAGGGGTATTTTAGTCTAGGGGTAAAAACTTTTAGGTGTAAGGTATAGCAGGGGTATTTTCCTTAGGGATAGTGACCTTAGGTTTAGGGTCATGTGTGGGTCAAGTTTAGATAATTGTGCCCAGGTCACTCAGGGGTAGGTTTAGGTGTCAGTCAGATGTGTTTTAAATTGACAAATTGATTGATTGAAGGTATTTTATTCTATGGGTATTTAGTTTTAAATTTATAAATTAATTAGGGTTATTTTAGTCTAGGGGTAAAAACTTTTAGGTGTAAGGTATAGTAGGGGTATTTTCCTTAGGGATAGTGACCTTAGGTTTAGGGTCATGTGTGGGTCAAGTTTAGATAATTATACCCAGGTCACTCAGGGGTAGGTTTAGGTGTCAGTCAGATATTATTTCCGAAAAATACAGAGTCACAGTTTTGGATTAATTTTATTTTATTGATCCTGTGGATGTTAGAGAAGAAGAAAAATTAAATGTAAGGTTTTATCAACAGAAAAAGATGAAATACAAAGAAGGAATGACTGGATAGAAGAGATCATGTCATCACGCCTCATTGAGTCCTCTTGGGTAGAGACTGTCCAGTCGTTTAATCCAGGTTCTTTCCGTCCTGAGTCTCTCGCCGAGGGACCAATGAGGGTTGGATTCTAGGGCAGTGACCCTCAGGGCTTCCAAGCCATGTATTATGAAGTGTCTCACTACATATCTTCTTTTTTCGATTTTATTTTTAATGTTATACGTGTGCTGGTAAATCCTTTGTAGCAACTGGTTCTTTGTCTGTCCTACATATTGTTTTTCACATTTGCTACAGAAAATCAGATAAATGCAGTTAGACACTTGGGGAGGCATGTTTTGTTGAGTGGAGTAAATCTGTTTGTTAGTCTTATTTTGAACCCATCTCCTGTGTGTTAAATGTTTGTGTGCTTTTCCTCTGGGTTTAGGTTGTGTTGATTTAATTTTGCTACAAACTAATGTGTCTAATAAACTGATGTTTCTTTTGTATGCGGCAATGGGCCTATGTTTTCGTAATGTACGTGTGGGTTCCATAAATTTTCTAAAGTTTTCCTTGGTGGCTTTATTTAATTGAGTACTGTGTTGTGAAAAAAATGACACCAAGGGAACTATTTTGTTTCTTTCTTGTGTGAGTTTTACCGGATTTGTGACTGATTGACTAAATGACCTGATGGCCCTTCTGAGGTATCCTCTGGAGTATTTTCTTCTTTTCTTCAAGGCCTTAAAAAGGATCTTTACTGCTTTCCTGAATTCTGTCTCCTGCGAGCATATCCGATGAAATCTCAGAAGTTGTGACTTAAGTATGCCACTAAAAGTATGGCTCGGATGAAAACTGTCCCTATGTAGTAGGCAGTGCGTATCCGTAGGCTTAAAGAAAACTCTGTAGTCGAGGTGTCCTGTCTCAGAAAAGTTTGGTCCTTTGTATGTCACGACATCTAAGAAATTTACTTCTGATGAGTTAGTTTCAAATTTAATCTTTATCGACTTCTGCCGATGATTAAGATGATGTGTAAACTTCATAAACTCCTCCATGCCATGGGTCCAAATGCCCCAGATGTCATCCAAAAATCTGAAATATGCAAACGGTTTTAAGTGGAAAGATGCTAAGGCCTCCTGCTCCCAAGAGGCCATAAATATATTGGCGTATGATGGAGCAAACTTTTTGCCCATCGCCGTGCCTTTTATTTGTAAATGAAATTTTGAGTCGAATTCGAAGTCGTTTTTTGTAAGATTTATTTCCAATAGTTTTAAAATGTATTTGTCTGGCCTCTTGGGGTCAGGGAACCTTAGCATACAATCCTTCACGGCCTTCATACCCTCTATTGTCTCTATATTTGTATACAAGCTATCTATATCTATAGTAAACAAGAGAGAATCGGTGGGGAGTGTAAGATTTTTTGTTTTTTGAATAAAATCGTAAGTATCTTTGAGATAACTTTCGTGCTTTTGTGAAATTGGGCCTAGAAAATACTCTATGAATTCTGCCGTGTAGTAGGACTCGCTGTCACAGTCAGACACAATAGGCCTTCCTGGAGGGATCTTAAAAGGCTTGCTCCAATTTACCGGATCCTTGTGGATCTTCGGTAGAAGATAGAAACGTCTTGGTCTGGGCGTTCCTGACCCAAGTAAATAATTCTTTTGTCCCCCACTGATTACTCCTTTGTCACACATTTCTTCTAAAATGTTTCTTATTTCCAACGAAGTCTGAGGGTACATAGGTGCCGTGAGAGGCTTGTAATGATCTTTCACCTCTAGCTGTCTCTTCCCTTCCCATAGGTAGTCTTCCTTATTCATGAGAACTACTGCGTTGCCCTTATCGGCCGGTTTGATCACTAATTTATCATTTTTCTGTAATTCTTTAATAGCTTGTTTTTCGCGTGTAGTAAGATTCTGTTTTTCTATCAAGCCCCAATTTAGGTGGCTAAATGCATAAATGTCTGCTCTGATAAGGGATCTAACATGTGGGGGTAAGCTAGAGAGGGTTGGTGTCCACTCTGACCCGTGAGTGAATGGCAGCTTCTTCTTGTTCCTCCTCTTTCCCTCGAAAAAAGTTTCTAACTTCAGCCTTCTGTGGTATTTTTGTAGGCCTTGTAATAATTCTAATTTTTGTGTTCTCACGTTTTGCGGTGTAGGGACGAATGAGAGTCCTCTGAGAAGCACCGCCCTCTGCTCAATTGACAGAGTGGACGATGATAGATTAACTATTAATTTATCTTGACTATTTATAGGGTTCACGATACTCAGAAGTTTAAAGACCGTGCCCAATGCTCTAACATATAACGAGCTGTTGATGACGTCCAATGTATTGTCACTCTCAACCCTGAATTGAGCAGAGGGCAGTGGGTCCAGAAAATTGAGGTTTGTTCTGATGTACTCGTTAATATCCAGTAGAAGATTCTGTTCGTCTCTGGGGAGTTGATCGCAAAAATTGACCACTGGTATCACTATTTCTGTGTGTGGTAAACGGGTTCTAGCTAATCTATAAGCCCTGTGGATCTCCTTACTGGTTGCTGAGAAACATCTTTGGGAACGGTTGTTCAGGCCAAACGACATCACCAAAATCTCCGGTTCCAAGGCAATAGTAGCTTTTTCTACTAAATTGCCAGCATGCTGGAATTTAGCTCCCGGAAAGCTATCTATTTGTAAATCCGGGATATTAAAGGCCGGGATTCTGGACACGTTGGAGTCCCCAATAATGATATACTTTTTCTTTAAGTTGAGACTCCAATCCATTTGTTTTCTGTCCGTATTGATGTGTCGATATGGTCGACCTACCGATCTTGGTGTTGTAGGAGTGGTTGGAACAACCGTTTCCTCCTGTACAGGTTCTTTTTGCCGTGATCTGGTCACACTTTCCACCCTTTCGGATTGTGTGACTTCCTCCTGTCTCTCTGTTTCTTGTTCTCGCACCATCTCTTCCAAGAATTCTAATTGCATAACTGAATCTTCTAAACCTGGACAAAGCTCCTCTGAGTCCTCAGAAAAGAGCGTAGGAGAGCCAGGAAGTCTAATAAGGGAAGGGAGAGGAGGTTGTGTCCCTGCAATCCCCGTTAAGGTTGTTGCACCTTCGCTTGTGTTATTTCCAGTGCGTGTTGTTGTCACCTCCTGTCTTTCTTGTACGTTTTGTACCTGTAATAATTCGTGAGAGGGTGCAGGAGGGTGTGTTTCGACCATGTTTGTGGTTTGTTTTACAACATTATCTGTTTGTTCCTCCGTATTAACCAACAAGTCAGTAAATATTCTCCTAGGTTTCCTTTGCGGGAGAGGTGGAACTGATCTGACTGGTGTTGGTTCCAGAGCGGGTCTGGGTTCAAGAGGGGGGAACTCCACGTCGAACGACCAATCTCCTCGGGCTGGAGGGGCATTAGTCGTCCCATTCCGAGTCACTCGTCCCCTTGGAGGTGTTTGTACGTGGATGTGTGTTGTGCCCGCTTTGGGCCTAACTGTTTGTGTTTCACGTGGAGCTTCCTCTGCGGCCGCTGCCCGTGACTCCTTTTCTCGTTCCCTTCGATCATATTCGTCACATGATTCTGTCGTGAAGAGTGCTTCGACACGTGTGAAAATATCCGGGTCCACCCGTCTCCCAAAATTCTTGTTGGTCCACGTCTTCGCAATTTCGAAGGCCTGGAACCAATCTGCTGGGTCTGTTTGTTGTGTTAGCTCTGTTAGTGTTTTTTCCACCAAAGTTTCATAGTGTTCTTCTAGGATCGATTGAGCATTATGTGCCCAATTCCTAGCATTACCTTCCAGGAGTATTTTGACTCTCTCATCAGGCAGTGCCGGTTTGATGGAATTAATTAACAGGTCTGTTAATCGTTTAAAAGTCACAGGTGTATTATTTGTCACTTTGGTTGTTGTTTTGTTTAAGTGGTGTACCAGTCTGATCAGTTTGTACATGACTTTTACTGTTGTTCTCAGTTTTTTTGTGGCTGGAATGTAATTTGATTTCTGATTCGTTTGATCAAAATACCTCCTCGGTCCGCCCTTTCCTCTCCCTCCATTCTGAGGAAAGCGGCGTGTCTCCCTATCTCTTTGAACCCTATTCGGTGGTCGTTCTGTTCTGATGTCTCTGTTCGCTCCGTCAACGCACCAGAAGCCATCCGCACCTCCACTGGCCGAACCACGAGAGGCTTCAATGTATGCATCTCTTTTGTTCCAGGCATGGGGTCTGGATGGTTCTGTTTCATGAAGGGTGTCACCTTGTACAAAAATTTGGTATTCCCGTGCATCATAATCCCGAGGATTATAATCACGTTCATTGCCATCATCATAATACAAGTTTTCATCCCCTTCCTTCCTCCTGCGTCTAACTAGACCCCTTCTTCGATTTCTACGGGCTGCTCTAGTCATTCGTTTTTGTGGTCCCTCCTGATCAAAGTCATTATAAAATTGATCAGTGTTGTACGTGTCTTGTGGAAGAGTTCTGACCAGTCTGTGGTCAGGAAACAGACCTCTATCGGTGAGAGCACGTCTGTTTGTTTGTTGTCTTCGTCTGTATTGAGTGTTTATGTATTCCCTTCTTTGTGGGAAAAACTTATCATTTTCATTTTGAAAATATCTGTTTTTTCTTTCTTTGTATTCAGGAAAATGTCTGTTTTCCCTTTTCTGGTCCCTAAATCTTCCAAAGCTAAACTCCATACCCTCTTGGTATGTGTTTCTGTTTGGCAGAGATCTAGATCTGTGATTAGGGAAATATGTGTAGTTATTGTTGTAACGGTGATCATCTTGATCATCCTCATATGTACTCAGTCCTTGTTCAATAGCCCGGAAACGGGCTTTTTGTTTATATTCTGAATCCCGAAATCGGTGTGGATCTACGAAATCGTCTTCAAAAGACACCTTCTCCATATCCATCCACCGATTTCGTTGTTGTTTACTAGACCGTGAACGTGCTGTTTGTTTGTTTAAGAAATACCGTCGTTCTTCGTCAGGTGGTACGGACGTGAATCTGACGCTGTTTCTTTGCATCGTTCTCGGTCTGTATCTCTCAATATATCTCGTCATGACCGTTATTATTGTCTTTCAATCTGGTGGAATTCCTTAAAACAGGACGTTACTGTGTTACGCGACGTTTCGAAGTTAAACACTTCTTCTTCAGGCCAACAGCACGTCGTTTTCCTAGAATGTAACAGATCAAAACTTTAGTAGCTGTCGTTGCGAGAGTTTAAAGAGAAATGAGTCTCTGTAGCCTCTCCCCCGTCACGTAGCAACCCGAGGGGGGCGTTGACCATGACGTCATCGCCTCTTAACTCTCTTAGATAGTTCGTTTATATCCAGTATTTAAAATGTATCCTGTATTTCTATGTTTTAATGTTTTTAATCATGTGATTGTTCTATTACAAGATGAATTATATTATTTGTTGCTGTTTTTAACTTGAAACGAGCAAAAAGAATTTAAACCATGAAAGGTACACAAACACGTTTGAAACCCTTTTGTTTGCTTGTCTATGTCTCCATCTTGTGGCCTGATGGCCAAAGGGCAACGTGGGCAAACATGATAGCCTCAATTACCCTGTGCAACATCCACTACAAATAAATTCCTCCTCTGTTTATAGTATTCTTGAGCTTCTAATCATTTATGTTATATATGAAAATAAGTGAGGTGGGCACTGGTTACAGGGCTTCCTTCCCGCAGGCACCAAAGTGCAGAGACGTGGCACGGGCTTGAGTTAGGAATTAAAAATCTCCAAAGGTCAGACTAGTCTGACCTTGGTTGTGCGCTGGCCTACATTTCCACTGCCCGCTTTAGCGTCCGCTTGAATTCAGCCCCTCATCCCAGTGTCCACCACAACTCATCATATTTTGTCTGTGTATTTCGGATGTTTCCTCTTTTAGTTTTAACTTGACAAATTAATTGATTAAAGGTATTTTGTTCTAGGGGTACTTAGTTTTAAATTTTTAAATTAATTATTTAGGGGTATTTTAGTCTAGGGGTAAAAACTGTTAGGGGTAAAGCATAGAAGGGGTATTTTCCTTAGGGATAGTGACCTTAGGTTTAGGGTCATGTGTGGGTCAAGTTTAGATAATTGTGCCCAGGTCACTCAGGGGTAGGTTTAGGTGTCAGTCAGATGTGTTTTAAATTAGTTTTAAATTTAAAAATGAATTAATTAATTAATTAATTAGGGGTATTTTAGTCTAGGGGTAAAAACTTTTAGGTGTAAGGTATAGCAGGGGTATTTTCCTTAGGGATAGTGACCTTAGGTTTAGGGTCATGTGTGGGTCAAGTTTAGATAATTGTGCCCAGGTCACTCAGGGGTAGGTTTAGGTGTCAGTCAGATGTGTTTTAAATTGACAAATTGATTGATTGAAGGTATTTTATTCTATGGGTATTTAGTTTTAAATTTATAAATTAATTAGGGTTATTTTAGTCTAGGGGTAAAAACTTTTAGGTGTAAGGTATAGTAGGGGTATTTTCCTTAGGGATAGTGACCTTAGGTTTAGGGTCATGTGTGGGTCAAGTTTAGATAATTATACCCAGGTTAGGGTTAGGGTTAGGGTTAGGGTTAGGGTTAGGTTAGGGTTAGGTTAGGGTTAGGGTTAGTTAGGGTTAGGGTTAGGGTTAGGGTTAGGGTTAGGGTTAGGGTTAGGGTTAGGTATATAGATAAAAACGACTTTCACCCTCATTAGTATCCACCCTCATTAGAATATTGCATCTGATTGGCCAAAGCTTACCTGGGCACATCTGGAGAACCGTAGGCCCGAATTCCATGTAAGTGGTATCATCGGATCCGGGAAGCTGTCATCTTTCAGGTGGCGAAAGGCTCTAATGAAAGTATATAGATAAAAATGAGTTTAATCCTGATTAATTCCACTCTCATTAGCATTATCCATCTGATTGGCCAAAGCTTACTTGGGCGTATCTCGTGAAGCGCAGGTCTAAGGTGCATGTAAGTGGTATCGTTGGACACAGGAAGCTGTCATCTTTCAGGTGGCGATAGGTTCGGATGAATGGAGGAAGGTGTGTTGCGTTTAAATCCAGTGTGACCGTTATTATGTCCAGATAGACAGAGTCTGGTAAGTATTAGAAGTACAGGTCAGAGGTCACAGTCCACTTCAATCTAATGTTTAAAATGATTTGAATGATCTATAAGCATTTGTGAGATCATTTTATGAAATCATTTCATTAACTCATTCTACGTGCTTATTTTTCACAGATGGAGTGTGTTGTTAGCTATCCAGGTCAAAGGTCACAGTCCGCTTCAATCTAATGTTTAAAATGATTTGAATGATCTATAAGGATTTGTGAGATAATTATATGAAATTATTTCATTAACTCATTCTACGTACTTATTTTTCATAGACGGAGTGTGGTTTTAGATATCAAAGGTCACAGAACAGTTCGCTTCCAGCTTCCAGCATAGTGTGAATTTCTGTTAAATGTTTTGAATTCTTAGAACTTTTGAACACATGCTATTTACATTGTCATCCAGTATTATTAGGCCCTGTTTATTTCCTCGAGTAGATATATAGATAGAAGATAGATATAGAGTTTTCAATCTTAGAAGGATAAGGGACGACGAGCAGGATCATACATTTGTATTAGAGAGAGCGTCTTTTGAGTTCGTTTGATTCTGTCTGTGACCGACTGTTTATATATGTATAATGAATATAATAGTTACTTGTTTTAATAATGTATCATTGTATTTTTATCCAGGAGTACATCGTATAGGTCGTTGTGGCCTAAATGATTGTTGTGCTGCAACATATACGTCTTTCTATACATTCTATATGCATATCTTATGATGATGATGTTGATGATGATGAAAATGTGTATGATTTATCATTGTATTTTAATGCAGGGGTATATGACGTAGGTCTGTGTTGCCCAGGTGTGTGTGAGGTAGGTTTAGGTGGGTTTTTTTTTTTTTTCCCGGATTAGTAATGGTTAAGTGTTTGGGTAAGAGATGAAAACCACGAAAGATGTTCTTTGCATAGTTTGTGTGTCTGGCTGGTTGTGTTTTGTGTTTTGTGTAGCATCTTTTGAGTTTTTTTTTTAAATTTTGTCTGTGCCCAACTGTTTATATTTTTTGTATTGCACACGTATGTACCTCTGTATGTATATATATATAAAAAGAATATGGTTGTTGCCCTTAAAATATTTAAAAATTTCTTGTCCTATGCCTCCATCTCGTGGACACATTTAGTATTATAGCTTTGGTAGATATATATATATATATATAAAATGAATATAATTGTTACTTGTTTTAATAATGTATCATTGTATTTTTATCCAGGAGTACTTCGTATAGGTCGTTGTGGCCTAAATGATTGTTGTGCTGCAAACATATACGTCTTTCTACACGTTATATATGTATATCTGATGATGATGATGATGAAAATATGAATGATTTATGATTGTATTTTATGGTAAATGCAAAGGTAAAAGTCGACAACGAACGCTGATGGCATTAAGCCTTAAGTTTTAGGTCCAAATGAAAGTATAGATCTGTAGTTTCTTATATTTGCCCCTGTGAGGGCTAAGTTTAGGTGTAAATTCAGATATAGGGCCATAGTTTCTTATATTTGCCCCTGTGAGGGCTAAGTTTAGGTGTAAATTCAGATATAGGGCCATAGTTTCTAATATTTGCCCCTGTGAGGGCTAAGTTTAGGTGTAAATTCAGATATAGGGCCATAGTTTCTCTTATTTGCCCCTGTGAGGGCTAAGTTTAGGTGTAAATTCAGATATAGGGCCATAGTTTCTCTTATTTGCCCCTGTGAGGGCTAAGTTTAGGTGTAAATTCAGATATAGGGCCATAGTTTCTCATACTTGCCCCTGTGAGGGCTAAGTTTAGGTGTAAATTCAGATATAGGGCCATAGTTTCTCATACTTGCCCCTGTGAGGGCTAAGTTTAGGTGTAAATTCAGATATAGGGCCATAGTTTCTTATATTTGCCCCTGTGAGGGCTAAGTTTAGGTGCAAATTCAGATATAGGGCCATAGTTTGTTATACTTGCCCCTGTGAGGGCTAAGTTTAGGTGTAAATTCAGATATAGGGCCATAGTTTCTCATATTTGCCCCTGTGAGGGCTAAGTTTAGGTGTAAATTCAGATATAGGGCCATAGTTTCTCATATTTGCCCCTGTTAGGGACTTTACACTCAAGAATCGAAACAGGGTCCAATTCCGGTTGTGCGCAGTCCTTCTACTTCCACTGACCACTTTCAGCTCTGCTTTGGTCCAGCCTGCCACACAGAATTTTTTGCACCGAACTCCTTGGTTTTTATGTCTTACTTTTATACGTTTCACAAAATATAAGGTATAATATCCACTATATTTTATATGTTTATTTTTTTATGGTACATATAATTAAAATACATATATTTTTCTCTCACGTATGTCACCACGGACCACGTCAAGGGTTAAACTGGGTAGGTTTCAGGGGCCTGGGGTTAGTTTGGGTAGGTGTCAGGTTTCCAGGGTTAGATTAGGATTGGAAAGAATCCAAGAGCTGAAGCAGCGTATCGTTGGACACAGGAAGCTGTCATCTTTCAGGTGGCGATAGGTTCGGATGAATGGAGGAAGGTGTGTTGCGTTTAAATGCAGTGTGACCATTATTATGTCCAGATAGACAGAGTCTGGTAAGTATTAGAAGTACAGGTCAGAGGTCACAATCTAATGTTTAAAATGATTTGAATGATCTATAAGCATTTGTGAGATCATTTTATGAAATCATTTCATTAACTCATTCTACGTGCTTATTTTTCACAGATGGAGTGTGTTGTTAGCTATCCAGGTCAAAGGTCACAGTCCGCTTCAATCTAATGTTTAAAATGATTTGAATGATCTATAAGGATTTGTGAGATAATTATATGAAATTATTTCATTAACTCATTCTACGTACTTATTTTTCATCGACGGAGTGTGGTTTTAGATATCAAAGGTCACAGAACACTTCGCTTCCAGCTTCCAGCATCCAGCATAGAGTGAATTTCTGCTAAATGTTTTGAATCCTTAGCACTTTTGAACACATGCTATTTACATTGTCATCCAGTAGAGGGCGAACTATTAGCCCCTGTTTATTTCCTCGAGTAGATATATAGATAGAAGATAGATATAGAGTTTTCAATCTTAGAAGGATAAGGGACGACGAGCAGGATCATACATTTGTATTAGAGAGAGCGTCTTTTGAGTTCGTTTGATTCTGTCTGTGACCGACTGTTTATATATGTATAATGAATATAATTGTTACTTGTTTTAATAATGTATCATTGTATTTTTATCCAGGAGTATATCGTATAGGTCAGTGTGGCCTAAATGACTGTTGTGCTGCAACAAATAAATAGATAGATTGATAGATAGATAGAAGGAAGGACAGAGTCTGGTAAGTGTTAGGTATTCTGCTCAGAAGTGACAGAAAAGTTTTATTAGATAGATAGATAGATAGATAGATAGATAGATAGATAGATATAGATGATATGTAGATATAGATTTCAATCTTATAACTCTCCAGTTTTAGAAGGTGAACTTTTGAGTTTTGAGGGCTTGGGTTAGAGGGTTTAAGGGTTAGAGGTTATCTTGGGGTTAACTTGCAGCTAGGTATATAGATAAAAAACGACTTTCACCCTCATTAGTATCCACCCTCATTAGAATATTGCATCTGATTGGCCAAAGCTTACCTGGGCACATCTGGAGAACCGTAGGCCCGAATTCCATGTAAGTGGTATCATCGGATCCGGGAAGCTGTCATCTTTCAGGTGGCGAAAGGCTCTAATGAAAGTATATAGATAAAAATGAGTTTAATCCTGATTAATTCCACTCTCATTAGCATTATCCATCTGATTGGCCAAAGCTTACTTGGGCGTATCTCGTGAAGCGCAGGTCTAAGGTGCATGTAAGTGGTATCGTTGGACACAGGAAGCTGTCATCTTTCAGGTGGCGATAGGTTCGGATGAATGGAGGAAGGTGTGTTGCGTTTAAATCCAGTGTGACCGTTATTATGTCCAGATAGACAGAGTCTGGTAAGTATTAGAAGTACAGGTCAGAGGTCACAGTCCACTTCAATCTAATGTTTAAAATGATTTGAATGATCTATAAGCATTTGTGAGATCATTTTATGAAATCATTTCATTAACTCATTCTACGTGCTTATTTTTCACAGATGGAGTGTGTTGTTAGCTATCCAGGTCAAAGGTCACAGTCCGCTTCAATCTAATGTTTAAAATGATTTGAATGATCTATAAGGATTTGTGAGATAATTATATGAAATTATTTCATTAACTCATTCTACGTACTTATTTTTCATAGACGGAGTGTGGTTTTAGATATCAAAGGTCACAGAACAGTTCGCTTCCAGCTTCCAGCATAGTGTGAATTTCTGTTAAATGTTTTGAATTCTTAGAACTTTTGAACACATGCTATTTACATTGTCATCCAGTATTATTAGGCCCTGTTTATTTCCTCGAGTAGATATATAGATAGAAGATAGATATAGAGTTTTCAATCTTAGAAGGATAAGGGACGACGAGCAGGATCATACATTTGTATTAGAGAGAGCGTCTTTTGAGTTCGTTTGATTCTGTCTGTGACCGACTGTTTATATATGTATAATGAATATAATAGTTACTTGTTTTAATAATGTATCATTGTATTTTTATCCAGGAGTACATCGTATAGGTCGTTGTGGCCTAAATGATTGTTGTGCTGCAACATATACGTCTTTCTATACATTCTATATGCATATCTTATGATGATGATGTTGATGATGATGAAAATGTGTATGATTTATCATTGTATTTTAATGCAGGGGTATATGACGTAGGTCTGTGTTGCCCAGGTGTGTGTGAGGTAGGTTTAGGTGGGTTTTTTTTTTTTTTCCCGGATTAGTAATGGTTAAGTGTTTGGGTAAGAGATGAAAACCACGAAAGATGTTCTTTGCATAGTTTGTGTGTCTGGCTGGTTGTGTTTTGTGTTTTGTGTAGCATCTTTTGAGTTTTTTTTTTTAAATTTTGTCTGTGCCCAACTGTTTATATTTTTTGTATTGCACACGTATGTACCTCTGTATGTATATATATATAAAAAGAATATGGTTGTTGCCCTTAAAATATTTAAAAATTTCTTGTCCTATGCCTCCATCTCGTGGACACATTTAGTATTATAGCTTTGGTAGATATATATATATATATATATATATATATATAAAATGAATATAATTGTTACTTGTTTTAATAATGTATCATTGTATTTTTATCCAGGAGTACTTCGTATAGGTCGTTGTGGCCTAAATGATTGTTGTGCTGCAACATATACGTCTTTCTATATATTCTATATGCATATCTTATGATGATGATGATGAAAATGTGTATGATTTATCATTGTATTTTAATGCAGGGGTATATGACGTAGGTCTGTGTTGCCCAGGTGTGTGTGAGGTCGGTTTAGGTGGGTTTTTTTTTTTTTTTCCCGGATTAGTAATGGTTAAGTGTTTGGGTAAGAGATGAAAACCACGAAAGATGTTCTTTGCATAGTTTGTATGTCTGGCTGGTTGTGTTTTGTGTTTTGTGTAGCATCTTTTGAGTTTTTTTTTTAAATTTTGTCTGTGCCCAACTGTTTATATTTTTTGTATTGCACACGTATGTACCTCTGTATGTATATATATATAAAAAGAATATGGTTGTTGCCCTTAAAATATTTAAAAATTTCTTGTCCTATGCCTCCATCTCGTGGACACATTTAGTATTATAGCTTTGGTAGATATATATATATATATAATGAATATAATTGTTACTTGTTTTAATAATGTATCATTGTATTTTTATCCAGGAGTATATAGTATAGGTCAGTGTGGCCTAAATGACTGTTGTGCTGCAACAAATAAATAGATAGATTGATAGATAGATAGAAGGAAGGACAGAGTCTGGTAAGTGTTAGGTATTCTGCTCAGAAGTGACAGAAAAGTTTTATTAGATAGATAGATAGATAGATAGATAGATAGATAGATGATATGTAGATATAGATTTCAATCTTATAACTCTCCAGTTTTAGAAGGTGAACTTTTGAGTTTTGAGGGCTGGGGTTAGAGGGTTTAAGGGTTAGAGGTTATCTTGGGGTTAACTTGCAGCTAGGTATATAGATAAAAACGACTTTCACCCTCATTAGTATCCACCCTCATTAGAATATTGCATCTGATTGGCCAAAGCTTACCTGGGCACATCTGGAGAACCGTAGGCCCGAATTCCATGTAAGTGGTATCATCGGATCCGGGAAGCTGTCATCTTTCAGGTGGCGAAAGGCTCTAATGAAAGTATATAGATAAAAATGAGTTTAATCCTGATTAATTCCACTCTCATTAGCATTATCCATCTGATTGGCCAAAGCTTACTTGGGCGTATCTCGTGAAGCGCAGGTCTAAGGTGCATGTAAGTGGTATCGTTGGACACAGGAAGCTGTCATCTTTCAGGTGGCGATAGGTTCGGATGAATGGAGGAAGGTGTGTTGCGTTTAAATCCAGTGTGACCGTTATTATGTCCAGATAGACAGAGTCTGGTAAGTATTAGAAGTACAGGTCAGAGGTCACAGTCCACTTCAATCTAATGTTTAAAATGATTTGAATGATCTATAAGCATTTGTGAGATCATTTTATGAAATCATTTCATTAACTCATTCTACGTGCTTATTTTTCACAGATGGAGTGTGTTGTTAGCTATCCAGGTCAAAGGTCACAGTCCGCTTCAATCTAATGTTTAAAATGATTTGAATGATCTATAAGGATTTGTGAGATAATTATATGAAATTATTTCATTAACTCATTCTACGTACTTATTTTTCATCGACGGAGTGTGGTTTTAGATATCAAAGGTCACAGAACAGTTCGCTTCCAGCTTCCAGCATAGTGTGAATTTCTGTTAAATGTTTTGAATTCTTAGAACTTTTGAACACATGCTATTTACATTGTCATCCAGTATTATTAGGCCCTGTTTATTTCCTCGAGTAGATATATAGATAGAAGATAGATATAGAGTTTTCAATCTTAGAAGGATAAGGGACGACGAGCAGGATCATACATTTGTATTAGAGAGAGCGTCTTTTGAGTTCGTTTGATTCTGTCTGTGACCGACTGTTTATATATGTATAATGAATATAATAGTTACTTGTTTTAATAATGTATCATTGTATTTTTATCCAGGAGTACATCGTATAGGTCGTTGTGGCCTAAATGATTGTTGTGCTGCAACATATACGTCTTTCTATACATTCTATATGCATATCTTATGATGATGATGTTGATGATGATGAAAATGTGTATGATTTATCATTGTATTTTAATGCAGGGGTATATGACGTAGGTCTGTGTTGCCCAGGTGTGTGTGAGGTAGGTTTAGGTGGGTTTTTTTTTTTTTTCCCGGATTAGTAATGGTTAAGTGTTTGGGTAAGAGATGAAAACCACGAAAGATGTTCTTTGCATAGTTTGTGTGTCTGGCTGGTTGTGTTTTGTGTTTTGTGTAGCATCTTTTGAGTTTTTTTTTTAAATTTTGTCTGTGCCCAACTGTTTATATTTTTTGTATTGCACACGTATGTACCTCTGTATGTATATATATATAAAAAGAATATGGTTGTTGCCCTTAAAATATTTAAAAATTTCTTGTCCTATGCCTCCATCTCGTGGACACATTTAGTATTATAGCTTTGGTAGATATATATATATATATATAAAATGAATATAATTGTTACTTGTTTTAATAATGTATCATTGTATTTTTATCCAGGAGTACTTCGTATAGGTCGTTGTGGCCTAAATGATTGTTGTGCTGCAAACATATACGTCTTTCTACACGTTATATATGTATATCTGATGATGATGATGATGAAAATGTGAATGATTTATGATTGTATTTTATGGTAAATGCAAAGGTAAAAGTCGACGACGAACGCTGATGGCATTAAGCCTTAAGTTTTAGGTCCAAATGAAAGTATAGATCTGTAGTTTCTTATATTTGCCCCTGTGAGGGCTAAGTTTAGGTGTAAATTCAGATATAGGGCCATAGTTTCTTATATTTGCCCCTGTGAGGGCTAAGTTTAGGTGTAAATTCAGATATAGGGCCATAGTTTCTAATATTTGCCCCTGTGAGGGCTAAGTTTAGGTGTAAATTCAGATATAGGGCCATAGTTTCTCTTATTTGCCCCTGTGAGGGCTAAGTTTAGGTGTAAATTCAGATATAGGGCCATAGTTTCTTATATTTGCCCCTGTGAGGGCTAAGTTTAGGTGTAAATTCAGATATAGGGCCATAGTTTCTAATATTTGCCCCTGTGAGGGCTAAGTTTAGGTGAAAATTCAGATATAGGGCCATAGTTTCTTATACTTGCCCCTGTGAGGGCTAAGTTTAGGTGTAAATTCAGATATAGGGCCATAGTTTCTTATATTTGCCCCTGTGAGGGCTAAGTTTAGGTGTAAATTCAGATATAGGGCCATAGTTTCTTATACTTGCCCCTGTGAGGGCTAAGTTTAGGTGTAAATTCAGATATAGGGCCATAGTTTCTCATACTTGCCCCTGTGAGGGCTAAGTTTAGGTGTAAATTCAGATATAGGGCCATAGTTTCTCTTATTTGCCCCTGTGAGGGCTAAGTTTAGGTGTAAATTCAGATATAGGGCCATAGTTTCTTATACTTGCCCCTGTGAGGGCTAAGTTTAGGTGTAAATTCAGATATAGGGCCATAGTTTCTCTTATTTGCCCCTGTGAGGGCTAAGTTTAGGTGTAAATTCAGATATAGGGCCATAGTTTCTTATACTTGCCCCTGTGAGGGCTAAGTTTAGGTGTAAATTCAGATATAGGGCCATAGTTTCTTATATTTGCCCCTGTGAGGGCTAAGTTTAGGTGTAAATTCAGATATAGGGCCATAGTTTCTCATACTTGCCCCTGTGAGGGCTAAGTTTAGGTGTAAATTCAGATATAGGGCCATAGTTTCTCTTATTTGCCCCTGTGAGGGCTAAGTTTAGGTGTAAATTCAGATATAGGGCCATAGTTTCTTATACTTGCCCCTGTGAGGGCTAAGTTTAGGTGTAAATTCAGATATAGGGCCATAGTTTCTCATACTTGCCCCTGTGAGGGCTAAGTTTAGGTGCAAATTCAGATATAGGGCCATAGTTTGTTATACTTGCCCCTGTGAGGGCTAAGTTTAGGTGTAAATTCAGATATAGGGCCATAGTTTCTCATATTTGCCCCTGTGAGGGCTAAGTTTAGGTGTAAATTCAGATATAGGGCCATAGTTTCTCATATTTGCCCCTGTTAGGGACTTTACACTCAAGAATCGAAACAGGGTCCAATTCCGGTTGTGCGCAGTCCTTCTACTTCAACTGACCACTTTCAGCTCTGCTTTGGTCCAGCCTGCCACACAGAATTTTTTGCACCGAACTCCTTGGTTTTTATGTCTTACTTTTATACGTTTCACAAAATATAAGGTATAATATCCACTATATTTTATATGTTTATTTTTTTATGGTACATATAATTAAAATACATATATTTTTCTCTCACGTATGTCACCACGGACCACGTCAAGGGTTAAACTGGGTAGGTTTCAGGGGCCTGGGGTTAGTTTGGGTAGGTGTCAGGTTTCCAGGGTTAGATTAGGATTGGAAAGAATCCAAGAGCTGAAGCAGCGTATCGTTGGACACAGGAAGCTGTCATCTTTCAGGTGGCGATAGGTTCGGATGAATGGAGGAAGGTGTGTTGCGTTTAAATGCAGTGTGACCGTTATTATGTCCAGATAGACAGAGTCTGGTAAGTATTAGAAGTACAGGTCAGAGGTCACAATCTAATGTTTAAAATGATTTGAATGATCTATAAGCATTTGTGAGATCATTTTATGAAATCATTTCATTAACTCATTCTACGTGCTTATTTTTCACAGATGGAGTGTGTTGTTAGCTATCCAGGTCAAAGGTCACAGTCCGCTTCAATCTAATGTTTAAAATGATTTGAATGATCTATAAGGATTTGTGAGATAATTATATGAAATTATTTCATTAACTCATTCTACGTACTTATTTTTCATCGACGGAGTGTGGTTTTAGATATCAAAGGTCACAGAACACTTCGCTTCCAGCTTCCAGCATCCAGCATAGAGTGAATTTCTGCTAAATGTTTTGAATCCTTAGCACTTTTGAACACATGCTATTTACATTGTCATCCAGTAGAGGGCGAACTATTAGCCCCTGTTTATTTCCTCGAGTAGATATATAGATAGAAGATAGATATAGAGTTTTCAATCTTAGAAGGATAAGGGACGACGAGCAGGATCATACATTTGTATTAGAGAGAGCGTCTTTTGAGTTCGTTTGATTCTGTCTGTGACCGACTGTTTATATATGTATAATGAATATAATTGTTACTTGTTTTAATAATGTATCATTGTATTTTTATCCAGGAGTACTTCGTATAGGTCGTTGTGGCCTAAATGATTTTTGTGCTGCAACATATACGTCTTTCTATACATTCTATATGCATATCTTATGATGATGATGATGAAAATGTGTATGATTTATCATTGTATTTTAATGCAGGGGTATATGACGTAGGTCTGTGTTGCCCAGGTGTGTGTGAGGTAGGTTTAGGTGGGTTTTTTTTTTTTTTCCCGGATTAGTAATGGTTAAGTGTTTGGGTAAGAGATGAAAACCACGAAAGATGTTCTTTGCATAGTTTGTGTGTCTGGCTGGTTGTGTTTTGTGTTTTGTGTAGCATCTTTTGAGTTTTTTTTTTAAATTTTGTCTGTGCCCAACTGTTTATATTTTTTGTATTGCACACGTATGTACCTCTGTATGTATATATATATAAAAAGAATATGGTTGTTGCCCTTAAAATATTTAAAAATTTCTTGTCCTATGCCTCCATCTCGTGGACACATTTAGTATTATAGCTTTGGTAGATATATATATATATATAATGAATATAATTGTTACTTGTTTTAATAATGTATCATTGTATTTTTATCCAGGAGTATATAGTATAGGTCAGTGTGGCCTAAATGACTGTTGTGCTGCAACAAATAAATAGATAGATTGATAGATAGATAGAAGGAAGGACAGAGTCTGGTAAGTGTTAGGTATTCTGCTCAGAAGTGACAGAAAAGTTTTATTAGATAGATAGATAGATAGATAGATAGATAGATAGATGATATGTAGATATAGATTTCAATCTTATAACTCTCCAGTTTTAGAAGGTGAACTTTTGAGTTTTGAGGGCTGGGGTTAGAGGGTTTAAGGGTTAGAGGTTATCTTGGGGTTAACTTGCAGCTAGGTATATAGATAAAAACGACTTTCACCCTCATTAGTATCCACCCTCATTAGAATATTGCATCTGATTGGCCAAAGCTTACCTGGGCACATCTGGAGAACCGTAGGCCCGAATTCCATGTAAGTGGTATCATCGGATCCGGGAAGCTGTCATCTTTCAGGTGGCGAAAGGCTCTAATGAAAGTATATAGATAAAAATGAGTTTAATCCTGATTAATTCCACTCTCATTAGCATTATCCATCTGATTGGCCAAAGCTTACTTGGGCGTATCTCGTGAAGCGCAGGTCTAAGGTGCATGTAAGTGGTATCGTTGGACACAGGAAGCTGTCATCTTTCAGGTGGCGATAGGTTCGGATGAATGGAGGAAGGTGTGTTGCGTTTAAATCCAGTGTGACCGTTATTATGTCCAGATAGACAGAGTCTGGTAAGTATTAGAAGTACAGGTCAGAGGTCACAGTCCACTTCAATCTAATGTTTAAAATGATTTGAATGATCTATAAGCATTTGTGAGATCATTTTATGAAATCATTTCATTAACTCATTCTACGTGCTTATTTTTCACAGATGGAGTGTGTTGTTAGCTATCCAGGTCAAAGGTCACAGTCCGCTTCAATCTAATGTTTAAAATGATTTGAATGATCTATAAGGATTTGTGAGATAATTATATGAAATTATTTCATTAACTCATTCTACGTACTTATTTTTCATAGACGGAGTGTGGTTTTAGATATCAAAGGTCACAGAACAGTTCGCTTCCAGCTTCCAGCATAGTGTGAATTTCTGTTAAATGTTTTGAATTCTTAGAACTTTTGAACACATGCTATTTACATTGTCATCCAGTATTATTAGGCCCTGTTTATTTCCTCGAGTAGATATATAGATAGAAGATAGATATAGAGTTTTCAATCTTAGAAGGATAAGGGACGACGAGCAGGATCATACATTTGTATTAGAGAGAGCGTCTTTTGAGTTCGTTTGATTCTGTCTGTGACCGACTGTTTATATATGTATAATGAATATAATAGTTACTTGTTTTAATAATGTATCATTGTATTTTTATCCAGGAGTACATCGTATAGGTCGTTGTGGCCTAAATGATTGTTGTGCTGCAACATATACGTCTTTCTATACATTCTATATGCATATCTTATGATGATGATGTTGATGATGATGAAAATGTGTATGATTTATCATTGTA